>SJYT01030750.1:0-187272 GCA_006410635.1 Cephalophus harveyi
GCAGCTCTTCCCGGCCGCCACCCTGACCTCGGACGCGGGGTGTCTCCTCCCAGCCGCCACTGACCTTGGATGCGGGGTAGCTCCACCCAGCTGCCGCCCTGACCTCGGACGCCGGGTGTCTCCTCCCGGGCCGCCACTGACCTCAGCACAGGGTAGCTCCTCTCGGCCGTTCCTGCGCCGTCGCAGCCTGGCACTCTAGGCTGCTGTCCCCGACCTCGGACGTGGGGCAGCTCCTCCCGGCCGCGGGCCACGCGTAGCGCGCCGGCCCGGCTCTCGCAGAGAGCAGTAGGGTAAGAGAATCCAGGAGAACTGCTCTGCCACATGGCTTGCAGTCTTGGGTTTTATGGTGATAGAATTAGTTTCTGGGTTGTCTTTAGCCAATCCTTCTGACTCAGAGGCCTTCCTGGTGGTGCATGCCTTGTTCAGCCAAGATGGATGCCAGCAAGAAGGATTCTGCGAGGTGGTTGGACACATGGTGTCACTTTTGAACCTTTCCTAAACTCTCCTGGTTGGTGGTGGCTTATTAGTTTTGTGTTCCTTATCAGGACCTCCTGTCATAAGACAACTCATGCAAATGGTTACCATGGTGCCTGGCCAGGTAACTGGAATGAATTAAGGGTGTCATGTGACAGGCCTTCTGATAAGCCCTTCACATGCTTTTGTTCACTTAATTGATACAAAGTAGGGATTAACCCCATTATACAGATGGAGAAACTGAGGCTCTGATGAGTAACTAGCCCAGGATCATCCAACTCTGAAATGTCTGCCAAAGGTCCAAACCCTTTCTGGACCAGGAGAAGGTCCAGAGCCTTCTCTTCCACTTTTCTGCCCTTCTGGCACCTCCTCCTTCTTTTCTCCTGGTCATGACCTTCCCGGCTCACTGTCTTCCAGTCCACACGCCTGGCTGCTGGACAGGCAAGGCTCTGCCACATCCAGGCTGTGCTCTGATGGGGGCACCATGTCCAGGCTCAAAGATTAGAATGGAGAAGGGGCTGCTGGAAGACTCAGGCAAAGCTCTTTTTTTCAGATGGGGAAATTGAGGTCCAGAGAGGGGACATACCTTACCTAGGGTCACACAGAACAAATTCCCATGCCTCTCCTTCCCCAAGTCCTCCCCTGTGCCATCAAATGGATCCAAAGTTGTCATTTAACCTTAGGTGGAATCAAGGGTGACTTTGAGGATGTTGGTGGCAGAGCAACTGGGGAACAGGTAGCATGACACACCCCCAGCTTCCCTCACGCCAGTGCCCTCCCCACCCCTGGCAATGCCCACTGGGAGGCCCATGGGCTCCATGGCTCCACTGGCAATTGGGGCTCAAAGAGCTTTGTGAGGCCAGGGAGGTTCTCAGGTTTGCTCTGTGTTTCTCTTTCCAGCCTCAGCTTGTCCCAGGGTTTATTATCAGCAAAGGTGATATAATAATCCCCTGATGGCAGGAAGCTGGCTGGGGCTCAGGGTGCTGGCCCTTCTGCCCTGGGGGCCTCTCAGCAAATAGTCCCTTGGAAACAGGGCAGCTGTCCCTGAGGAGGAGGCGGGCTGGGAGGGGCCTCACTCCCCCTACACTGGACCCTGGAGGAGGCCCTGTGTGAGCAGGACTGCAGCCCTGGCTGGCGGGACTGCCTTGGGTGGTGACCTGGGCAATTCCATGGTCTCCAGGGTCCCTGCCACTCTGGCCACATGTCCCTGTCACAGCCCTGAGACCCCTTGAGGCCCCTGTTCTCCTGTCTCAGTTCCAGTCCAGGCCCCTCCTCCTTGGGAAGGTTGGCTCCATGCCTGCATCCCTTCTAGGTCAGAAGACCCCTACTGGGCTGCCTCAGGGCCACTGGGACCCTGGGATCCCCCCAGTTATCTCCACTCTGTCCCCCCCAACCCCAGTCCCCTGAGCATCCTCAGGACTGTCTCCTCCCAGGGGTCCTGCAGGGGCTTTCTCTTTCAGCTCCTGCCCTTAAAAGGGGGCCAACCATCCATCCATCCGCACCCCTCCCTGGATGCCCTGAAAGGGCCCCCATCAGAATCAGACACAGCATCCTTGTTCATTTCCAATCCCTTCTTCCAGCTTGGAAGCTGCTAACCAGTCTTCCAGGCCAGAAGAATCCTCACAGGTAGGACTACTGCCAGACTTGCACCTGGATGGCATCTTTGGAGCTTAAGAGTCAAACATTATGTTAATTTATAAGGTGGTTCCCCCATGACGCTCCACCTTGGAGTCATGCTGGGTTGGTGTCCCCTGTCCCAGTGGAGAAGAGTCACATGTTAAGGCAAAATTGGGGGAGGCGATTCAGAATAGTTTCTGCTTCCCATGTCATCTTGTCCCCATGGCCTTGCTCTCACCCCATGGTTCCTCCCTGTTAATCTCTGATCTCCACTCCTCCGGGTGGGGCTGTGTCCCCTCAGATGGCAGCTCCTGCTAGTGATGCTGCAGAAAGGAAAGGCTGGGACACATGTGTCTTCAGGTGCTATGGAAGGAAGACCTGCAGCTGTGTCCTGGGTCCCAGAGCTCAAGTTTGGTCCTGGGCTCCCACCCATGGGCCCTGCTGACTTGTGCGGTAGAGAACAAGGTGCTCAGACCCACAGCTTTGGTACTTTTATCTGAATTTCCACTTCCTAGCCATGGTACGGGAGAATGAAATGGCAACCCACTGCAATATTCTTGCCTGGAGAATCCCAGGGACGGGGGAGCCTGGTGGGCTGCTTTTGTCTATGGGGTCACACAGAGTCGGACATGACTAAAGCAACTTAGCAGCAGCAGCAGCAGCCATGGTACGAACTTATGGATGGTACTTAAGTCCTTGAGTGTTTTTTGTTTCCTCCTCTGCAAAGTGGAGTTAACAGTACAATCCAGTACCTCATTCCTGAAGCATTTGGGGTCATATATCCTCCAGAATTCAGAATTTTTCAGCTTCAGTCATGAAACATGGTGAATCTACCCTGTACGATGTAACACCCCCTGGGGTCTTAAAGCGCCTTACAGTCAAACCCAGTACTGTTTCTTCAACCAAACGTTTAAACATTCACACTAAATGAAATAAAGATCAGAAATTGTCTCATGTCTGTTGAGGTAAAATTTTGTTACCAAATGAATTATTTTAATTTAATATTATATTTGTTCAAGATTCCTATTTGGAGCAAAATCCATGCTATTAAAGGCCAAATGAATTTTTTTTTAATTCTTTTAGAATTTTCAGAGACATGAAAATTGAGTAATGTAGATAAGGACCATCCTACCCCGTGTTTCTGCAGATAACATCATGTACCACAAAGTAATAATTTAAAAAATATATATTCATGGATTAATGCCAGACCTAACCCAGCTGTGAGGTTTGGGATAAGACAAGTCTCCCGACAAGGCCAAGGGTGATGGGTGGGGAGAATCATTCTGGAGCGGTTGTGCTGTTACCCAGGTGTCTGAGCCACTGGTTCTAACTCCACGGATCCTGAGCTTCAGCGGTCACAGGACTCTGAGTCTTTTCCAGACATCTGACTTAACCCCCTCCAGAGCTGGATCTTTCTCTGATGGGTCCTCAGGGAAGACCACTGCCATGCTGGTGACAGAGACAGATCTGACTTCATGATCGCCATGTGCTCATCCTCAGACCTGCTTCCTGCAGTCCTCCTGGGCTACTTCCTCCGCCTGTTGCAGCTGCTCTCCACCTGCCTGGCCTTCTCCCTTGTGGCCAGTGTGGGCACTTGGATGGGGGCCGTAAGTAACTGGTCCATATTCATCTGGTGCTTCTGCTTTCTCGTGACCCTCACCATCCTCATAATCGAGTTCTGTGGGCTCCAGTCCCGCTTCCCCTTCTCCTGGTACAACTTTCGTATCACCTGTGCCTGCTACGCTGCCCTCCTCTGCATCTCGGCCTCCATCATCTACCCCATCACTTACATCTGGTTCTTCCACCGTGGCCGCTCCCAGGATCATGCCATCGCCGCCACTGCCTTCTCCTGCATTGCTTCTGTGGCTTATGCCAGCGAAGTGGCCTGGGCTCGGACCTGGGTCTGGCTCGGCGTGATCACCGGCTACATGGTCACTGTGCCAGGACTGCTCAAGGGGCTGGAGACCATTGTGGCTGGTGTCATCTTCGCCTTTATCATTGACAGCCACCTGTACCTGCACCAGCCGGCCCTGGTGTGGTGTGTGGCCGTGTATTCCATCTGCTTCCTCCTGGTGGCCGTGGCCCTTCTGCTGAACTGGTGTGACTGTGACAACAGGCTGCCTGTTGCCTTTCCCACTTTTCTCCTGGGGCTGACCCTGCTCTCCGTCCTCCTCTACACCAGCGCTCTGGTCCTCTGGCCTCTCTACCAGTTTAACGAGCAGTTCGGAGGCCAGCCCAAGCGGTCGAACTGCAATGATGGGCTCATCTACTCTGTGTGTACCTGGGACCAGCAACTGGCTGTGGCCGTCCTGACAGCCATCAACCTGCTGATTTACGTGGTCGACTTGGTGTTCTTGGCCCACATGGTTTTTTCAAGGACTGAGGATCAGCTCAGGGGCTCCCAGTTCCCTCTTCTTTACAAGTCATGATGTCCTCGTCCTGGATCCTTATTTAGGGACCTCCCTCAGGTTTGGCTGCCTCTTTTCGGAAGTCCAATGGTGAGGGACAAGTGTCAGTTAAAAGGCAAATAGCTGTATTGAGGAAGCTGCTAATCCAGGGGGGAAAGTGAAGTCATGTCCCGAAGAATCCACTCCTAACTCCCCAGGTTTTCCTCATAGTTTATATAAAGAAAAGAGGAAGGGTATAAGCAAGGGGGGCTTCCCAGGTGGTGCTAGTGGTAAAGAACCTGCCTGCCAATGCAGGAGGTATAAGAGATGCAGGTTCGATCCCTGGGTCAGGAAGATCCCCTGCAGGAGGGCATGGCAATCTACTCCAGTATTTTCACGGTGCCCTGCCCCCATCCAGCATATGGGAAGCCCCTAGACAGCACACCTGGCCTCAGGACCTGGATTCTTTGCCTGGTCCTGCCTGGGCCCCAGGCTCATGGGTGAAGCCAGGCCTGCTCCAGACACCTGCCGAGTCCAGGGTGTCAGAGGCCTTGGAGATTCATCCCTGACCCACTTCAGCCCTGGGTGTCAGGATGTTAGCAGGGAAGGCCCGAGTCCCATGGTGCCTGGATTCAACCCCCAGCCCCTCTATGTCCTGGGTCTGCAGGACAACGTGCTGTGACATAACTCAGTGGAAGACGCCAGGGCAACCATGGAGCTCTGCCGCATCTCCAGGAGATTTCGAGAGCAGTGAGGGCGGCCCGCCTGGTGGAGTTCACCCCACCCCAAGGACTAGAAGCCTTCATCTCTTCAGGGCAAAAACTCTCTTGCTTTGGGAACATGCATCTTTAGCAGTAACCTGGCTCCATATTCTCTCTACTCCCTCGGGTCCTCCTCTTATCTCTTTCTTTTTTCTCTCTGAGCTGAGTGTCAGTGGACACCACCCAGCACTGAGACGGCAACAAAGGCTTGAGCTGGGATGGAGACAAGTGTCAATTTCCTTGTCATCCTGAACCCTGTGGGTCCAAGAAGATGTCCCTGGGACCTAATTAACACCCCGCCTCCACCTCACTTTTCCAGTTGCATTTATTCCCTGGAGGGTGACATTATTTCCTGGGGGTGACACCCCCTCTCAGAGGTCCATTCATCTCATCTTGATATTGGTGCCTCAGCATTCGGGAGCTTCCAGGCAAGGGTGCAGGAAGAGGGATGGGTGCCCCTGCTGACCTTCAGCACCTCATCCCTCCTCTCATTTATAAAACTAGGAAACAAGGGTAGTGGACTTGCAAGAGTTGCGGATCTGTGGGAATGAGGTTGGAATCCTTCCTTTGGGTCCAGGAGTCATGTCCTGGACACTGTGTGTCCTGGTCTGGCTGCAGTGCCACAGCCAGAGATCCTGCAACAGCACCCCTGTTTCAGTCAGATCAGTCCCTGTTGGAAAACCAGCCAGAAAAAAACTGTGGAGACTTTAGGTGGGGGCTGATGGAGCGCATCACTCTCTTTCCAGCCACCAGCCTCTCTACAAGGACATTCACAGCCAGCCTCACAGACAAGGGCCGCATGGATTGGCAGCCAGCACTGCCATCCCCAACCAGGGTGGACAGCCAGGTGCCTGAGGCCGCAGGAGAGAATTATTCCTCTTCTTGACACTCAAAGCTGGATTGAGGAAGTCATCTCCATGATTTTCCAAGAAAAGCCAGAGAATGGGAACATCTGTGCCCTCAGTTCTGTTCTGGATGCAGCTCAGGCCACAGTCTGGGGGACGTCAGCTGGAGTCACCCTGCCTGGAGGAGGCTCTCGCTGGCTGAGGAGAGAGTCTCTGGCCGCTGCCCCAGGATACAGGGAGCCCAGACCAGGCAGGGAGCAAGGGAAGGGCCTGAGGCTTGGGCGCCAGGTGAATGGAGGGTCTTCTCCATCAACTCTGTGCGCTAAAGGGCTGGAGGAGGCCCTGGTCACCCAGAAGGTGGGCTTGGGGGCCACAGCTTCCCCTCCCCAGACCCCTGGACCCAAAGTACCTCCCTTCCTTCTGCCTTTGGAGACAAGCCTGTGTGAGCATCTCTCAGCTCCTCCCCGAGCCTGTCCATCAAATCTGCAGGGAACATGGAGGCCATCTGCCAACCATCCCTCCCCTGACCCTTCCACTCTTCTTGGGATATTTTTCAAGTTTGAATTTTGTTTTCTTAAAAAGTTAATTTACTTCCATGTTTCAAATTCAAGTTGTTCTAAAAAGCCGTATATTGAGCCATATAATCCCTCCTCACTCAATCCTCAGCTCCCCTCCCCCACGAGGACCAGGTAACTGCTCCACTGGACTCCTAGGAGTTGTTTATGTGCTTTTTGATGCAAATCAAGCAAATACAGATGTGTTTATTTTTATTTTCTCTTCTTTGATTATTTAAAATGTATCATACCATTCATAATTCTGTATCTTACTGTTTTTTCCCTATAAATCCTGGGGATATTTTTTTATTATTATTTTGAAAGACACCTCATTTTTCCAAGGTGTATAGTATTCCATCTTGTGGCTGCACCATGGTTTATTAATATTTGTCCTAAAGATGAGCACTTGGGTTATTTTAAACCTATCCACCCTTATTATCAAATGAGATCTTGAGTGAGAGAATTCATTTCATTCAGCTCTGCTGCTGTTGCTACTGCTAAGTCGCTTCATTCGTGTCCGACTCTGTGCGATCCCACAGACGGCAGCCCATTGGGCTCTGCCATCCCTGGGATTCTCCAGGCAAGAACTCTGGAGTGGGTTGCCATTTCCTTCTCCTCATACAGCTCTGGTTAGAGAAAAGTGGTGGATGATGCCATCAACCTACTTATAACCCCATCAACTCACCAGAAACTTAGAGCCTCAGGGAAAATAGCTTAATAACAATCCCTTTAGTATAATTTGCTTATTTTATAAATGGGAAACTGAGGCTCAGATCAGTGACAAGACTCATCTGTGCTCATGGCAGATGAGCTGCAGAATCGGAACTGGAAAACTGATCTCTTGGGCTCTGCTCTCCACATGATCACCATTCATCCCCAGGGAGACCAGACCAGGGCTGTGGGGCCACTGGGCTGGAGCCAGGAGCACCTGTGACTGTGGACCCAGCCGTGGACCCCAGGTCTGCCTCTCTCTCATTCTGGGCTTCTGTTTCCACTTCCCCTGCATATGGCCAGTCTTTCTGTATCCTTAACAGAATGAACTTTGTATTCCCTAAAGGTAACATGAGCTCTCCAAAGAGTGGGAGCATTCAGACTGCTGAGTGGACTCTGAAGAAGTGGGAGAACAAGAATGTGCCCGAACAAGGGAGTCTGGGACACCTCAGATTGTGAGGGCACCTGGAAGCAGTTTGTGTTTTGACAAAAATCACTAGAGAGTTGGAACACTAGGAAGTGACTGAGGAAACTCATGTTATAAAAGAGAAATGTGTTCCCCACCAAGCAGAGGTCGTGGGGAAGGAGGGTCTGTGTAATCAGAAAGGATGTGACCAATAAACAGGACCCAGCAGCCAAGAGGGAACAAGCAGAGAGGGTGGCCAGAGGGGAGGGAGCCAGCTGCCATCTCCACGTCTGAGTCTCCAGGACTGGCAAGTCCAGGGGCCCCGGGAAGAGGGGGGCTGGGAGGAACCAGGGGTCTCTGGCACCCCTCCCCCCTCTAGCAGATGAGGAAACTGACTCAGCAGCAGTGAGTGCCCTCCTCGCGGGGACGGGGCAGGTTTGTGCAGAACGAGGGTGAACGGGGCAGAATCCCAGCCTGGAGGATGCTGCTGCCACACTTGTCACAAGCAGCGTGGGGCCGGGGACAGACAGTCGGCCTGAGGACAGAGCACCTGGTCCTGACCCTGAGTCTACCACACACAGGGTGACTCTGGACAAGTCCTACCCCTCTCTGGGGTCCAGCTGCTCCTCCTCTATGACGAGAGGGTTGGACTAAGCAGAGGACCTTTACACTCTCTTTTGAGCTCCATAGTGAGGGGGTAAGACCAGTCTTGGAATTGTGACCAATGACACTAAACCACCCCCAACAGGAGGCATGGAGCAGCCGCCGTCATGAACCACAGGCTTGGACAGTGAGCCCCTCAGGTGAGCCCACCCTGGACAATTCTTTTACTAAAGCACAGAGGCATCTCCATCCTCTTAGAAGTGCGCTCCCAGTGTTGTGTTCAGTTTGATTTAGGAAAATAGAAGAATATGAGATTCTTTACCCAGACTTGTAGACATCAGTGCATACTTGATTTTGTCAATGAAAAATTAATCAACAATCTAAGAAAGAAATGGGAAATTTTATTCAAGCCAACCTCAGAATAGTAAACAGTCCTCCTGAGGAACAGGCATCTTATTTAACAGTTTTAGCACTTATCTGCAAGAGCATGAGAGGGTGCAAGAAACTAGATCCATAAAAGTTTCCCCTGAAAATATCTCTTTGAAGCCAGTTCTTCCAGTTTTCCCAGAGCACAAAGTGCCTTATCCTGATCTTTGCCCTTAATTCCTTTCAAGATGGATTGTAGATCAGTGACTGCAGTAGCTGATGACTAGATTCTTGTAGAACTGGATGGTAGACAGCATTCTTTATTACACAGCCCCCCTATCTCCACCTTAATTTCAACCAAGTTTTCAGATACATCTTTAACCAATTTGCCCAGGTTGGTAGGAATGCTCATTCCCAGGCCAGGTAAAGATTTCACTGATAGACCACTCAAGTGCTATTACTCATCTAGTTCTGGTAAGAGTAGCCGAGTCCACTGGACCACATGTCTTACTAGTCTGTCAGCTCCAGGATACGGCTCCCTGCAGAGGCAGGACCTGCTGCTTTGATCGCTGAGGTAGGAGGCCCACATCGCAGCCCCCACAAATACTGCAGACAGATGTCTTCAAGACCTTGTGATTTTTTTCAGCTCCTTTTTTATTTTCCCAGAAAGTAGTTGGGATAAAATGTATCCCAACTTCTGTTAAGATGACCTCTTTAGTAAGCCTGGAAAAACTCTGGAGCCAATTTCAGACGGGGCTGAACACAAGATGGGACCCAGGGATCCAGGGTCCTGCTCACTGGGAATAACTGACCTCCAGAGATTTTTGTGTGACTTAAAGGGGAGGTACACTGTACATCCCTCTGCACTGGGAGAAAGCAGGCCAAATTCTAGCTACATACCTCCAGCCACCAACCCCTCCCAACCCCACCCCTTAACTCTCCCCACATACACACCAACTAAGGCACCCCCAGGTGGACAGACTTGCTTTGGCAATGAGGCCCCTCCGGAGGCTCAGGGTGTGAACAGCTGCACAGAGAGCTGTGTGCTGTGGAGTCAGCACCTTAGGAGGTGGGAGCGGGCGGTGGACAGAGAAGGAAGGAGTCTTAGGTCCTGATGGGTCAGAAGAAGGAAAATGGGGATAGGTGGTCAGGACACAGGAGATGAAAAACCAAGGATGACCAGAAAAGGGGCAAAAAGCAGAAAATGCAGAAAAGAGAGAGAAGCAAGAGAAAGAAGCAAAACAGGACATGGGCAACCAAGGAAAATAGGAAGGAGACAGAGCAGAAGGAGGGAAGGAAACAGAAAAGAGAGAGATGAGTGGGGAAAGATGTGAAGAGGGAGTGAGGGAGCCAGGAAGAGGACATCGCTGTTGTTCACTTGCTGAGTCGTGTCTGACTCTCTGCGACCCCATGGACTGCAGCAAGCCAGGCTTCCCTGTCCCTCACTGTCTCCCAGAGTTTGCCCAAGTTCACATCCATTGAAGACATCAGAGGGTAACAGAGCTCAGTGAGGAGACCTCCTGTGACCAGAGGGGATCAGAAGTCCCTGGGCTGGCCCTCAGTCCCGAGAGAAACCTTGGCAGGCACAGTACACCAAGTCAGCCACATAAATCAATAGGTTAATGGCTGTCAGGACGGCCACAGCCAGCCGCTGGATCCAGGTGCACATGAGGTCATCGAAACAGCTGGCATCACTGGACCACTGGGGCTGCCCGCCGAATTCCTCATAGAACTGGTAAAGCAGCCAGAGGACCAGAGCGCTGATGTAGAGGAGGACGGAGAACAAGGTTAGCCCCAACCGGAAAATGGGGAAGGAGACAGGCAGTATGCTCTCCCAGTCACCCAGTTTTAGCAGCATAGCTAGTGCTGCCAGGATGAAGCAGATGGAGTACACGGCCACGCACCACTCCAGGGCCGGCTGGCGCAGGTACAGGGAGGTGCTGCTGAGGAAGGTAAAGATAATGCCGGCCACGAAGGTCTCCAGCACCTTCAGCAGGCCTGGCACAGTGTGCACATAGCAGGTGCTCTCTTCGAACTCATACAAGTTCCACACAAAGCCCACATCTATGGCATAAAGTACAGAAGCGACACAGGAGACTGCAGTGGCTGCGACGGCCCGGTCCCGGAGAGGTCCATCAGGCAGGAACTGGACGTAGGTGACGGAGTAGATGCTGGAGGCCAAGAGGCAGAGGAGGGTGGCGTAGCAGGCGTAGGTGATGGAGAGGTTGTACCAGAAGAAAGGAAAGCGTGATTCTAAATCAAAAAACTCAACTGTGACTATTATGAGTGTCACAGCAAAACAGAAGCCCCAGATGGACATGGACCAGTTACCTATGTCCCCTCTCCAAATGCCCATGTCGGCCACCAGGGAGAAGGCCACACAGGTAGAGAAGAGCTGTGGCAGGCGGAGGAAGCAGCACACTGTATTCCAGGCCTCCAGGTTTGGGTATGTGACCCCAGTGGGCATGGTGCTGTGATGGTCAGGCAAGTCACGGGCACCAGTACGGCAGTGGTCTTCACTGAGGAGCCGCCAGAGAAAGGTCCAGTTCTGCAGGTGGACTAAGCCAGACACCCGGAAAAGGCTCAGGCCCCTGTGACAGCTGAGGCTCAGGATCCATGGAGTTAGAGCCAGTGGCCCAGACACTCAGGTAACAGCACAGCCGCTCCTGAATGGTTCTCCCCACCCATCACCCTTGGCCTTGTCAGGAGATTTGTCTTATCCCAAACCTCACAGCTGGGTTGGGTCTGACCTCAAACCATGAACATCCTGCATCTTTCTGAGCTGTGGGCCATTATCTATGGAGACACAGGATAGGATGGCCCTTATCTCTAACCCCAACACTTCAGGTCTCTCAAAATTGAAAACAAATTTTAAAAAATTGTTTTGATAACAAAATTTAACATAAACAGACATGAGACAATTTGTGATCTCTATTTATTTCACTTCATGTGAATGTTCAAAAGTTCAGTTGCAGAAACAAAACACTAATGTGTTTGATTCAGTTCAGTTCAGTTCAGTTCAGTCGCTCAGTCATGTCCCACTCTTTGCGACCCTATGAATCACAGCACGCCAGGCCTCCTTGTCCATCACCAACTCCCGGAGGTCACTCAGACTCACGTCCATCGAGTCAGTGATGCCATCCAGCCATCTCATCCTCTGTCGTCCCCTTCCCCTCCTGCCCCTAATCCCTCCCAGCAACAGAGACTTTTCCAATGAGTCAACTCTTCACATGAGGTGGCCAAAGTACTGGAGTTTCAGCTTTAGCATCATTCCTTCCAAAGAAATCCCGGGGCTGATCTCCTTCAGAATGAACTGGTTGGATCTCTTTGGAGTCCAAGGGACTCTCAAGAGTCTTCTCCAACACTACAGTTCAAAAGCATCAATTCTTCGGCACTCAGCCTTCTTCACAGTCCAACTCTCACATCCATACATGACCACAGAAAAAACCATAGCCTTGACTAGATGGACCTTTGTTGGCAAAGTAATGTCTCTGCTTTTGAATTTACTATCTAGGTTGGTCATAAATTTTCTTCCAAGGAGTAAGCATCTTTTAATTTCATGGCTGCAATCACCATCTGCAGTGATTTTGGAGCCCAAAAAAAAAAAGTCTATGAGCATTCTTTGGCATTGTCTTTCTTAGGGACTAGAATGAAAACTGACCTTTTCCAGTCCTGTGGCCACTGCTGAGTTTTCCAAATTTGCTGGCAGATTGAGTGCAGCACTTTCACAGCATCATCTTTCAGGATTTGAAACAGCTCAACTGGAATTCCATCACCTCCACTAGCTTTGTCCGTAGTGATGCTTTCTAAGGCCCACTTGACTTCACATTCCAGGATGTCTGGCTCTAGATTAGTGATCACATCATCATGATTATCTGGGTCGTGGAGATCTTTTTTGTACAGTTCTTCCGTGTATTCTTGCCACCTCTTCTTAATATCTTCTGCTTCTGTTAGGTCCATACCATTTCTGTCCTTTATCAAGCCCATCTTTGCATGAAATTTTCCCTTGATATCTCTAATTTTATTGAAGAGATCTCTAGTCTTTCCCATTCTGTTCTTTTCCTCTATTTCTTTGCATTGATCGCTGAAGAAGGCTTTCTTATCTCTTCTTGTTATTCTTTGGAACTCTGCATTCAGATGCTTATATCTTTCCCTTTCTCCTTTGCTTTTTGCCTCTCTTCTTTTCACAGCTATTTTACAAGGTCTTTTCAGACCCCAGTGGGGTGTCATGTCACATAGAGATATACCATGTCACATACCTGAAGCTGAAAAAGCTGAATTTTGAATTATATCTGACCCCAAGAGTTTCATAAATGGGATTGAGCATTGTACTGCTAACCCCATTTTACACATGACAAAACTTAAGGCTCAGAGAATTAAGTGCTTTCCTTAAGGTGGCATGAACAGGATGTGGGAACCCCAGATAAAAATGCCAAATGTGTGGATTTGAATGCTTTGCTGTATAGCCCATATATCAACAGAGCCCATGGGTGGGAGCCCAGGACCTAAGCTCAGGGCTCTGGGACCCAGGGCATGGCTATAGCGCCACGGCCTCCTTCCACAGCAACCTGAAGACACACATCCTGGCCTCTCCCCGCTGCAGTATCACTAGAAGGAGCTGCCATCTGAGGGGACACAGCCCCACCCGGAGGAGGGCAGCTCCAGGGGTGGACAGGGAGGAGCCACGGGGTGAGAGCAAGGCTGTGGGAACAAGATGATATGGGAAGTAGTGAAACAGAGCAGGACTCTATGGTCCTTCCCTCCAGGACCTCTGCCTGCCTTTTGTCTATGGAAAACTTTAAAGAATGAGTTTAATCAGAGAAATGAGAACATGCAGAAACAAAGGAAAACAGACAAAGGAGACCAAATAATAATAATAATAATAATGAACTCATTAAGTGTAGTTAAGGATCTTTAGTTCCTCCTTGAGGCTATAGATAATATTCTGAGCCAGATCCTGTGAGCTGTCTTATACGTACTGGAACCGCCACCAGGTGGAAGAAGGCAACTACATGATGATCAGACTGTAGCCATGACATAAGCTGCCAGTTTTGAGAACTGGCCTCAAACAAACGGAAACAAACCAACCCTAGAACTGAAGGTTAACTGTACTTAAAACAATCAAGATGATGCTAGTCAGACCACCGAGGACTGATATGAAGATGACTGTCAGAGCTGACTGACATGTATGTATGGATGTGAGAGTTGGACTGTGAAGAAGGCTGAGCGCCGAAGAATTGATGCTTTTGGACTGTGGTGTTGGAGAAGACTCTTGAGAGTCCCTTGGACTGCAAGGAGATCCAACCAGTCCATTCTGAAGGAGATCAGCCCTGGGATTTCTTTGGAAGGAATGATGCTAAAGCTGAAACTCCAGTACTTTGGCCACCTCATGCGAAGAGTTGACTCACTGGAAAAGACTCTGATGCTGGGAGGGATTGGGGGCAGGAGGAGAAGGGGACGACAGAGGATGAGATGGCTGAATGGCATCACTGACTCGATGGATGTGAGTCTGAGTGAACTCCGGGAGTTGGTGATGGACAGGGAGGCCTGGCGTGCTGCGATTCATGGGGTCGCAAAGAGTCGGACACGACTGAGCGACTGAACTGTCAGAGCTGACTGTGCTGTTTCTGCATGTAGCCCCCTCCCTCAGCCTATAAAGGCTCTCACCTCCTGCTTGGCAGGGGTGTACGGTGGATAGGGTGGGGAGGGGAGTCAGCCTTGGGATAGACATCCACCCTCCCGTCAGATTGCCACCATCTGAAATGAAGTAAACTTTCCTTCCCACCAACCTGGCCTGCTTATTGACTTTTGGGCTGTGAACGACCAGACCCCATACCTTTTGGTAATAGTAGCAACTATTCTGAATCCCCTCCCCTCAATTTTGCCTTAACGTTTGATTCTTCCTCATTTGGGAAGGGAGACCCCAACCCAGCATTACTCCAAGGAGGAGAGTCATGGAGAAACCACAGAATAAGTAAACATAATGTTTGGCTTTTCAGCTTCAAAGGAGCCATCCAGATGCGAGTCTGGAAAGATCTAGGAGTAGTCCTACATGAGCAGGATTTTCCTGACCTGGGAGACTGGTTAGCAGGTTCCAAGGTGGGAACCAAGGGATTGGAAATGAACAAGTATGGTGTGTCTGATGCTGATGTGGAGCTTTTCAGGGCCTCCCAGTGACGAGATGGGGATGGACAGATGGACCATTTTAAGGGCAGGCGCTGAAAGAGGAGGCACCTCCTTGACCCCTGGGAGGAGACAACCCTGAGGATGCACCCCTGGACTGGGGTGTGGGTTGGGGATGATAGAATGGAGATGACTAGGGGGATACCAGAGTCCCAGGGGCCCTGAGACAACCCAGTAGGGGTCTTCTGATCCAGAAGGGATGCAGGCATGGAGCCAACCTTCCCCATGGAGGAGGGGCCTGGACTGGAACTGAGACAGGAGAACAGGGGCCTAAGGAGTTTCAGGGCTGTGACAGGGACACGTGGCCAGAGTGGCAGGGCCCCTGGAGACCGTAGAATTGCCCAGGTCACCACCCAAGACAGTCCCGCCAGCCAGGGCTGCAGTCCTGCTCACACAGGGCCTCCTCCAGGGTCCAGTGTGGGGGGAGTGAGGCCCATCCCAGCCCGCCCCCTCCTCAGAGACAGCTTCCCTGTTTCCAAGGGACTATCTGCTGAGCGGCCCCCAGGGCTGAAGGGCCAGCACCCTGAGCCCCAGCCAGCTTCCTGCCATCAGGGGCCTTGTCACCTTTGCTGGTAATAAACTCTGGGACAAGCTGAAGGTGGAGAGGGAAACACAGAGCAAACCTGAGAACCTCCCTGGACTCACAAATCTCCTTGAGCCCCAACTGGCAGTGGAGCCCTGGAGCCTGCGGGCCTCCCAGAGGGCACTGCCGGGGTGGGGAAGGGGCACCAGATATGTGTTACTCTGGGATGTTAATGCTCTGTACCCCAGTTTGTTACCAACTTAACTCCCTGAACTGCCACTGGGATTTCCACTTAAGGGTGAAAGACAATTTTGGAGGCTTTTAATGACACAGAGGGAGGATTTGGAGTGGGAGAGGCATGGGGATTCCAGCTGGGCCTCAGTTCCCCCACCTGGAAAGCAGGAAGTGAAAGTCTGTCTGAGTCTCCTCCCTGCAGCCCTCCTCCACTCTAGTCTGTGAGCCTGGACATGGTGCCCCCATCAGAGCAGCCTGGATGTGGCTGAGCCCTGCCTGCCCCAGCAGCCAGGCATGTGGACTGGAAGACAGTGAGCCAGGAAGGTCAAGGTCAGGACAGAGGAAGGAGGAGGAGGTTTCAGAAGGGCAGAGAACAGGAGGGGAGCTGGACACTCAGAGTGACAGAGTGTGGGGCCTGGAGGAGACACTTCATGATCTTGGGGAAGTTAGTCATCAAAGCCTCAGTTTCCTCATTTGTGTAGGATGAGGAAACTTAATACCTGATTTATGTCAATTAAATAAATAATAGCATGTGAAGGGCTCATGAAAGGGCCTGGCACAAAACACACTCAATCCACGCTGGCTTCCTGTTCCCCTCCCTCTCCCAGAGGACACAGAAGGCCCTAGCCCCACTTTGGACATAAGTGCATGAAAGCTTCATTCTTCCAGATCAGGTGTTGGAAACACCTGAAGGTGGTCCTGAAGGTGGCCCAGGGATGTGTTTTGTTTCTCTTCACAGAATTTTTAGGAAGCGATTGTTTAGAATCAGTATTACTTCTTCCCGAAGTGTTGGTAGCTACAGTGTTTTAATTTCACATGGAAATCTGGATTTCCAGCTCCTCTTGAAGCTTCAGGAGATCTGGTGTCACTGGGCTGTGTTGCCTCTGGAAGGAGAGGTGGAGCTGAGTAGCTGCTGTGTCCTTTACTTTATACTGCTTTTCATTCTCACCTTTGTTTAGCATTTTCTATGTTTCCTTCTTCTCGCGTATAATTGACATGAAGCAGGACTATGAGTATCTCACATGTGCCCGATTTACACTCTTGGGCATGGCCAAGCTTCCTGCCTGCTCACGGAGTGTCCACCTCTCCATCCAGGGATCATCCATATCCTCAACCTCATGTACAGCCTTCAACACCTTTCACATGCTCTGAAATCATATGTAGACATGTGTGTACATAAGCAGCTTCCCATGTGGCTCACTGGTAAAGAATCTGCCTGTCTATGCAGGTGACTCAGGAGACATGGGTTTGATCCCTGGGTCAGGAAGATCCCCTGAAGAAGGGAATGGCAGCCCACTCCAGTAATCTTGTCTGGGAAAATGCCTTTGACTGATGAGCCTAGTGGGCTATAGTCCATGGGGTCTGACATGACAGAGGGACTGAGCATGCACACACGTACATACATGCACACGTTTGTGATGCATATCTGTAGTTTTTTCCAGGTTCATAAACATAAGACCATATCATGCACATGGCCTCTTACTTTTTAACCACCCCCAACAAGTGCAGCTAATCTCTCCAGGGACCCTAGTATTCTCCATCCCTTTTACTTATTTCCTTCCCTCCTGGCTCCTGTGGGCATTTGGACCCTTCTCTAGATCAGTGGACCCTCCCCTGTGAGTCTCAGACACTGGGGGACACAGGATATGACAAGGGGTCCTGGGATCCATGTGACCACCATGCTCTAGGGCAGGAGGTCAGGCATTCTTTCTGTAAACTTTTAAAAGATAAGACAAAAACTCTTTTTTTCTTTCTGGAAACTTATCTTGGTTTCCTAGGACTGTTGCAACAAGTTGGTACAAATTTGCTGGCTTAAAACAACAGAGATTTATTCTCTCACTGTCCTGGAGGCCTGAAGTCTGAAATCAAGGTGTCAGCAGAGCTGTGCTGCTTCAGATTCTTCAGAAAGAGGGCCCTTCCCTTCCTCTTTTAGCTTCTGGAGGCCCCTTAGCTTGTGGCTGCTTATCTATGTCTCTGCCTCCACCTTCATGTACTCATCTTTTCTCAACTATGTGTGTGCAAATCTCTCTCTCATTTCTCTTATAAAGATACCAGGCATGAGATTTCAGGCTCACCCTCCATTCTTAACTAAATGTCTGCAAAGACCCTACTTCTAAATAAGGCCCATTCTGAAGTTCTGAGTAGACATGAATTTTGGGAAGACACTCTTCAGCCCTTTACGGTCCTCTTTCACATCTTCCTGTCCTTACTTCATGATTCTTTTTCTAATGTGTTTTATCATATAAAGTGAATTTGTTTACTGAGTATTTCTGATTGATGTATGTTCACTGGGACTCACAGTGGGTTGTTCCTCATGTATTTTGTCATTAAGCTGAGACCCTCTTTTACAGGACCCCTTTTCCTGGAAGGGTCCTACTGGGTTGGGAGCTTCACCCAGAATAACTGCACCTGCTCCTGCTCGGGACCCTCCAGATCAATCGCCTATTGGGCACTGACTGTGTTAATTTTGCAGGTTGGAGTTGTTGGATCTCAGGGATCAGGCACATTTGGACCCAAACTCACAAGAAAAGAAGACCTGAAATTTCTATTCCTCTTGTGGAAACTTAAAAAAAAAAAAAAAAACACAAAACTCGTGTGGGGCAGATGTCAGCCTTGACCTTCCCTCTAGCTGAAGGGCATGGTTTTTCCTTGTCTACCCTTGCTCCAAGGCTGTAGGCCATGTGGTCTTGGCTTTAGGGGAGTGTCTTAGCTCCAGATCCTTACCTTGTGCCACCCCAAAGCCTCATTCCTGACTCAAGCGAGGATATGAATCAGCCTCCAGTTAGCCAGGCTCAATTCTCACTTCTCCCTCCTCCTTCTTACACACAAGCAGCAGTCACATCAGCTCTGCCACGGAAGACTCATGAGATCCTTGAGCAAAGCATTTAATCCTGAACTCTTTCCTGCCTTTTTGCCTTGTTAATTCTAACTTGTCCTTGACCTCCACATCACCTCCTCCAGGAAGCCTTCCTGGATCCCATGAGCTCCACCTCTCATTGCTCCCAGATTGATACTGCTCAGCCTTTACCCTGTGGTAAGCAGTGATTGTGGACAGGTCACTACAGAGTCCTGCATCTTATCTGAGCATCACACATGAGGTGCGGAGTAACAGAGGTGTTGGATGGGCCTGAACACCAGAGAAATAAGTTAGATTTTAGCCATGAGTGATGATGCCTCACTGACATTTTCTATGGTTGGGCCACTCAATCAGATGCCCACATTGGAACTGTCCCTCCAGTTGTTAGGAAGAAAATGAAATGGAGGTCAGTGAAGAAGCAATGCAGAATGTGGTGGTCATGTGGAGCAACTGGAACATGCATACATCACTGCTGCTGCTACTGCTGCTGCTAAGTCGCTTCAGTCGTGTCCGACTCTGTGTGACCCCATAGACGGCAGCCCACCAGGCTCCCCTGTCCCTGGGATTCTCCAGGCAGGAACACTGGAGCGGGTTGCCATTTCCTTCTCCAATGCATGAAAGTAAAAAGTGAAAGTGAAGTCGCTCAGTTGTGTCCAACTCTTAGCGACCCCATGGACTGCAGCCCACCAGGCTCCTCCGTCCACGAGATTTTCCAGGCAGTGTACATCACTGTGGGTGTGTAAAAGCTACACTCAAGGGTCTGACAGTTTCTTATACAATTAAACATAAATTACCCCATGACCCAGCAATTTCAACCGTATTTTCTCAACAGAAATGAAATCTTCCTCTACAAGTCTTATATGAGAGTGTTCATTCATAGCAGCTTTCTCATAATAATCCCAAATTAGAAACAGACAATATATCAGTCAACAGGGGGATAAACACAGTAATACAGTCAAACCTAGAGTATTACAATACAAAAGATGAACTATAAACTACACAAAACATGGATGCATCTCAAAAACTTTGTGATAATTGAAAGATTCTAGAAACAAAAGAATATACACAGTATGAGTATGATTCTGAAATAGGTTAAATAAATCTACTATGCAGATCGAAAGTGGTCCCCTCTTGGATTGGGGAGGTGGATTTACTCAACAGGGCATGTGGAAACTTTCTGGGGTGTTTATATTGCTCTATATTTTAATAGTAGTTTACACCACATTGGTGCACGGATTATCTTTTGATGGAAAATGAAATTCAAGAAGTTCTCTCATTCTATAAAATGTTTGATAACATTTTACAACAAGCAGTATCAAGATATGCATATGCCACCTTTTGATAATGTTTTAAATAATGGAACACTTTATAACAATCTGTAGAAATTCTGTTTTTCCAAATCTGGAATTTTAGTTTTTGCCCTTTCATCTTATCTGATATTAAAGAGCATGGCAATATGAAAATAACCTGAGTGTCCATCAGTGGGTGAATAGAATAAGAAACACACACACATGGAATATTACTCAGCCCTAAAAAAGAGATTCTGACTTTAGCAACAATATAGATAAACCTGGAGGACATTACACTGAGTTGAAAGGGAGACAGAAAAACTATCGCAATTGCACTTATGTGATAATTGTGGAATCATAAAAAAAACAGATTCACAGAGGCAGAAAGTAGAACAGTAGTGGGACAGGGAGGTGGGGAAATGGGAAGACGTTGTCAAAGGTTACAAAGTTGTAGTTCGATCCAGGGATGCTCGGATGCTGTAGTTTGGGAAAGAGACAAGCTGGGGAAATTAAATGCCCAGAGAGACTACCAGATCTTTCTGAACCTGCTTCTCTTGATGCCAAGGGAAGTCACTGCTCCAGACGGACAACAGAGAGAATCCTAAATTTTTGCTCCCTCACTTATTTTGTTTGGCACACAATATTAGGAAACCCTACTTCTTTTGGAGATACAAGAAAGTCCCTTGGAAACATTTCAGCTTTTCCAGTACATAATTCCCATTGAGAATATGACTATCCCAGAAATATGCATGCACATACCCTGGAAACATTGCATCCTGTTACGAGGCTGTTAGAGAACTCCTAGAACCCATCTCCCAGGACATTAATGGACCCACGGGACTCAGGTTAGGAAGCTGACCTTAGAGCTAAGTCAGGTGATTCCTACACTACGTTCTCCTCAGGGGTGGGTGAGCAGAGTCCTGGGCTCATACTCAGGGCTCCCCCTTGTGGTGCCCCTCATATGCCCGAGGTCCCCAGATAGACAAGAGAGTCCTCTGGAGGCAGACCAAGGAGTCTGAGTCCTGACAATGATGCCTGCACTCATCCTCATGGTCCCCTTTTGCTTCTATGACTCAGGAGTTCTGGGACCCCCATCACAGGACCCTCAGAGGGTGACTATTGAAACCTTTGGGTAAGGTGGGTTGCTATATTTTCCACTATTTGGATTAAACTGTTTTAAGAGAATGATTGCAGTCTGGAGTTTGCATCCTTAGGAAATGATAGGGGAAGGGTACTTCTCACAGAAGAAGCCAGGGGCAGGGGGCACAGAGCAATGTTTATGGGAGAAAGAGCAAGTAGAGTCTGACAGGGACAGACATTCACAGTCTTGGGCGTCACATTAAGCACTTAGGACTCAGTGGGGAGCCATTGTTGAGATGTAACCTGGGGACTAACGTTCAGTTACAGAAAAGCCTCTGGGAATTCCCCCCAGATAGGAAAGTGGCAGATATGCAATGAGCGGGGGGAGGGGGTCAAAAAATGAGAGAGGGACCCTGAACTCAAACTCACAGGCAAAGATGGTCCCCCTGAAGCCCCAGACAGGGGCAGATGTGTGCTGAGAGCTGGGAGCTCACTGGGGTGGAAGGGCCCAAGGAAGCAGGCTGGACACTAGGAGCTGCAGCCGGACAGGGGCCCGTCTAACTCAGCACCTGCTCTGGACCAGAGGCTGAGGACCTGGGTGAGCAAGGCCCAGCCAGTCCTTGAGACACTCTTGATTGAAGGGAGGGTGACCCGTGACCTGACCATCAACACATCTGGGGGGTGTGTCCACAGGGCAGGGCAGGTATCTTGAGCAGGGACAGAGGACAGGGGGCAGGCAGGACACCAAGTCCAAGTGGAGGGTGAAAGGTGTGTCTTAGTGGAGGAGGCAGGAAGGGGGTACTGGGGAGGGAAAAGCCTGACCCCTGGTCTGAGGAGTGGGGGAGGGGGGCTTGTTTGGGGAGCAGGAATGTGCAGGAGGCGGGGAATGGACCTGAATTTGGGCCCCTCTGCTGGGTTTGTGGCACCAGGGACCAAGGATAGAGTATCAGCTCCTGGACTCACTGAAGATCCCTGTTCTCAACATGCTGAGCAAGGAGCACTCTGGAAACATCTGTGTCCGTGTTCCCCAGGCCCTGGGCTCCCTGTGAGAACTGCTTGAAGCCAGGCCTGCTTCAGCACCTGCTGAGAACATTGTATCAGAGCCCGTGGAGACTCACTGCTGGCCCACTTCAGTCCTGGTCTCAGGGTGTGAGCAGGGAAGTCCTGGGTCACATGGCACCTGGATTCAGCCCCCAGGCCCCTCTCAGTCCTGAGTCTGCAGGACAGCGTACTGGGACACAACTTAGTGGAAGATGCCAGGGCAGCCACGGAGCTCACTGCATCCCAGGAGAATTCGAGAGCAGTGAGGCCGCCTGCCTGGTGGAGTTCATCCCGCCCCTGCCCGAGGACTAGATCCTCATCTTTCCAGAGCAAATATTCCCTTTCTTTTGGAAAATGCTTTTTAGTAGTAAAATGGTTCCATATTCTCTCTACTCCCTCGGATCCTCCTCTTTTTCTTTATTCTCTCTGAGCCAAGTGTCGGTGGACACCACCCAGCACTGAGAGGGCGATGAACACTTGAGCTGGGACAGGAATACCCTGAATCCGGTGGGCCCAGGGAGCAGACCACTTGACTAATCAATACCCCTCCCTCTGCCTCCCTGTTCCAAATCCATTTGCTCTTGGGATGGGGGCATTATTTTCTGGGGGTGGCACCTGGCTCAGAGGTCCATTCATCCCATTTTGAAATTGGCGCCCCAGCACTGGGGAGCTTCCAGACAAAGGTACAAGAGGAGTGATGGGTGCCCGCTTCTGACCTTTAGCACCTCATCCCTCTGTTCCTACAAGTTCTTGGGCCCCATGCACAGTGAGGTCAAACAAACTGAAATGTTGAATTTGGACCAGAAAAAGGTTTATTGTAGGGCCATGCAAGAAGACAGGTGGCTTGTGCCCTAAAATACTCCCTCAAGAGTTTCAGCAAAGCTCTTTTAAAAGCCACGTTGGGGGCAGGGAGTGTCGTAGGGTCTGTGATTAGCTCCTGCACATTTCTTTGACTGGCTGATGGTGTAATAGCAAGGTGGTGTCACAGAGCTGAACTTTATCAGTCCTTAGGCTCCAGGAGGCTTGGGGCTATGTGCTTCCGGTCATCAGGCAGTTAACCTCTTCCATTTGTTGGAGAGGGGGTTGGTTTTCACATCTGCAGAACATCTCAGGAAATGTGCATCACCTACTATTTATTATCTAGAAACTTCAGCTGCTGCTAAGTCACTTCAGTCGTGTCCGACTCTGTGTGACCCCATAGACGGCAGTCCACCAGGCTCCCCCGTAGAGGAGCTAAAGCAGAGGATATTGGGGAGGGGCCTGTCCTGGGAAGACATCAGGGGTTCCTGCTCAGTTATACCTCCTCTCATTTATAAAAAGAGGGAGCAAAGGTAGTGGATTCTGGAGTCTGGAGGAACTAGGATGGAATCCTGGTTCTGCTAGCTGTGTGACCTAGGGTGTGTGACTCAACCTCTCTGTGCCCCAGGTTCACCCTCTGTAAAATAGGGGAATGTAACCATTCATAGGGTTCTCATGAGATGTTGATACAAACCCCCAAGCACCAGGCCTGTCATAGATCAAGCAGCCACCAAATGTCTGTAACTGTGATTATTCTCTGCACCACAGGCCCACCTAGGAGAGCAGTCATCCTCTGCTCCAAGGCCCAGCCTGTGAAGAAAGGTTGTGCGTAGTGTGTGGGGAGAAGGGTCCAAACCAGTGTAGTGACTGTGAATTGGAAACAGTTTCTGAGTTGCTTTCTAATCCCTACCTGGGTCCCATTTCAGGTTCACTGAACCAGAATCTCTGGGGTTGGGCAATGGGGTTGGGGCAGAAACCTGTTAGTATTTTGACTTCTAGAGTTATTCTTTTCTTTTATTTATTTGGCTGCATTGGATTTTTTTTTTTTTTTATATCTTGTAGGATCTTTCATTGCAGTACATAGACTCTCTAGTTGCAGTGGACCCAGTTGCTCCATGGCATGTGATATCTTAGTTCCCTGACCAGAGATGAACCCATGTCCCCTGCACTGCAAGGCAGATTCTTAACCACTATACTACCATGGAAGTCCCATTCTAGAGGTGACTCTGAATGTTAAGACATTGGAATCACCTGAGGAGTTTTTCAGCACTCCAGGACCTGAGCACCGTGTTCTCACAGTTCACCAAGAACAGCATCACCTGGGGGCTCCTGGGCCCCATCCCAGAATTTCTGATTCAGCAGGTCTCAGGTAGAACCCAGGAATCTGCATTCCCAACAAGTTCCCCCCATCAGCTACAAATTGACACTTGCCATCTACCTCTACAAGGATTAAATCATGTGCTACTGCAGCTGCTGACCTTCAACACCCCCTAAAAGGAGTTCAGGATGGAGAGCAGAAATGAGGCACTCTGTGCTTAGGGTACTGGCAGGACGGGTCTTCAGACAGATATTTTCAGGAGCCGATTTTATGAGCCCAATTCTTGTACCTCCTCATATCTACAAAAGCACTAAATCCTTCATGGTGACCACTGTTCCTCGTGACTAGCAAAAGCTTCATGAGACTAGCTGGAACCTTCTGGAAAAACATGTGCTTGACTGCACATATTCCCCCTTCATGAAAATCATAGATAAATTGCCTCTTTGGAGCAGTTTCTCAGAGCTACCTGAGATCTATCTCCCGGGCTGCAGTCCTCATCTTGTCCCAAATAAAACTTAATGCACAACTCCCATGTCCTTTTTTTTTTTTTTTTAATTTGACACCCTCTACCCCCTGTTGATACTCTGTTGCTCGCCTGGGAACCATGTTTGAGAAGCACTGCTGGAGCATCAGGTGATTATGCTGTGTCATCATGGATAAACCACTGGCCTAGGAGATGAGCACCACTGGGGGGACTCCTATCACCATCCAGCCTCACCCCCTTCTCTCCCTTGGCTGCTGTTCATGCAGAGAGGGCACAACCCTGCAGGGCGTGTCCTAAACAGCCCACTACATGGATGAGTGTCTCCAGGTGCGGTTAGGAACCTAAGGGATTCATTCCAGGCCCTTCCGACTCTAAACAGACTTCCGTTTCCTTCCTTCCTTTCGCTCTTTCTTCCTATTTGGTTTGCCCACATCCTATTTCGCCTGTTGCAAGTAAGATGTTGGCCTCGCCCACCACTTTCTTTAACTAAAGCAGTCTGGCATTGACCTCGGAGAGACAGCTGTGAACGGTCCTGACGAGAGATCTTAGCTTCCTGCCCAGGAATTGAACCTGGGTAGCCTGGATGAAAACTAAGACCCCTCGCCACCAGGGACTGGAGGCTAGAAGAAAAGTGGCCCTGCTCTTTCCCTCGTTTGAAAGCAAGAACGTTTCGAGAAGGCAAAAACCGTAAATACAGGTACACAGTTTATTATTAGAGACTCAGCATAACATGTGGGAAAACACACAAAGAAACAGTTTTTTTTTATTTAAGTCAGAAGGAGGCCAGAAATAGACACTTGGAGAGGAGTGCAATAGGAGGTGATTTATGTTGCTTATATAGGATAATCCTTCAAGGTCTTTGTTTACATTTGACCAAGATGTGTACGCAACTTTTTGCTAAGATGAACCCCAATGCAGAAGCCTGTGGGTGCATGTCCACACTTATTATGGGGTGCTGCCCTTTTCCTTTTTGAACTACAAGGAGCCTTCCACACATGAGCAGATGGGGAAGTCTTCCTTGACCTCAGGAGTGGGAACTTTATCTCTGCTTTAACAGAGCTCAGCTTTTGCCACTAGCTTTGTCCTTGGAGTGTCTGGGTGAGAACAGAGCTTCAGTTTTAGCCCATCTGACAAACACCAGCTGTCCAGCCCTGGGGCCCATCTATCCCCTACCTCAGTAATAATCAATGTATGTCCTGTCTTTGGGCTATGTCATTCTTTTAAATGTTGTGTTCTGCCCGCCTCTCTCCTTCCCCATCCACCCACCCCACACTCCCAAGAAAAATTTGAAAAGAAACTTTCCCTTTAAGAATAGGGTCACCCAGTAATTTTTGCCACCCAGACTAGAAAAACAAAACAGGAAATACCCATCCTATCATCACCTTTAAGGCTGGCAGTGGCCATTATTTCTTCCTGCAGAGGCCTGGGGACACTAAGGCAGGAGGGCACAGGGATGCCCTTTGCAAACATGCAGGCAGGTGTCTCCAAGACCATGAGATTTTTTTGATCATTTCTTTTGTAACTGAGCAGGACCCTATGGGGACTTCTTGGACCAGAAAGAAAGTGTTAGTCGCTCAGTTGCATCCGACTCTTGCGATTCCATGGATTGTAGCCCACAGGCTCCTCTGGGATTCTCCAAGCAAGAATACTGGAGATCTGTCCCTCAAATCCTCTGCTTTAGCTCCTTTTGAAGTACCTAGAAAACACTATCTGATGCACACTTCCAGAGTTGTTTTACAGATGTGAAAAACCCTGAGTGAATGTGAGACCTTAACCACTTCAAGAGCTGGACTATAAAGAAAGCTGAGCGCTGAAGAATTGATGCTTTTGAACTGGGGTGTTGGAGAAGACTCTTGAGAGTCCCTTGGACTGCAAGGAGATCTAACCAGCACATCCTAAAGGAAATCAATCCTGAATATTCATTGGAAGGACTGATGCTGAAGCTGAAACACCAATACTTTGGCACCTGATGTGAAGAACTGACTCATTTGAAAAGACCCTGATGCTGGGAAAGATTGAAGGCAGGAGGAGAAGGGGACGACAGAGAATGAGATGGTTGGATGACATCACTGACTCAATGGACATGAGTTTGAGTAAACTCTAGGAGTTGGTGATGGACAGGGAAGCCTGGCATGCTACGGTCCATGGGGTTGCAGAGTCAGACACGATTGAGCAATTAAACTGAACTAAACAGAACCACTTCAAGACCTTGAGCACATAGCCCCCAGGCCTGCTAGAGGTAAGGACTGTTCATCAGAGCATTGCATAGGAGCTGCTCACTATCCTGAGACCCCCCTTCCTTACCTGGCCTTTAAATATGCTGATACTCTTAGGGGAGTTTAGGGCTTTTGGACATGAGCCACCTTTTTCCTCCCACGATCCTGCAGTTTTTTCTACTCCAAACTCAGACATTCCAGTATTGCTTGGCCTTACAGTGCATAAGGCACAAGAGCTTGCTTTCTATTACACTTGTTTGATACCCAGAGAGCAGTTGGGATGGAAGGCATCCACCCCTGGCTTCCTCTAAGACACCCTCTAGGCAGCAGGTTATTTAGTGAGCTTGCAAAAGTTCTGGAGCCAGTCTCAGGTGGGGCTGAGCAATCCAGGTGGGGTCTCAGAATCCAGTGTCCCTGCTCTAAGCCTCCTGCCCACTGGAAATTACTAACCCTGTGAGTTTTATTTGCCTTTTTCAGTTAGAAGGGAAGAACACTGTACACCGCCCACCACTGGGAGAAAGGGGACACAATCACTACCTACCCACCACCAGCCCAAACCACCCTCCACACACACACCAACTAAGGCACCACCAAGGGGACAGACATATTTTGGGAATGAGGCCTCTCCAGAGGCCCAGGGTGTGAACAGCTGCACAGAGGGCTGTGTGCTGTGGAGTCAGCACCTTAGGAGGTGGGAGGGGGTGGTGGGCAGAGAAGGAAGGAGTCTCAGGTCCTGATGGATCAGAAGAAGGAAGATGGGCAGAGGTGGTCAGGACACAGGAGATGGGAAAGCCAAGGAAGAACATAAAAGGGCCAAAAAGCAGAAAATGTAGGAAAAATGAGAAAGAGGCAAAACAGGTTGTGGGCAACCACACAGAACAGGAAGGACACAGAGCAGAAGGAGGGAAGGAAACAGAAAGGAGAGTGAAATGAGTGGGGAAGGATGTGAGGAGGGAGAGAGGGAGCCAGGTCGGCAACATCAGACGACATAATAGCTCCATAAGTAGAGGGAATCTGGAGCCCGTGGGTGGAGCCTGTCACTGACCAGGCAGCTCGCGATCACCAAGTCGGCCACATAAAGCAGCAAGTTGATGGTTGTCAGGACGGCCACAGCCAGTCGCTGGTCCCAGTTGCACACATAAGTGGTGAACTCATCTCTGCAGGTCGTATCACTGGATCGTTGGGACTGGCCGCCCAGCTCCTCATTGAACTGATAGAGTGGCCAGAGGACCAGAGCGCTGATGCAGAGGAGGATGGAAAACAGGGTCAGCCCAAGCTGGGAAACGGGGAAGCGGATGGGCAGCCAGTCGTCACAGTAGACCAAGCCCAGCAGGATGGCCAGGGTCCCCAGGATGAAACAGGTGGCGTACACAGCCACGCACCACACCAGGGCCAGCTGGTGCTGGTACAGGGAGGTGTTGCTGATGAAGGCGAAGATGATGCAAGCCACAAAGTTCTCCAGCAGCTTGAGCAGGCCATGCACCGTATGCACATAGGTGATGATCCTTCTGGGCCGGTGACCCACCCAGGTCCAGAAAAATTCGGTCCCGTAAGCCACAGCAGCAATGCAAGAGAATGCTGTGGCAGTGATGGCGTGGTTCCGGGTGGGGCCCTGAGGCAAGAACGGGACGTAAGTAGTGGCAGAAATGATGCAGGTTGAGAAGCAGAAGAGGGCGGCATAGCAGGCGTAGTTGACGGGGAAGTTGTACCAGTGGGAGGAAAAGTGGGACCGGAGGTTACTAAAGTATTCCACAATGATGATGAGGAGGGTCACAATGTAGCAGAAGCACCAGAAGAACATGAACCAGTTATCTACGCCCACCCGCTGAGTGCCCACGCTGGCCACCAGGGAGGAGGCCACGCCGGTGGAGAGCAGCTGCAGCAGGCGGACGGAGCCGCCCATGACAGTCCAGGAGCAAAGGCCTGGGGATGACGACGTGGCGGGCATGGTGGTTCAGATGGTCGAATTGGTCACTGTCCTGGGTAAGCCCTGGCCTTCGCTGAGGACCCACGAGAGAAAGCTCCAGCTCCGGAGGTGGATTAAGTCAGATACCAGGGAAAGGCTTAGGGTCCTGTGATGGATGAGGCTCAGGATCCATGGAGTTAGAACCAGTGGCCCAGACACCTGCATAACAGCGCAGCCGCTCCAGAATGATTCTCCCCACCCATCACCCTTGGCCTTGTCGGGACACTTGTCTTATCCCAAACCTCACAGCTGGGTTGGGTCTGGCACCAAACCGTGAACGTTTTTCACCTCTTTGTGCTGCGTGCTATTATCTACGGAGACACATGGTCCTTATCTGCAAGCTCAACCCTTCAAGGCTCTGGAAAATGTAGAAACTTTTGTAAAAAGTCATTTGAAACAAATTTGATCTGAACAGACATAAGACAATCTATGACCTATATTTATTTCACTTAGTGTGAACGTTCAAAAGTTTGGTTGAAGAAACACTACTGTGTTTGATTGCAAGGTGCTTTCAGACCCCACTGGGGTGTGAGGTCATATAGAGTAGATGCAACATGCCACCTGCCTAAAGGTGAAAAATTCTGAATTTTGGAGTATATCTGACCCCAACAATTTCATAAAAGGCAAAACGGATTGTACTGCTAACTCCATTTTACAGATAAGAAAGCTAATGCTTGAGGGGAAAACATCTCTACTCTAAGGTCCCATGCCTAGGAAGTGGGAACTTCAGATGAAAATGCCAAAGCTGTGAGTTTGAACCTTTTGTTCCACCGTGCACATGTCAGCAGGGCCCGCGGGTGGGAGCCCAGGACCAAAGCTCGGGACTCTGGGACCCAGGACCCACCTTCACGGCCCTCGGCCTCCTTCCACAGCACCTGAAGACACACGTGCCCCAGCCTGTCCTCCCTGCGGCATCACTAGAAGGAGCTGCCATCTGAGGGACACAGCCCCACCCGGAGGAGGGCAGCTCCAGGGGTGAACAGGGAGGAGCCGCGGGGTGAGAGCAAGGCCATGGGGACAAGATGACATGGGAAATAGGGACTGTTGTGAATCCTCCCCACCCTGGGAAATTTTGCCTTAACATGTGACTCTTCCCCACATGGAAAGGGAGACCCCAACCCAGCATGACGCCCAGGTGAGTGTCCTGGAGGAACCAAGAAACAAATATTAAAATGCCAGCTTTATAAGCTCCAAAGCTGCCATCCACGTGAGAATCTAACCCCTTTTAAGAGCAGGAGCTGAAAGAGGAGCTACCTGCTAGACCCCTGGGAGGCGCACCCGGAACCGGGTGGGGGCGGGGGCAGAGTGGAAATGTTGGGGGCAGCTGGGGTTGGGGGGAGGGATTGCAGGGTCCCAGTGGCCCTGACGCAGCCCAGTAGGTGTCTTCTGACCTAGAAGGGATGCAGGCATGGAGTCAACCTTCCCAAGGAGGAGGGGCCTGGACTGGAACTGAGACAGGAGAACAGGGGCCTCAAGGGGTCTCAGGGTTGTGACAGGGATACATGGCCAGAGTGGCAGGGACCCTGGAGACCATAGAATTGCCCAGGTCACCACCCAAGGCAGTCCCGCCAGCCAGGGCTGCAGTCCTGCTCACACAGGGCCTCCTCCAGGGTCCAGTGTGGGGGGAGTGAGGCCCCTCCCAGCCCGCCCCCTCCTCAGGGACAGCTGCCCTGTTTCCAAGGGACTATTTGCTGAGAGGGCCCAAGGGCGGAAGGGCCAGCATCCTAAGCCCCAGCCAGCTTCCTGCCATCAGGGGATTATTATATCACCTTTGCTGATAATAAACCCTGGGACAAGCTGAGGCTGGAAAGAGAAACACAGAGCAAACCTGAGAACCTTCCTGGACTCACAAAGCTCCTTCAGCCCCAGTTGCCAGTGGAGCCCTGGAGCCTGCGGGCCTCCCAGTGGGCACTGCCAGGACTGGGAAAGGGCACTGGGGTGAGGGAGTCTGGAGGTGTTGTGCTGTCTGTTCCCCAATTGCCCCCCCACCAACCTCTCCAAAGTCACCCTTGATTCCACCTAAAGTTAAATGACAGCTTTGGATCCATTTGATGGCGCAGAGGGAGGACTTGGAGGAGAGGATGAGATTCCTCCTGTGTGGCCCTGGGTCAGGCCTGTGCCCTCTCTGGGCCTCAGTTCCCCAACCTGGAAAGCAGCAGCTTTACCTGAGTCTCCCAGCAGCCCTCCTCCACTCTAATCCATGAGCCTGTTCATGGTGCCCCCATCAGAGCACAGCCTGGATGTGGCTGAGCCCTGCCTGCCCAGCAGCCTGGCATGTGGACTGGAAGACAGTGAGCCGGGAAGGTCAAGGCCAGAAAAGGAAGGAAGGAGGAGGTGCCAGAAAGGCAGAATAGGAAGAAGGAGAAATGGATACTCAGAGTTACAAAGAGGCTCTGGAGCTATGGCAGACACTTCATAGCTAAATGATCCTGAAGTTTCCCCACCTGTGCAATGGGCTTAATACCTGCTGCTACTGCTGCTGCTAAGTCGTTTCAGTCGTGTCCAACTCTGTGCGACCTCAGAGACGGCAGCCCACCAGGCTCCGCCATCCCCAGGATTCTCCAGGCAAGAACACTGGAATGGGTTGCCATTTCCTTCTCCAACGCATGAAAGTTAAAAGTGAAAGTGAAGTCACTCAGTCATGTCTGATTCTTTGCATCCCCATGGACTGCAGCCTACCAGGCTCTTCCATCCATGGGATTTTCCAGGCAAGAGTACTGGAGTGGGTTGCCATTGCCTTCTCCGGGCTTAATACCTACTTTGTGTTAAATAATGAATAAAAACATGTGAAGGGCTCATCAGAGGGCCTGACGCTGGCACACTCAATCCAAGCCAGTTCCCCGCTTCAGCTTGTGGCCACTTAACTCCATCTGTGCCTCCACCTTCACGCGCTCATCCTCTCTCAACTCTGTGTGTGCAAACCTCTCTGTCCTTCCTCTTATGAAGACACCAGTCACTGGACTTTGGTTTCACACTTCACCCAGGATGTTTTCCATCCCAGAGGCCTTAACTAAATATGTCTCCAAAGACCCTGTTTCTAAATGAATGTGTTTTCTGAGTAGAAATGACATTTTCGGAGGACAATCTTTAATCCATTATGGTCCTCACTCAGGTCTTCCTGTCCTTTGTTAACTGTGTCTTTCCTGATGTGTCTATCATACTAAGCGAATTTGTTTTCTTTTTCAGATTGTTCTGTGTTCACTGCAGTTCTTGGGACTCCCAGTGGGTTGATCGCTTGTGTACTTTGTCATTACACTGTGACAGCCCTTCTACAGGATCCCTTTTCCTGGCAGGATCCTGACGTCTGTGTTGGGAGTTTCACGAAAGTTTCACCAAAGAATAATTGCACTTGCTTCTGCTCAGGACCCTCCATGCCAATCACCTGTTTGGCACCTATTATGTTAATTTCCCCAGTTTGTAGAGCCATTGGGCCTGACGGATTGAGAACTTTTTGGCCCAAATCCACAAGTGAAGACCTGAAGTTTCTATTTCTCTTGTGGAAACAAACAAAACTCCCATGGAGGTAGGTATCAGCCTTGACCTTTCCTCTTTCTGAAGGCTCTGATTTTCCTTGTCTACCCTTGGTCTGAGGCTGCAGATCATGTGATCCTGGCTTTAGGGAAGTGTCTCAGCTCCAACTCCTCACCTTGTGCCACCCCAAAGTCTCATTCCTGACCCAAGTGAGCAAATAGGTCAGCCTCCAGATATTTATGCTCAATTCTCCCTTCTCCCTCCTCCCTTCTACAGACAAGCAGGGGTCACATCAGTTCTGCCACTAAGATTCAGGAGAAACTTGAGCAAATCAATTAATTCTAAAGGTTCCTTCTCTCTTCTTTTCCTCCTTAAAGACTTGACTTTTAATCACCTCCTCCAGGAAGGCTTCCAGGATCCCACCAGCTCCATGTCTGATTGCTCCCAGATTGATAGTTTCGGTCTTTCTGTGAAGCAGCCTGGTGTGGACAGGTCATCAAAAGTTCCTGGGTCTTACCTGGGAAAAACAGGTGAGGTGGGGAGGAAGGGAGGTGATGCAGGGGCAGCAGACAGGGCCCAATGTGGATGGACCTGAACACCAGAGATGTAGGTTTTTAGCTGTAAGTGATGAGACCTCACTGACATTCTCTAGGGAGGGGCTGATCCATCAGAGGCCCACTTTGGAACTGACACTCTGGCTGTAGGAGGAAAATGGAATGGAGGCTGGAGCGTCAGGGAGGCAGCCTGGGTTCCTGCCTCCGCATCTCCTGGAGGATACACGTGCTCTTCCTGCACTGGCACCTGGAGGCCTGACTCATGCATTTCACGAGGGGTGGAACTGATCAAGACATGAGAATACTCAGGCAGACCAGCCCTCCCTGGTGAGTGACCACACAGTGAAAGGTGACAAGGGTCCTTCACAGGCCCAACTGCCCGGAGCTGCCGAGGCAGCCAGATGCAGCTCCTGAATCTGCCCCTGGTAGAAGGTTAGCACCTCACAGCCTCGCTGTGCCCCAGGATGTCTGGCTGAACAGTGACAGGAGCATTTATGATGAAATGTGGGAGGAGAGTCTGTGTGGTCCTAGATGACAAGACCTCCATGATCGATTTTCTTAGTAACACAAATGTGTTTCTTTGTAATGTATATCCATATAAAGCTTATTTTACCTTACCACAATTGTAATATATATGATTTTGTCTTTTCAAACATTATACTTGATTTCTTTGTTACCATGCGGGGTTCTTAACTACTTTTTTATGTTAACTTTTAAAAAAACTTCTTTATTTAGGTATTGACACAAAACTGTTCTGTATACAACTCGATGAATTTTCAGATAAATATACACTTCATGAAAACATCAACAGTCTCGAGGCCATAAATTTTTCCATCACCACCCAAAGTTTCCTCCCCATCCCCTTTATCGTAATAATTATCACTTTGTCTACATGTGATAAGAACACCCTCTTTTCCAATGATCACTGAGTCCAGTTGTTCATTTTTCCAAACTATGTCCTGGATGGACTTGGCCCAGAGACCCAGAGGTGACCACAGAGACTAGATGGTTATTTGCATGGAGCTCTGCTCCAGTGGGTGTGTCAGATGACAAATCCATAAAACAGTTAAATCCTCTAACAAGGTAACCTCAGGAAGTGACCAGCATGATGAAGAAAACAACGGTCCTGGGATGGAGCAGATGACTTTTGGAAGATCCTCCTACGCAGGTGACATTTCAACTGAGAACTAAAGATGGACAAAGAGGTGGCCACGTTGAAGGTAGACGGAACAGCTTGTGCAAGATCTTGAGCAGGGAACAAGTCGCCATCTCGAGATTACGTGTAAGAGAGCTGCGAGATCTGGAGAGTTAAGGGACCATAGAACAATGAGCAGTGGGGACTGACTGTCCCTGGAAACATGTGAGGCACCATGTGTGGCTCCACAGCTCTTCATCACAGACAGCCAGGAGGGTGGAAAGCCTGGAGATGGGGGCACAATTGCGGTTGCATGAGCAATCCGGGGAGGCTCTATGCACTTCCACTCTAAACAATGATTTACCACATGTTTGCTGTGTGCTGGGCACTGCAGACCCCACAGCAAAGCTGGTTCCTGTCCTGAAGGAGCATCTGGCTTAATGCAGAGACATTTAGTCTAGAGAATGTGAAGACAGAAGATCCAGAGACATGGCAGAACTTTCAGAGGACTCTGAAAAAGAAAAGGGTTGGGTCTGTTCTGTTCAAACTCCAGAGAGTGGGGCAAGTGGGCTTTGCACCCGCTAAGGAATTAAAGATGCCCCCAAATGAGATGGGCCACTGTGGGAGGTGATGTTAGAGCAGTAGAGCCTTTCCAGCCAGCACTGCTGCATCACTCCCAGCGGAGGCTTGAAACTAATTGTTCCCAAAGATAATCCATGGAACACTAGTCCAAGATGCTGCATGGAAAGAGTTCCCTGATCGTGCAAGTCTGAGAAACACTTCCTGCTATTGGTAATTTTATAATGCATACTGCTCTATTCAAGGTCCTAGGAAGCCCTGCAATAAACAAATCTGTTTAACTTTTTAACATGGTGTTAAATGTATTTGGCCAAATGAAATTTTTGTCTTGCCTTACATATGAATTTTATTTCATTACTTTTTGAGAATACCTGCCATGGGGATCACCTCCTGGGACCCCTCCCCATCCACCGCACCTGCCACTGGGTGAAGATCATATGGTTCATCCCAGTACAGGAGTGAGGGGCACAGTAGGGGTCCTTCCCCTGCCCTTCCCACAGCTCTGCTTGCCTGGCCCCTCTGGCCCTTCTGGCCCTAGAATGCAGGGCTCTGAGGCTTTGTTCTGACACTAGGAGAGGAAGAAGGACTGTGGTGCATTTCTGGCCACCGGTTACTGTAAAGGGCCATTGATCTCAATGCATGGGATTGCACGGACGGACACACACACAAACACACACTCTGAGCAAGTACACAGGCACACAACTTTAAAGACGTGTTGAGGTGCTGGCAAGGGACCTTTAAGAGCTACAGGATAAGATGTTGGGCATTGGGGTGGGGCCCAACCCCTAGTTTCCCAGGGATGAGCCCTGTCTAAGGCTCTGGGGTGGAGAGGCAATAGCAGGGGCTTGTAAAAACCTTGGTTTGGGTAAAGATTGATACCTGCTCAGTTGATTCTGCTTTCTAAGCAAATCTGGGTAATCAGGGTCTGTGGATTTTGTGTTTTGCCTGTTTGTCTGGTTGGTTTTTTCCTTCGTCTTTCTCTGAGCATTAGGAAACATCCGGCATAGAAACGTGCGCATGCTCTACACATGCAAACGAGGCAATTCCTTTCACTATAGCAGCAGGTTTCAAACCTACCCCTCTGCTTGCCCTCAGTCTACCCCTCCACCCCCTAAAAAATTGAAAAGCAACTTCCTGTTTAAGAATAGGGCCACTGGTACTTTTTGCCCTCATAACCAGGAAAAAGAAGAAAAAAATCCAGGTTAATGTCAATTTGGGAAAAAAAAAAGCACAAACTAAACCTTACAAATTATGTTTTACTCAGGAAACTTATGGAGGACCATAGCCTTAGAGATAGCCTCTAAGATAATTCTGTGGAACTGTTCCAAAGAGCTAAGGGAAAAGCCAGAATATGCATGTGTTTTTGCTGGAAAAAAAAAAAAAATAGCATGAAGTCGACCATCAAAAGATTATTGCTAGCCATAAAACCAGGCACCTCAAGTTAATCATTTTAGTGCTTTCCTATCTATGGGAAGTGAGTGTGAGCTCACTGAAATTATTAGATGTGCGTGTTAACCATCTTGAACTAGTATCCTGTTTTATCCATTCTGAATTCCCCCCTGGTTGCACTTTTGAAGGTGGCTGCACTGGCTGATGGATAGATAGAGGGCAACATCCATTGTTTACTAAAATGCAAACCATGTTGTTTGTCCTTGGCATTTCTCCTGGTCAAACTTTGACCAAGGTTTGGGAGGCATTTCATAGCCAGTTTGTCCGAGGGCACTAGAAGGACTCATTCCTAAATCAGGCAAGGATTCTTTTGATAGGCCACTTAATACACTAGTTTTTCAGATTAGGTCCTGTTGATAACCCAAAATTCTATGGATCACTGTCTCACTAGTCTTTTGTGATCTAGGAAATATTTTCTCTTATTGCTTCTCCTAAAATCTAGAGTTGCAGTATTACAGTTACTCTATGTAGAGTTTTATACATGACAGAGTAACATGTTTAGCCATCATTAATTTTGTCAGAGGCTTGGTTACACATTGGGTAAAATAAGAGATAGCAATCTTAGAAGTAGACAGAACATAAGTGATAAAGCGGTGACATTAATAAAGTCATAGTACAGTAGAGAGAGGCATGCTGCTGCTGCTAAGTCACTTCAGTCGTGTCCGACTCTGTGTGACCCCACAGACGGCAGCCCACCAGGCTCCGCCGTCCCTGGGATTCTCCAGGCAAGAACACTGGAGTGGGTTGCCATTTCCTTCTCCAATGCATGAAAGGGAAAAGTGAAAGGGAAGTCGCTCAGTCGTGTCCGACTCTTAGCGACCCCATGGACCGCAGCCCACCAGGCTCCCCCGTCCGTGGGATTTTCCAGGCAAGAGTACTGGAGTGGGGTGCCATTGCCTTCTCCAGAGAGAGGCATGAGGCATACATAATTTGAAAACAGTAAAAGACAACAAATTAAAACAGTTTATAGTATAACTAGCTGTAATCTGGTCACAATAAATCATCAAGTCCACAGGAGAGCAAGCTGGATAAGTCAAGTTCTAGAGGGATCAGGTAAAGAGAAAAAGATAAATGTTACATCTTTATTTACAGATGTATACTTTATCAATTTGTTGTAGATCATAGCATAAGAGGAAAGGGTTTCTAAAAACCAAAGATTAAAAACTCTTCTATTTCAGGGCTTCACTGGTGACTAGGTGGTAAAGAATTTGCCTGCCAATGCAGGAAACATGGGTTCGATCCGTGGTCTGGAAAGATCCCACGTGCCACGGGGCAACTAAGCTGTGCCCCACAACTGCTGCGCCTACAAACCCCAGAGCCCGTGCTAGGCAACAAGAGAGGCTGTTGCTGTGAGAAGCCCGCGCACTGCAGCTAGAGGGCAGCTCTGCGTAGCAACGAAGAGCTGCAGTGAAGACCCACCCAAACCAAAAATAAAAGGAGATGCACCACAAAGGTGCAAAGGATGTAGCCTTCACAAAGTGTGAAAAGTTTACTCCCAAAAATAGTATAATAAAGTAAAAGGAAGGTTAAGATGACAAAGGACCCTTATGGGTTGGAATCCCTTATGACTAATTTCCCTAAGAGTTAGCAGAACCAGACAAAAAGTCTCCTTGGAATCCCAATGTATTTCACTGGCTGCCATATGAGTTCCTCTGGATAACAGAGACCAAGCTCTTAAAACACAGGGAGGGGCAGGGAAATGCCTAAGATTAGGCACATTTAATCACAAAGACACAGGAAGAGAAATATAAGTTTTCACTACAGGGCTTTTGTTCCTTTAAGGTAAGAATTTTAAGAGGATGGTTTATCAAGCTGTTTTCTCTAGCTGCACATGCAAAAATATATTAATTTTTCAATGTCAAAAGAACCCCAATCTAGCCAATTTAGGGTGAGATTTCCTTTAATTATCATTTAAGCAGATCCTTGTAAGTATAAACTCTGTATGAACATAATAAACTATTCCCAGTATCCTTCAACTGAGAGTAATCCAATGTTCATGAAAAAAAATCATAGTCTATCTAAGAAACAAGTGGAAATTTTTATTTGAGCTAACCTGGAGGATTATAACCCAAGAGACAGTCTTTCAAAAATCTTTCTGAGGACTGTTCCACCTGTTATAGGTCAAAGCACAGTTGTATAAGCTTTTGAGACAAAAAGTTATACATTAAATGATATATTATTGTCAGTTTACTCAATCCAGATCTACGCAAACAAAGAGAACAATGGGTATGAGTCATCTTGTTCACGCTCAGTCGTGTCTGACTCTTGCGATCTGATGAACTATAGCCCGCCAGCCTCCTCTGACCATGGGATTTTCCAGGCAAGAATACTGGAGTGGGTTGCATTTCCTCCTCCAGGAGATCTTCCCACCCCAGGGACTGAACCTGCATTTCTTGCATCTCCTACATTGGTAGGTGGATTCTTTACTATTGGGAAGAATCTACCTGAGAAGCCTGGGTCATCTTGGTCCCTCACAGAATTAAGAAGGAAGATTATCTCCTAAGAAACCATGATCTTTGATGAAATCAAGAAGAAATGTTGTCTCCCAAGAAGGCCTAGTTCATGCAGATGCACAATACACAAAAAAGTGAAGGAGGAGACCCAAATGGGTAGAGAAAAGTTTTATGCTTCAATTTTTCTCAACTTGCCATAAATATGGATTTTATTTCATTACCATTGAGTGTGTTTCAACTGAGCAAAATCTTCCCACATCTTTTAACTGAAGATAAACCAGTTACTGCTTCTCAAAACTAAGTTTCAAGGAGAACCTACCCCTCCAGAAAGGAGCTTAACACCACAGAATAAAATTTAGGATTATCAGACAATAACAGGAAATCTAAAACCCAAGAGAGACTCACCCCAATTCACCTGGACTCCCTAAGGAGGCAGATAGGCACAAGAAGCCTCTGGCAGTACAAGGCTCAGTGCTTCGTAGAGTTCAGGAGAAGAGGAGAAGCCTTCCCTGGGTGCCTTCTGTAGACGACTGAAAAAAAAAAAACAAAAACTAAGTCACAAATTTATGTTTAATTTGGAGATGTTACTGAGGACTCTAGCCAAGGAGAAACTCTCAGATAGCTCTGAGGAACTGTTCCAAAGAGGTAAGGGATGAGTTAGGATATACAGGAGATTTTACTGGGTCTGGGAGAACACATGTAGTTAAAATCGGTAGATTATTGCTGATCACAAAAAACAGATATCTCAAGTCAATGATTTTACCGCTTTTCTATGTATGGGAAGATATAGAGCTCTGGGCTCACAAAAATTATTCCTCATATGCATCTTAACTTTCTAGGATCAGTACCTTGTTTTTCTCCATCCTGAATTCCCGTCAGGATAGGATATTAGGGCTGAAACAGAGGCTGATGGTCTGAGGACATGATGGACAAGATAATTCACTGTTTTCTGAAAATGCAGGCAACATTCTTTGTCCACACTTACATCACTTCTAAGGCTGGCAGGTCCATGCTCTTCTCACTGCAGAGGCAGGATAAGCTGTTTTAATCACTGAGGCAGGAGGGCCACATTGCTGCCCCTCACCAACATTGCAGACACGTGTCTTCAAGACCCTGGGGTCCATCACGAGCTCCTTTTTTGATTCCACAGAGAGTAGTTGGGCTGGAGGGCATTCACTCCTGGCTTCCTCTAAAATGCGCTTTAGTCAGTCGATGTTTAGTGAGCCTGCAAAAATTCTGGAGCCAATCCCAGGTGAGGCTGAGCACCAGGTGGGACCCACGGACCGAAGGTCTCTGCTTTGAGTATCTTGCCTGTTGGACATTATTGACCTCCGGATATTTCTTTTTAACTTAAATGGGAGGCACACTGTGCACCCCCCTCTACTGGGAGAAAGTGAGCCCAGTGCCTATGTACCTGCTTCCACCCCAAAACACACACACACACACACACACAACTAAGGCACCGCCAGGGGGACAGACACACTTTGACAATGAGGACCTCCGGAGGCCCAGGGTGTGAACAGCTGCACAGGGGGCTGTGTGCTGTGGAGTCAGCTCCTTAGGAGGTGGGAGGGGGCGGCGGGCAGAGAAGGAAGGAGACTCAGGTCCTGATGGATCAGAAGAAGGAAAATGGGGAGAGGTGGTCAGGACACAGGAGAGGAGAAACCAAGGATGACCAGAAAAGGGACAGAAAGCAGAAAATGCAGAAAAGATGAGAGAAGCAAGAGAAAGAGGCACAACAGGGCATGGGCAGCCACACTAAGCAGGAAGGACACAGAGCAGAAGGAGGGAAGGAAACAGAAAAGAGAGAGAGATGAGAGGGGCGGGACGTGAGGAGGAAGAGAGCTAGGAAGAGGGCGGCAGAAGACTCCAGAGCTCGGTGAGGATACCTCCTGTGAGCAGAGGGGATCTGGAGTCCCTGGGTTGGTCCTCTGCTGCTGCTACTGCTAAGTCGCTTCAGTCGTGTCCGACTCTGTGCGACCCCACAGACGGCAGCCCATTGGGCTCCGCCATCCCTGGGATTCTCCAGGCAAGAACACTGGAGTGGGTTGCCATTTCCTTCTCCAGTGCATGAAAGCGAAAAGTGAAAGTGAAGTCGCTCAGTCTGACTCAGTGACCCCATGGACTGCAGCCTACCAGGCTCCTCCGTCCATGGGATTTTCCAGGCAAGAGTACTGGAGTGGGGTGCCATTGCCTTCTCCGGGGTTGGTCCTCAGTCCCTAACAAAGACCCAGCGGGCCCAGTACACCAGGTCAGCCACGTAAATCAGCAGGTTGACTGCTGTCAAGATGGCTACAACCAGTCTTTGGTCCCAGGTGCACACCAAGTAGGTGAGTTGATGGCGGCAGCTCACATCACTGGACCGCTGGGGCTGGCCACCAAAATTCTCGTCGAACTGGTAGAGCAGCCAGAGGATCAGGGTGCTGGCATAGAGGAAGATGGAGAGCAGGGCCAACCCCAACAGGAAAATGGGGAAGCAGATGGGCAACTTGTTGCTATAGCCTCCCAGATACAGCAGGAGGGCCACGGCTCCCAGGAAGAGGCAGATGGAGTACGCGGCCACACACCACACCAGGGCCGGCTGGTGCAGGTACAGGGAGGTGTTGCTGAGGAAGCCGAAGGTGACACAGGCCACGAAGTTCTCTAGCCCCTTGAGCAGGCCTGGCATGGGGAGCACATAGCAGGTGAGCTGGCTGGGCCAGGCACAGATCCAGGCCACTTCAGTGGCATAAGTCACAGAAGCGAGGCAGGAGAAAGCAGTAGCAGCAATGGCGTGGTTCCAGGAGCTGCCACGAGGGACGATCTGGATGTACGTGGTGGGGTAAATAATAGAGGCCGAGAGGCAGAGGAGGGTGGAGTAGGAGGCATAGTTGATGAGAAAATCATCCCAGGAAAAGGGCCAGAGGAACTGGAGCCCACTTAACTCCACTATGAAAGTAAGGAGGGTCACGACGAAGCAGAAGCACCAGATGAACATGGACCAGTTACCTATGGTCTCCCTCCAAGTGCCAGTGGTAGCCACCAGCGAGAAGGCCAGGCAGGTGGAGAGCAGCTGCAGCAGGCGGAGGAAGTAGCCCTTGATGGTTGCAGAGGCCAGGCCAGAGGGTGAGCTCATGGTAAAGCCTGACGGTCAGGCTGGTCGCTGTCATCAGACTGGGTCTTCAGTGAGGACCTACCAGAGAAAGATCCAGCTTTGGAGGTGGATTAATCAAGCATCTGCAAAGAGCCTAGGGTCCTGCGACGGCTGCTGCTCAGGATCTATGGAGTTGGAACCAATGACTCAGACAGTTGGGTAACAGCACAGCTGATCCAAGATGATTCTCTCCACCCATTACCCTTGGCCTTCTCACAACACTTGTCTTATCCCAAAGTTCAGAGCAGGGTGGGTCTGGCCTCAAACCAGGAACGTTTTGGATCCCTCTGAGCTGTGTGTCATTATCTACAGAGACACAGGGTAGGATGGTCCTTTCTACAGTCCCAGCCCTTCAAGTGTGTCAAAATTTAAAAAAAAAACTTAATTATTTGTTCACATCTAACAAAATTAGATGTGAACAGACATGAGACAAATTATGATCACTATTTCCCTTAGTATGAATGTTTAAAAGTTCAGTTTCAGAAACACTAATATGTTTGATCACAAGTGCTTTCAGACCTCAGGGGGGTGGGGTGGGATGTCCTATAGAGTATATGCACTATATGCAACTGGAGTTGAAAAATCCTGAATTCTGGAGCATATCTAACTCTATGGATTTCATAAAATGGACTGTGGATGTACTGCTAATCCCATTTTAGAGATGAAAAAACTAAAGTGAAAGTTGCTCAGTCGTGTCTGACTCTGCGACCCAGAGAATTCTTCAGGCCACAATACTGGATTGGGTTACCGTTCCTTTCTCCAGGGGATCTTCCCAAGCCAGGGATCAAACCCAGGTCTCCCACATTGCAGGTGGATTCTTTACCAGCTGAGCCACCACTGCTAATCCCATTCTAGAGATGAAAAAACTAAGGCTTGGCAAATCAGGGGCCTTCTCTAAGGTCAAAGTTTAGGAGTAGTTACCTCATATAAAAATGCCAAAGCCATGCATTTGAATGCTTTCCTCTACAGCCCAGCATGTCAGCAGGGCCTGTGGGTGGGAACCCAAGACCAAAGCTCACGACTGTGGGATCCAGGACCTGCCTTCACAGCCACGGCCTCCTTCCACAGCAACCTGAAGACACATGTGTTTCAGCCTGTCCTCCCTGCAGCCATCACTAGAAGGAGCTGCCATCTGAGGGGACACAGCCCCACGTGGAGGAGGGCAGCTCCAGGGGTGAGCAGGAAGGAGCCAGGGAGTGAGAGCAAGGCCGTGGGGACAAGATGACATGGGAAGTAGGGACTGTTCTGAATCCCCTCCCCTCAACTTTGCCTTCACGTGTGACTCTTCCTCATTGGGACAGGGGACACCAACCCAGTATGACTCAAGGTGGAGTGTCCTGGAGGAACCACAGGATAAATAACATAATGTTTGGCTCGAGCACCAAACCTGCCATCCAGGTGGGAGTCTGGAAAGATCTAGGAGTAATCCTACATGAATGAGGATTTCTGTGACCTGAGAGACTGGATGGTGGTTTCCAAGCTGGGAAGAAGAGGTTGAAAATGAACAAGAATTTTGTGTATGTATGGTGATGTGGAGCCTTTGAATCTGTTTAATGGCACAGAGGGAGGATTGAGGAAGGAGAGGCATGGGGGTTGCTGCTGCGTGACCTGGGTAAGGCCTGTGCCCTCCCTGCGCCTCTGTTCCCCCACCTGGAAAGTAGCAGTTTTGCCTGAGCTTCCCAGCAACCTCTCCTCCACTCCAATCTGTAAGCCTGGACATGATGCCCCCATCAGAGCACAGCCTAGATGTGGCTGAGTCCTGCCTGCCCAGCAGCCAGGCATGTGGACTGGAAGACAGTGAGCTGGGAAAGTCACAACCAGGACAGAGGAAGGAAGGAGGAGGTGAGATGGACAGTAAGAATTTCTGGGAGGATGTGGGGCATGGAGGAACCTGGCACTGTTTTGCCAGGTTCAAGTTACCCACTGAGCCTGTTTTGCCATGTCTGCAGTGGGCTTAATGCCTGTGCATGCATGCTGTCATATTTGACTCTTTACAATCCCTTGGACTGTAGCCTGCCAGGCTACTCTGTCCACAAGATTTTCCAAGCAAGAATTTCCAGAGTGGTTTGCCATTTCCTTTTCCAACAGATCTTCCTGATCCATGGATTAAACCCACATCTCTTTCACTTCCTGCATTGCAGGTGAATTCTTTACCACTGAGCAACCAGGGAATGTGTCAGTGAAGTGAATGAAAGATTGTGAAGGGCCTATCAGAGGGCCTGGCACACAGCACACTCAATCCATGCCAACTTCCTGTTCCCCTCTCCCTCCTGCTCTAAGAGGACCCAGAAAGCCCTGCCCCACCTCTGGACACAAACACATGCAAGTTTGATTTGCTCCAGATCAGGCAAACCTGTGTGTCCTGGAAGTGGCCCAGGGATGTGTTTGTTTTTCCTTCCCAGTGTTTTCAGGAAGAGATGGTGTAGAATCAGTTTTATTTCTTCTTGAACTATTTGGTAGATGCACAATGTTTTCATCTCTAATGAAAATCCAGATTTCTAGCTCCTTGAGAAGTCTCATGAATCAGTTGCTATGCCCTTTACTTTATACTGTTTTCCATTCTCATCTCTGTTGAGCACATTCTATATTTTCTTCTTCTCATATATAATTGGCATAAAGCAGGACTATGATCATCTCACATGTGCCCAGTTGCCCCTCTTGGGCGTGGCCAGGCTTCCTGTCTGCTCACACGAGCATCCACCCCTCCTTTTGGGGAGCATCTGTGTCCTCAACCTCATGTATAGCCTTCAGCACACTTCGCATGCTCTGACATCATATGTAGACATATATGTACATGCATGTAGGGCACATCTGTAGATTGTTTTCCTGTTTTATAAACCTGAGACCCTGTCATGCACAGGGCATCTTGCTTTTCCACCACCCCCGACAAGTACAGCTGGTCTTCTCTAGGGGCCTTAGTCCTCTCCACCACCTTTACTTATTTCCTTCCCTCCTGGCTCCTGTGAGCATTTGGACTGACCACCTTTCTCTAAAGACTCCCCTCTGAGTCTCAGACATGGGGGACACAGGATATGACAAGAGGTCTGGGATCCATGTGACCACCGTGTTCTACAGCAGAAGGCTGGTTTCTCTGTAAACTTAAGAAATATGAAAAAGACTCTCTTCTTCATTTCTGGAAACTCATCCTAGTTTCCTAGGGCTACTGGAACAATTTACTCTAAGTTTGATTGCTTAACACAGCAGGAATTTTTTCTCCCACAGTACTGGAGGCCAGAAGTCTGAAATCAAGGTGTCAGGGGGACGATGCTGTTTCCAGCGCTCCTGGTGAGGCTCATTCATTTCCACTAGTAATATTTCAAATCCCTCAGATTGTGGCCACTTATTCCATCTCTGCCACAGCCTTCATGTTGTCATCTTCTCTCAACTCAATGTGTGCAAACTTCTCTGTCCTTTCCTTTATAAGGCCACCAGCCATTGAATTGCCAGCCTGTCCTCCATCCTGGACGATTTTCATCTCAAGATCCTTAAATAATTATGTCCACAAAGACCTACTTCTAAATAATGCCATAAACATGGATGTTGGGGGGGGGTGTCACTCTTTGACTCATTAAGGTTGTCTCTCATATTTTCCTGTACTTTTTTCATGGTGTCTTTTTCTAATGTGTTTAATCATACGTATACCTGTTTGCTGTCTCTTTCAGACTGGTGTGTGTTCACTGGAGTTCTTGGGACTCACAGTTGATTTTTCCCTCGTGTACTTTGTCATTACACTGTGAGCCCCTTGTACAGGAGTCCTTCTCCTGGGAGGATCCTGCTGCCTGGGTTGGGAGCTTCAGCCAGAATAACAGCATCTGCTTCTGCTCAGGACCCTTCAGGCCAATTGCTTGTTGGTCCCCACTTGCGTAAATTTCCCAGGTTGGAGTTGTTGGATCTCAGGGATCAGTTACATTTTGGCCTAAATACACCAGAAGTGAAGACCTTAGAATTCTATTTCCCCTGTGGAGACTTAAAAGAAATTCCAAATTCCTTTGGAAGCAGATATCAACTTTGTCCTTTTATCTTCCTGAAGGGTATGGTTTTGTTTTTGTTTGTTTGTTTTTAAACTTTTTATTTTGCATTGGGGTATAGCTGATTAACAATGCTGTGATAGGTTCAGATGCACACCAAAGGGACTCAGCCATACATATACATGTATCCATTCTCCCCAAACTCCCCTCCCATCCAGGTTCCACATAACATTGAGCAGGGTTCCATGTGCTATACAGTAGGTCCTTCTTGGTCATCCAGTTTAAATGTAACAGGGTATACAGGCAACCATAAATTCATTCTCTAAGTCTGTGAGTCTCTTTCTGTTTTTTAAGTTCATTTGTATCATTTCTTTTTAGATTTCACATATAAGGGATGTCATATGATATGGAGAAATATCAATAGCCTCAGATATGCAGATGGCACCACCCTTATGGCAGAAAGTGAAGAGGAGCTAAAAAGCCTCTTGAAGAAAGTCAAAGAGGAGAGCGAAAAAGTTGGCTTAAAGCTCAACATTCAGAAAACGAAGATCATGGCATCCGGTCCCATCACTTCATGGGAAATAGATGGGGAAACAGTGGAAACAGTGTCAGACTTTATTTTGGGGGGCTCCAAAATCACTGCAGATGGTGACCGCAGCCATGAAATTAAAAGACGCTTACTCCTTGGAAGAAAAGTTATGACCAACCTAGATAGCATATTCAAAAGCAGAGACATTACTTTGCCAACTAAGGTCCGTCTAGTCAAGGCTATGGTTTTTCCAGTAGTCATGTATGGATGTGAGAATTGGACTGTGAAGAAGGCTGAGCACTGAAGAATTGATGCTTTTGAACTGTGGTGTTGGAGAAGACTCTTGAGAGTCCCTTGGACTGCAAGGAGATCCAATCAGTCCATTCTGAAGGAGATCAGCCCTGGGACTTCTTTGGAAGGAATGATGCTAAAGCTGAAGTTCCAGTACTTTGGCCACCTCATGCGAAGAGTTGACTCAGGCAGTGCTTTCCTTGTCTACCCTCGCTCTGAGGTTGCAGGCCCCATAGTCCTGGCTTTAGGGAAGTGTCTCAGCTCCAACTCCTCACCTTGTGCCACCCCAAAGCCTCATTTCTGACCCAAGCGGGCATATAGACCAGCCTCCAGTTGGCCAGGCTCAATTCTCCCTTCTCCCTCCTTCTTCCTCCCTGCTACACACAAGCAGCAGTCACATCAGCTCTGCCGCTGAAACTTCATGAGATCCTTGAGCAAATCAATTAATTCTAAATGTCCTTTCTTTCTTCTTTCCTGTAACCCTGAACTTCTCCTTAAAGGCTTGACTCTTAGTCACCTCCTCCCACAAGCCTCCCTGGATCCCACCAGCTCCATGCCTCATTGCTCCCAGACTGACAGTTCTCAGTCTTTGCCCTTCTGTGAAGCAGCCTGGTGCGGACAAGTCATCACAAGCTTCTGGGTCTTACCTGGGCAAGATAGGTGAGATGGGGAGGAAGGGAGGTGCTGCAGGAGCAGCAGACAGGGCCTACTGTGGATGGATCTGAACACCAGAGACATAGGTTGGATTTTAGCTGTAAGCGAGGAGGCCTCACTGACATTCTCTAAAGGGATTGATCAGTCAGAGGCTCACTCTGAAACTGACACTCTGACTATAGGAGGAAAATGGATGGAGGCTAATTCTGTAGTCAAGGTATGTGATGATGGGCCTTGAGAAAAGACACTCCAGGAGTGAAGGGCAGGGGCAGAGTTATGAAAATATTTAGGGAGCAAACATTCAGCTGGTCTTGATGAGAGAAGGGGCAGCAATTAGCAGATATTTGGTGCCCCCAAGGGCAGCTGCAACCCCACCTCTCCCTCCTGCTCCCTTTACATCTCAGACCCCATCCCAGGTGTTCCCAGCACCCTATCCTTCCTCTGGGCACCTGAGCACTGAGTGCTTTGGGAAGGAGAAGTGGGGAAGGATATGAGGAGAGAGAGAGAGGAACCAGGAAGAGGACATCAGAAGATGTCAGAGCTTGGTGAGGATACCTTTGTGAGCAGAGGATCAGGAGTCCCTGGGGTAATCCTCAGTCCCCACAGAAACCTGACGAGCCCAGTACACCAGGTCGGCCACATAAACCAGAAGGTTGATGGCTGTCAGGACGGCCACAGCCAGGCGCTGGTCCCAGGCGCACATGTCGTGGGTGAGCTCGTCCCTGCAGTCCCCATCACTGGGCCTCTGGGGCTGCCCGCCGAGCTCCTCATAGAACTGGTAGAGCGGCCAGAGGACCAGAGCGCTGATATAGAGGAGGACGGAGAGCAGGGTGAGCACTAGCTGGAAAATGGGGAAGGGGACTGGCAGCCTGTATTCCCGTTCACCCAGGTTCAGCAGGAGGACCACAGCTGCCAGGATGAAGCAGATGGAGTACACAGCCACACACCATTCCAGGGCCGGCTGGTGCAGGTACAGGGAGATGCTGCTGAGGAAGGCGAAGATGAGACCAGCCACGAAGGTCTCCAGCACCTTCAGCAGGCCTGGCACAGTGTGCACATAGCAGGGGATATCAATGAGATCATACCAGTCCCATACCCAGGCCACATCCAGGGCATAAACCACAGACGCGATGCAGGAGAATGCAGTGGCAGCGATGGCCCGGTCCCGGGAAGGACCATAGAGCAGGAATTGGACGTAGGCGATGGAGTAGATGATGGAGGTCGAGAGGCAGACGAGGGCAGCGTAGCAGGCATAGGTGACGGGGAAGTTGTACCAGTAGAAAGGAAAGCGGGACGGGAGCCTCCATAACTCGACCATGACTATGATGAGGGTCATGGCGAAACAGAAGCACCAGATGGACATGGACCAGTTACCTAGGTCCCCTCTCCCAAAGCCCATGTCAGCTACCAGGGAGAAAGCCACGCAGGTGGAGAAGAGCTCTGGCAAGCGGAAGTACCAGAACCCTCCCCAGAAGTCATCATGGTCTGGGGCTGTTGCCCGAGTGGGCATGATGCTTCGATGTCCAGGCAGGTCACTGTTGCCAGTACAGCAGTGGTCTTTGCTGAGGATCCACCAGAGAAAGATCTGGCTCCGAAGGTGGGTTAAGTCAGACGCCTGGAAATGACACAGGGCCCTGTGATGGCTGAGGCTCAGGATCCGCAGAGTTGGAACCAATGGCTCAGACAATCGGGTAACAACACAGCTGCTCCAGAATGGTTCCCCCCACCCATCACCCTTGGCCTTGTCAGGAGACTTGTCTTATCCCAAACCTCACAGCTGGGTGTGGTCTAGCCTCAAACCACGAACATTTTGGGTCTCTCTAAATAGCTGTATGCCATTATCTATGGAGACACAGGGTAGGATGGTCATTATCTACAATCCCAACCCTTCAAAGCTCTCAAAATTGAAAACAAAATTTTTAAAAATTGTTTGGTAACAAAATCTGACATGAAGAGACATGAGACAATTTATGATCTCCCTTTTTTTTTCATTTTATTGTGAATGTTCAAAGGATGAGTTGCAGAAGCAATAATGTCCTTAATTACAAGGTGCTTTCAGACCAAAGTTGAATGTTATATCCTACAGATTAGATGCACCATGTCATCTATCTGGAGCTGAAAAAGGCTGAATTCAGGAGCAGATCTGACACTAAGGATTTCGAAAAAGGGATTGCAATTGTAGCACTAACCCTATTTTATAGACGAGAAAAAAAAAAGGCTGAAAGTATTAAGTCCTTCCCTAAGGTGGCATGACCATAAAGTGGAAACTTCAGATAAACATACCAAAGCCGTGTCAGCCCTTTGCTCTACAGCCCCCATGTCAGCAAGGCCTGCGGGTGGGAGCTCTGGAACCCAGGACCCGCCTTCAGGCCTCCTTCCACAGCAACCTGGAGACACACCTGCCCTGGCCTCTCCTCCCTGCAGGTCACTAGAAGGAGCTGCCATCTGAGGGGACGCAGCCCCACCCAGAGGAGGGAGGCTTTAGGGGTGAACAGGGAGGAGCCATGGGGTGAGAGCAAGGCTGTGGGGAAGAGATGACATGGGAAGTAGGAACATTTTGAATCCTTCACACACTTTTTCCTTCACATGTGACCCTTTCCCACTGGGGAAGGGAGACCCTCCAACTCAGCATGACTCCAAGGTGGAGCATCAAGGAGGAATCACAGAATACATTAACATACTGTTTGGTTCTTAAGCTCCAAAGCTGCCATCCTGAGCAGGATTTTCCTGGCCTGGGAGACTGGTTAGCAGCTTCCAAGCTGGGAAGAAGGGATTGGAAATGAACAAGGATGCTGTCTCTGATGCAGACGTGGAGACTTTCAGGGCAACCCAGGGAGGGGGTGGGGATAGACAGATGATCACCCCCATTTAAGGGCAGGAGCTGAAAGAGGAGGGCCCTGCAGTACCCCTGGGAGGGGAAAACACTGAGGATGCTCCCGGGACTGGGGTGGGGGCAGAGTGGAGACGATGGTGGGGCGGATCCCAGGGTCCCAGGGGCCCTGAGGCAGCCCAGTAGGGATCTTCTGAACCAGAAGGGATGCAGGCATGGAGCCAACCTTCCCGTGGAGTAAGGGCCTGGACTGAAACTGAGACAGGAGAACAGGAGCCTGAAGGGGTTTCGGGGCTGTGACAGGGACACGTGGCCAGAGTGGCAGGGACCCTGGAGACCACAGAATTGCCCAGGTCACTGCCCAAGAGAGTCCCGCCAGCCAGGGCTGCAGGCCTGCTCACACAGGGCCTCCTCCAGGATCCAGTGTTGGGGGAGTGAGGCCCCTCCCAGCCCGCACCCTCCTCAGGGACAGCTGCCCTGTTTCCAAGGGACTACTTGCTGAGAGGCCCCCAAGGTGGAAGGGCCAGCACCCTGAGCCCCAGCCAGCTTCCTGCCATCAGGGGCCTTGTCACCTTTGCTGATAATAAACCCTGGGACAAGCTGAGGCTGGAAAGAGAAACACAGAGCAAACCTGAGAACCTCCCTGGACTCACAAAGCTCCTTGAGCCCCAATTGTCAGTGGAGCCCCGGCACCTGCTGCCTCCCAGTGGGCACTGCCAGGGTGGGGAGGGGCACTGGGGGTGTCACGGTATCTATCTTCCACTTTGTTCCCACAGCCTCTCTGAATTTACCCTGTGTATGCTACTGGAGAAGGAAATGGCAACCCACTCAAGTATTCTTGCCTGGAGAATTCCATGGACAGAGGAACCTGACAAGCTTCAGTCCATGGGGTTGCAAAGAGTAGGACACAACTCAGCTACTAACACAAACACATGCTGCTTAAGGGTAAATGACAAGTCTGGATCCTTCTCATGCCACACAGGGAGGACTTGGAGAAGGAGAGGATTCGGTTCCTGCTGTGTGACACTGGGTCAGGCCTGTGCCCTCTCTAGGCCTCAGTTCCACCACCTGGAAAGCAGCAGCTTTACCTGAGTCTCCCCAGCAACCCTCCAGTCTAATCTGTGAGCCTGGACATGGTGCCCTCGTCAGAGCACAGCCTGGATGTGGCTGAGCCCTGCCTGCCCAGCAGCTAGATGTGTGGACTGGAAGACAGTGAGCCGGGAAGGTCATGGCTGGGACAGAGGAAGGAAGGAGGAGGTGCCAGAAGGGCAGAGAAGGAGGAGGGGAGATGGACACTAGAGTTACAAGGAGGCTGTGTGTCATAGAGGAACCTGGCAAGCTACTTAACAGAACCACAGTTTCCCCATCTGTGCAATGGGTTGAGTACCTACCCTGTGTCAATTGATGAATAAAAAGTACGTGATGGGCTCATCAGAGGGCCTGGCACATGGTACACTCAGTCATGCCAGCTACCTGTTCCCCTCCCACTCCCCCTCATGGAGGATCCAGAAGGCCCTGCCCCACTCTGAACATAAGCTCACGCAAGACTGGTTTGCTCCAGATCAAGGGCCGTAAACCAGTTTGTACAGGAAGTGGTCCCTTAATGTGTTTAGTTTTCTCTCACAGTGTTTTCTGGAAGAGGTGTAGAAAAGGTATTATTTCTTCCCTAAGTGTTTGGTAGCTGCCCATTATTTTCACAGGAAAATCCAAACTTCCTGCTCCTTTAAAAGCCTCAGGAGATCTGATGTCACTGGGCTGCGTTCCCTTGGGGGAGGTGGCTGGAGCTGAGCATCTGCTATGTCCTCTATATTGTTTTCTAGTCATATCTTTGTGTAGTTTTCCATATTTCTCTTATTCTCTTGTATCACTGACATAAAGCCGGACTATGATCATCTCTCACATCCCGGTTTCCCCTCTTGGGCACGACCAGGCTTCCTGGCTGCTCACAGGATTGTCCACCTCTCCATCCATATCCTCAACCTCATGTACAGCCTTCACACATTTCATATGCTCTGAAATCGTATTTAGACATGTGTGTGCATACATGAACATATGTTTGTGGGGAGTATCTGTATCTTTTTTCCTGTTTTATATGCATGAGCTCGTGTCATGCACAGGGCATCTTTTCCACCACCCCTGACAGGTGCAGCTGGTCCACTCCAGGGACCCTAGTCCTCTCCACCCTCTTTACTTATTTCCTTCCCACCTGGCTCCCGTGGGCATTTGGACTGACCCCCTTTCTCTAGATCAGTGGATCCTCCTCTGTGAGTCTCAGACACTGGGGAACCCCATTTATGACCCTCTAGAGGGTGACTGTTGAAAGCTTTGCAAATGTGCATTGCTTTGTATTTTCCAATATTTGGATTAAACCCTTTTCAAAGAGTAGACTGGGGTCTGGAGGGTGCACCCTGAGGAAATGAGAGGCTCCTGAACCAGGGCTGTGCTGGGGGAGGGTCACTTACTGTGGTAAGGGGCAGAAGACAGGGGGCAGATGGTCTGAGCGATGTTTATGGGAGAGAGAGGAGAGTCTGGCAGGGACAGGCCAGTCACAGCCTTGGGCACCACATTAAGCATTTGGGACTCAGTGGGAAGCCTATGTTGGTACCATTCATTTATAGAGAAGCCTCTGGGAATCCTCCCCCCTTAACCAGGATAGGAAAGTGTCAGATGTCTAATGAGAGGAATTCAAAAAGTGAGAGAGGAACACTGAACCCAAACCCACAGACTGAGCAGGCTCCCTCAAAGCCCCAGGAAGGAGCTGGCATGTGCTGGGGGGTGGGAGCTCACCAGGGTAGAAAAGCCCAGGGAGACAGACTGGACATTAGGAACTGTGACCAAATGTGGGCCCTTCTAGCTCAGTGGATGTTTTATGAAGCACCTGCTCTGGGCCAGGCTGGATCATAGACTGAGGACCTGGGTGAACAAGGCTTGGCCTGTCCTTGAGAAGGTGGAAGGGAGGGTGACCCATGACCTGACCATCAGCACATCTGGGGGTTGTGTCCACAGAAGGGAGGGCAGGTGTCCTGAGCAGGGATGGAGGATGGGGGCAGACAGGACACCAGGTCTGAGTGGAGGTTGAAGGGTGTGTCTTAGTGGAGGAGATGGTGGGGGGGGGGTGGCTGGGGAGAGGAGAACTGGAGCCCCAGTCTGAGGAGTGGGGGCAGCTTGTTTGGGGAGCAGGAATGTGCAGGAGGCGGGGGATGGGCCTGAGTTTGGGCCCCTCTGTAGGGCTTGTGGCACCAGGGACCCAGAAAACAGTGTCAGCTCCTGGATTCACTGAAGCGCCCTGTTCTCAACGTGCTGAGCACAGAGCACTCTAGAAACATCTCTGTCCCTGTTCCCCAGGCCCTGGGCTCCTGTGGGAACTGCTCCAGCCCCTCTGGGTCTGAGGTCAAGTCTGCAGCGCCCCGCCCCCATGCAGCAGATGGGAGCCCCTGGAGGGCACACCTGGCCTCAGGACCTGGATTCCTTGCCTGGCCCTGCTGGGCCCCGGGTTCATGGGTGAAGACAGGTCTGCTCCAGACACCTGCCAAATCCAGGGTCTCAGGGGCCTTGGAGACTCACCCCTGACCCGCTACAGCCCTGGAGGTCAAGATGTGAGCAGGAAAGGCCCGGGTCCCATTGCGCCTGGATTCAGCCCCCAGCCCCTCTCTGTCCTGTGTCTGCAGGACAGCGTGCTGGGACACAGCTCGGTGGAGGACGCCAGGGCAGCCACGGAGCTCTACCGCATCTCCAGGAGAATCGAGAGCAGTGAGGGTTTGTTGCAGGAAGGGGTCCCCTTCGAGGGCCCAAAACTGGGCTCTTGTCTAGCACTCAGAAATGAATTGTCCGAGGAGACACATGTGCTGACAAAGCAAGAGATTTTATTGGGAAAGGGCACCTGGTTGGAGAGCAGGAGGTAAGGGAACCCAGGAGAACAGCTCTGCCGCATGGCTCGCAGTCTCCAGTTTTATGGTATGGGATTAGTTTCCGGGGTGTCTTTAGCCAATCAGTCTGACTCAGAGTCCTTCCTGGTGGTGCACGCCTTGTTCAGCCAAATGGATGCCAGAGAGAAGGATTCTGGGAGGTGGTCGGACATGTGGTATCTCCTTTTGACCTTTCCCGAACTCTTCTGGTTGGTGGAGGGTTATTAGTTCCATGTTCCTTACTGGGACCTCCTGCCATAAAACAACTCATGCAAATGGTTACTATGGTGCCTGGCAGGGTGGGCAGTATCAACCAGCGTGCTTCCCCTAACAGTATCAGCCCCTTTCCAAGGACTAGAGGCCTTCATCTCTTTAGGATAGCAACTCTCTTGCTTTTGGAAAATGCATTTTTAGCAGTAAAATAAATCTATATTTTCTCTACTTTTTAAGACCTTACAAGGAACACTTGAGCTGGGATGGGGCAAGTGTCAAATTCCTTAACATCCTGAATCCTGTGAATCCAGATTAAAATCCTCGTGACTTAATTAACACTCCACCTCAATGTCCTCTTTCAACTACATCTATGCCCAGGTGGGAGGCATTATTTCCTGAAGGTGACACTCAGCTCTGAGGTCCATTCATCACATCTTGAAGTTGATGCCCCAGCACTGGGGAGCTTTCAGGCAAAGGTACAGCAGAAGTGATGGGTGCCCTGCCTGGTGACCTTCAGCCCCTCATTCCTACTCTTGTTTGTAAAACAAGGAAACAAAAGTGGTGGACTCTGTAGTCTGAGAGAATAGGTTGGAAATCTGATTCTGCCATTTACAGCTGTGTGACTAAGGACTTAACCTCCCTATGCTTCAGTTTCTCGATCTGTAAAGCAGGGAATTCTAACAATTCACTGGGCTCTTCTGAGATGTTACATACAAATCATCGAGCACCAAGCATGTCATTGCTCAGTTCAGTCGCTCAGTCGTGTCCGACTCTTTGCGACCCCATGAATCGCAGCACGCCAGGCCTCCCTGTCCATCACCAACTCCCGGAGTTCACTCAGACTCACGTCCATCGAGTCAGTGATGCCATCCAGCCATCTCATCCTTGGTCATCCCCTTCTCCTCCTGCCCCCAATCCCTCCCAGCATCAGAGACTTTTCCGATGAGTCAACTCTTCGCATGAGGTGGCCAAAGTACTGGAGTTTCAGCTTTAGCATCATTCCTTCCAAAGAACACCCAGGACTGATCTCCTTCAGAATGGACTGGTTGGATCTCCTTGCAGTCCAAGGGACTCTCAAGAGTCTTCTCCAACACTACAGTTCAAAAGCATCAATTCTTCGGTGCTCAGCTTTCTTCACAGTCCAACTCTCACATCCATACATGACCACAGGAAAAACCATAGCCTTGACTAGACGGACCTTTGTTGGCAAAGTAATCTCTCTGCTTTTCAATATATTATCTAGGTTGGTTATAACTTTCCTTCCAAGGAGTAAGTGTCTTTTAATTTCATGGCTGCAGTCACCATCTGCAGTGATTTTGGAGCCCCCAAAAATAAAGTCTGATACTGTTTCCACTGTTTCCCCATCTATTCCCCATGAAGTGATGGGACTGGATGCCATGATCTTAGTTTTCTGAATGTTGAACTTTAAGCCAACTTTTTCACTTTCCTGTTTCACTTCATCAAGNAGGCAAAAGTACAGCAGGAGTGATGGGTGCCCCGCATGGTGACCTTCAGCACCTGCTCTTGTTTGTAAAACAAGGAAGCAAAATTAATGGACTCTGGAGTCTGCGGGAACTAGGTTGGAATTCTGATTCTGTCATTTAGTAGCTGTGTGACTAAGGACTTAACCTCTCTGTGTTTCAGTTTTTCAATCTGCAAAGCAGGAAATTCTAACAATTCTCTGGGCTCTTCTGAGATATTACATACAAATTGTCCAGGACCATGCATGTCATAGCTCAAGCTGCCACTAAATGTCAATATCTGGTGATTATTCTCTGCACAGTCCAGTGACCTAGCAGAGAGCAGCTGTCCTGTGCTGCAGGGCCTGGCCTCTAAAGGAAGAGCATGCACAGTGTACATATAGAAGTGTCCATACCAGAGCAGTGACTCACATTAGGATCAGCTGCATGTTGCTATTTAGATCTGTGCCTGGGTCCTGCTTCAGCTCCATGGAACCAGAATCCCTGCAGGTGGGGAGTGAGGCAGAGGGGTGGGGGTGGGGTGTCACCTGTTGACCTTCACATGTTTCTGATGCCTAAGACCCTGGGATTCCCTGAGGAGCTGTCTCAGCACCCTGGTACCAGAGCACTACATTCTCACACTGGACCAGGATCAGCATCACCTGGGGGGCTGCTGGGCCCCATCCCAGAGTTTCTGACTGAGCAGGTCTGGGGTGGAACCCAGGAATCTGCATTTCCAGTAACTTCCTGTTGATGTTCTGCTGCTGGTCCGAGGACCACACTTTGAGAAGCACTGTCCACATCAGGCAACTGTGATGTGGAGCCATGGATTAGCCACTGGCCTAAGAGCTGAGCACCTCCAGGGGGATTCTGGTCACTGCTCCAGCCTCACCTCTCACCCCTGCCATCTCCCTGGGCTGCCTGTTCATGCAGAGAGAGGGCACAGCTCCACAGGACGTGTCCCAAATAGCCCACTGCAGGGATGAGGGGCTCCAGGTGAGGTTAAGAACCCAAGGGATTCAACCCAGGCCCATCTGACAGCAACACCAGTGCTTTTCATTCAGACAGGTTTCCAGAGCCGGTGCTTTGCATTCCCACCTATGACACCTGGGAACCAGGGTGAGAGGGCGGGGAGGTGCAGCTTGGCTTCTCGGGGTCTCTGCTGGAGGCGGCTCTGTGTCTGGCTGTGAGTGGCCACCAGGTGGAGCACTAGTGCCATCTCTCCCCCAGGCTGACTTGCAGGGAGAACCAGCCTGAGGGAAGCTCTGGCAGGAGGCACGAGGGGCTGGGTCTCCAACTTGGTTAGAGGCGGCTCCAGGGACCCTCTAGATGCCCTCTCTCAGCCAACGAGCTGAGGTTGAGAGAGGCCTGGGGCAGTGTTGCAGCCTGATGTGGAAGGGGACCCCAGGATTCCTGCCTCTCAGCCCAGGTTCCTTCCAGGGTTTCAGGCTTTCTTGGAAGGAGAGGAACCAGGATTCCCAGGGGAAGAGCTTTCAAATCTCTAACCCAGCTTTCTGCTTCTGGCTCAGTGCAGGGTCAGTTACCCTTGGCAGGTGCCAATCAGTCCAGCTTCTCGTGTCTGTGAAGAACCACTGCCCTCTGTTCCCAGGTGCTGGAGCCCAGGGACACTTGTCGGGATCCTATTTAGGGCCCTGAGCTGGTCCCTTGCTCAAGACTAGCGTCTTCACCTCTTCGTGTCCTCCTATCCCCAAAGTTTAGGGCTGAGATAGAGGGACAGGGGTGCAGACACCACCCTGCAAGCCAATCCCAGCTCTTCACCCCCGGGGTCCTCAGTGGAGGCTGGAGTCGTTCCACTTGATGGACCCCCACCCAGGACCCTCCTTCGGGAGGAGGAGCTCAGGCTGAGGAGGAGCTGGCATTCCTGGTGGTTCAGTCTAACTGCACCGGGACTCACTGGAGTCTACAGAAAAGAGGGTTGGATTTGTAATAAGAACTCTTTCTATGTGACTAGCATCTGCCCTCTAAGGGAAGGAAAGGCTGGAAGACAGTGACCACGGCTGGGACTCCCCTGCTGTTTGGAAGCCCCAGGAGCCTGGCCCGAGGTGCAGCCTCAGGAAGGGAGGGTCTGGTGGGCAGAGACTGGAAACCAGGCCCTGCTCAGCGATTCCCAGGCTGGAAGGTCTTGAGCTCTAGCCCTGCTGAGTTCCTGATTTGTAGACTGGGGATAATAATTAACCCTCCCAAGTTAGTGTGAGTGTCAGAGACAATGATACAAGGGGCCAGGCACAGAGGGGCCCTGGTGAAAGGCAGCTTTGAACAAAGACACACCTGTGATTCTTCCATCCCCTCACTTGCACTCCTGCCATTAGCTTCTAGCTGCTTCCTCTATTTCCATTCTTTCCCTCAATGTCTGCTTGTGCTGAACTCAAACTGAGATAATTTTGAAGGCTTCTTTTTGCTGCCTTGGGATGAAGCACAGACTTTAAAGTATCACCTCCAAAGCCCTGTAAACTCACACCTCTTTTTACCTCTCCAGCCTCCTCACCTCCCTCCTTCCAGCCACAGAGAATGTCTTCCAGTTCCTCTTGGTCATCTCAGGGCCTTTCCCCTGGCATGTCTATGTGCTTCCCATCCCTGAACTGAGACCAGAGCTCAGCCTGGCACATGGTCATCCTGTGCTCAGTCTATGCTACTCTAAACCTCAGTTTCCTCATCCAGAAAGTGGAGTTATTAGCACCTGCTTTTTAGACGTGAAGGCTCTTGATTACACCATGAAGAGAACATTTCTGGAATCCTAAGCAGAGAACAGCTGTACTAGAAGGACGCTGGATAACTTGGAGAATCATTAGGGAGGCACCAGCCCGAGATCAGGCAGAGACCAGGAAGGTGGGAGCCGGGCAGCCAAGGGCAGCTGGTCCAGGCACCTTGGCCATTGGAAGCACACGCTGAGTGCTACTGCAGGCCCCACAGAAGGGATTCTGATCTGTCCTGGTTTCTGTGTGTCACCTGCTCCTTAGGTGTGCCCCAGTTGTGGGGCAGTTCAAATATTTATCTGGCCTTTAACTTTCTTATTGAGGGTGAGGCCCAATCTCTCACTGAGACTCACAGAAGGAGGACATCCTCAAATATGGTGGGTAGTTCAGGTTCTCAACGAATCCATGCAGGGAGGTGTCTGTCACACAAGGCCACAGGGCAGTTGGGAAGATTAAAATGAGATAACATGCAAATCAGTGATTCTCAAACATTTCTCTTCAAGGCAGAAGAAATGGAATGGATCCTGGTTAGGAGATCCAAGCTGAAGCCTGAGGCTTCAGTCTTATGCTGTATACAGTCAGCAAGTATCTGCCATGTGCCAGGGCCTCAGCATGGGGACAACAACAATGAACAAAGGACACGACATCCCTACTCAGTGGATCTGTATTCCAGGGTTTATCTTGGAAACCTCTTATTTTCCTTGAAAGTGAATGCAGAGTTTTTCCTTCCATTTTGTAACAGGACCATAATGCTAATAATACACCCATAACATGTCAGGCATATTTCAGTACAAAAGTTATGAATGAACTGGTTCCTGCGCTGCCCTATTTGCTTGAAGATACAGAAAACGGTGTCTTCATGTGCCTATATTTGAGCAAGTTCTGGGTGATACTCCTCCTCTGGCTGATGGAGGAGAAACTGGGTCCTGTGGGAGAGGGGCCAGAGTGTAAGAGAGATGATGGAGGGACTGGCCCCCTGCCAGCCTCTGCAGGCTCCAGGAACAGAATATTCTGGAAGTGCCTCCTTCTCCCTGAAGCACCAGAAAGAACCATACTCCCTTTATTTTTAGAAATTTGAAGAAGGAGTGGTCCCACACTAACAATAGGAGTACTACTGGGGTCAGTGTTCTGGGCTGATGAGCAGCTGGCCCCAGCTCAGCATGGACATGGACCACTGCAGTCACCAGGTGACCTGAGGATGGCATGCTGCGGGCAGCAGTGGGCAGCCAGGAGCTCAAGGGGCAGGCGGGCTGCAGCTGGGACCAGGGAAGTGACTTCCCTTGACAGTAGTGCTGAGAGGGTGTCATTGGCCCTAAGGCTTGTCAGGGTCAATGTAGGGAGGGGAGGAGGCATGAGGGACCCCCCACCCCCACCCCATGAGCAGCCTGGTGCCCCAGATGGGTGCTTTGGAGGAACTTTGTTACCTGACAAAACTTACTCTCCTTCCAGGCAAAGCACTGGAGGGATTTATGGAAAGAGATGCCGGTTGGAGTGGGGGTGAGGGGCTAGGCTTGAACTCAGCTCCTCCTCCTCACCTCCTCACCCCTGGTCAGAAGCAGACCCAGAAAAAACCAACTGGAGCAAACCTTCACGCTCCCAGCCTGGCTTCAGAAGAGACCTCAGATGAGAGCTCAGAGGTTCTGTCGGCTGAGAAAGGGGCCCTGAGGACTTGGGCTGCACCGGGGCTGCTGTGGACACAACAGTTATAAGTTGTGTACAAGTACATATGTGTCGTGCTCATTGCAAGTCAAGCTCTGCTGTAGATTCATTTGCTCGTCCCAGCAGCCCCTGAACTATGCACTCAGTGTCCCCATTTTCATAGGCACAGAGAGGTCAACTGGCCAAGATCACACGGGTTTAGGTGGCAGAGCTGGATTTGAATCCAGTCATGTGGGTGTAGGATTCTCCGTGGCATTCACCTTGCAACTTACACCCAGAGAACGGGAGTAGCCAATATTTTTTCATACCAACTGTCTGATTTGGTGACTTATTACCTCTATTTCATTTTATCTTCAGGGAGATTATTACTGTCATCCCCATTTTATAGATGATGAGACTGAGGCTCAGAGAGTACATTATGTAATTTAAACAAAATCACACATTACTCCCTGACAGAGACTGAATTTGAACACAGGTCTGTCTCTCTGCAAAACTCAGCAGGTAATAGAATCTCAGGAAATGCAGAGCCCCTTTCCTCTTCTCTTGGATCCAGGAATCAACTCTTGGCTCTTGGTGCCCTGCTCTGACCGTAGTGCCCCAACCAGAGGTACTGCAATAGCCAGGCCACTTCCTGTTGGAAAGCCAGTCAGAAAACGCCAGAGAATGTTGAGATTCTAGGCAGGGGCTGTGTGTGTGTGTGTGTGTGTGTGTGTGTGTGTGCTCAGTCGTGTCTGATTCTTTGCAACCCCATGGACTGTAGCCCACCAGGCTCCTCTGTCCATGGGATTCTCCAGGCAAGAATACTGGAGTGGGTTGCCATTTCCTTCTCCAAGGCAGGGGCTAATGGAGCATAACTATTCTCTTTCTACCCACCAGCCTCTCTACAGAGACCTTTGAGAGGAGCCAGCTTCACAGACAAGGGCTGCATGGATTGGCAGCCATCACTGCTGCCCCTACAAGGGTGGACAGGCAGGTGCCTGAGGCTGCAGGAGAGAAGGGTTCCTCTTCTCTCCACTCAAAGTTGGATTGAGGAAGTCATTGCCACGATTTTCCAAGAAAAGCCAGAGAATGGGAACATCTGCACCCCGAGCTCTGTTCTGGATGTAGCTCAGAACACAGTCTGGGGGAGCATCAGCTAGAAACACCCTGCGTGGAGGAGGCCAGAGGAGCAAGGGTAGGGCCGCTGTCCTGGGAGGCAGGGAGCCCAGGCCAGGCAAGGAGCAAGAGAAGGGCCTGAGGCTAGGGCACCAGAAGGCTTCTCCATCAACTGTTTCTGCTAAAGGGCTGGGGGAGGCCCTGGGGATCCAACAGGTGGGCTTTGGGGCCACAGTTCCCCCTCCCCAGACCCTGGACCCAGGGTACCTCCCTCCCCTCTGCCTTTGGAGACAGGCCCATGCAGGCATCTCTCAGCTCCTCCCCCAGCCTGTCCATCAAGGCTGCAGGGAACATGGAGACCAGTTGCCAACTCTCCCTCCTCTGACCCTTCTCCACTTGGTCTGTATTTCAAACTTAAATTTTGTTTTCTTAAAGGTAATTTACTTACATGTTTCAAAATCAAATTGCTCTAAAATGCCACATATTGAGAAACCTCGCTTCCACGTGTGGTCCATGCCCTCTCCCCTCCGCTGCCCTCTCTCATCAGTGCCAGGTAGCGACTGCTCCATTGCACTCATGGGAGCCCTTCCAGTGCTCCAAGATGCAGAGCAAGTCCATACAGATTTATTTTCTATTTCTCCCACTCTCTTTACTTTAAAAAAGGATATAATGCGTTTTCTGTATCTTACTGTTTTTACTTAGGGTATATTGGACATTTTTCTTTATCATTATTTTGAAAGCATCCTCATTTTTCCCAGTTGTATAGTATTCTCTCTTCTGTCTACACCTTGGTTTATTAACCAGCATACTAAACATGACCATGTGAGTTGTTTCCAATCTTTCCAATCTTATTTTCAAGTGATATCTTGAGTGGGACTTTGATTCTCACCAGGCTGCTCTGGTTAGAGAAAGTGGTGGGTGAGGGTAACGCCCTATTTTCAACCCCCATTACCTCACTGGAAACCAAGGGCTCCAGGGAACATAGCTCAAAAACTACGATTTTAGCCCAGTCTGCTCTTTTTATCAATGGGAAACTGAGACTCAGATCAGGGACAAGACTCATCTGTTATATGGTGGTAGAACTAGAACTAAAAACCAGATTTCTTGGGTTCTGGTCTCCATATTCCTCATGGTTCATCCCTAAGGGAACCAAACCACAATGGTGGGGCCACTGGACTGGAGGCAGGACCAATGTGATTGTGAACCCAGACGTGGACCGCATATCTGCCTCTCTCTCTTACTCTGTAATTCCACTAAGCCATCAAGGAAGCCTGGGAAGGTCTATGCATGCTTCCTTTTCTTAATGAAAAATGAATCATTAGTCAATCTAAGAAAGAAGTAGAATTTTTCATTTGAGTTCAGCCATAAAGAATCTACCTGCCAATGCAGAAGGCGCAGGTTCAGTCCCGGGGTTGGGAAGATCCCCTGGAGAAGGAATTGGTGACCCACTCCAGTATTCTTGCCTGGAAAATCCCATGAACAGAGGAACTTGGTGAGCCACAGTTCATGGGGTCGAAAAAGTCAGACATGACTGAGCGAGTAAACAACAATGAGGAATACGACCCGAGCAACAATCTTTCTGGAAGCTATGAAACCGTTCTGAAGAGGTAAGGGGAGAAGCCAGTACGTATGTGACTTCAGGGAAGGGGTACATGCAACCAAGCACATAGTTCTGGTAGAATGTCACTGCTCTTCGCGAGGAATAGATCCCTTAGTTAACGGTTTTAGTGCTTTTCTAGGTATGGGAAGATGCAAGAAACTGGGATCATAAAAATTTCTCTTGAAAAACTTGCTATCTGAGGTCCAGTTTTATAGATCACAGTGTCTCATCCTGATATTTGACCTAAATTCCTTCCAGGATAGATTGTAGGTCAGTGACTGTGGTGGCTAATTACTCGATTCTTGTAGAACAGGATGGTGGTTCCCATTTTTTATTTCACAGTCTTCTCCTTTTTGGTCTTAATTTTAACCGGAGTTTGGGAGGCATTTTGTGGCCAGTTAGTCACAGGTCACTAGGAATGTCTATTCCTGGTCACTTAAGGTGCTATTACTCACCCAGTCCTGGTAACAGCAGCCTTAATCCTCTGGACTACCTGTCTTACTAGACTGTCAGCTCCAGGAAATGGTTCCTTCCTATTGCTTCTTCCCATATCTAGAGTCACACTATTACTATCACGGATCTTAGCCAGTATACAATCAGGTCAATCATTTCAGGTCAACATTGTTTTTTACCGGAAGCTCAATCACACATTTGTTAGTGCAAGAAGCAATAATCTTGTAAAGTAGGCAGAATACAAATAATACAACTATGACATTTAATAAGGTCATAAATTGTGTCAATCTTCTGAGGAGTTACACGCCTGGGGCCAAAAGAAGGAAAGTTCATCTTTATGGTTGAGCAGGTATTTCTGCCCCCAGAGAGGCTGCTTAACACATACTGCAGATGCATAATGCTCACTAGGAGGGAGGAGGCGCAAATGGGCAGAGAAAAGTTTATGTTGAAATTTTTCTTGCCTTGCCTTATAATATGAACTTTTTCAGTCCTTCTTAAGATTTCCCTATGATGGGGATCATCTCCTGGGAGCCCTTCCCATTCACCCCACCTGCCACTGGGTGAAGATCAAATGGCTTCCTCGCAGTACAGGAGTGAGTAGCAGCGGCGGGGGTGGTGATGGGGGGTGGGAGGGGAGCGCAGTCCTTCCCCTGCCCCTCCCCCACAGCTCTGCTTGCCTGGCTCCTCTGCCCCTGGTGACATAAAGGATGCTGGGCCCTGAGGCTTTGTATCTTAGAGTAAGAGAGGAAAAAGGCTTGGGGTGACATCACAGCCACCAGCTATTTAAAGGGCTGCTGGTCTTACTGCATGCCTGCCCGCTGACATAGACAACCACACACAGTCAGTATGCACGAGGCACACACCTTTAAAGAGAGGCATCCAGGGGCTGGCAGGGCCCGTTTAAGACCTAGGCTGCTTCTGATTTCTAGTCAAATTTGGGCAGTTAGGACCTGTGGACTTTGATGGTTTTGTTTTCATTTTATCTTTATATTGAGGTTTTTAAAAAAGAACATTGTGGATGTGGAAGAAAGGACAAGATTTCTCTCTCTGGTTGACAGCAGAGACTGACAGGGATCAGAAACTCTAGGTAATTAAAAGAAACCATACATATTTTTTTCTACATTTATATAGGTCACTTTATGCCTGATTCTCAGAGAAGCAGAAAGCAGTGGCAAAAAGCCACTGACATGCAGAAACACATGTGTGTGTGCACCACACACTCAAGTACTACAATTCATTTGACTACAGCAGCTGAAATCCCCACTCAGTCAACCCACCTTCACCAGAAAAATAGAAAAGAAACTTCACCTTTAAGAACAGGTCCATCCAGTCCATTTTGTCCTCATGATCAGGAAAAGAAAAGGAAAAATCCCAGGCAGGCTAACATCACCTTTAAGGCTGCAATGGCAATGATCTTCTCTCTGCAGAGACAGGACCTGCTGTTTAGGTCACTGAGACAGGAGGGCCTCATCACTGCCCCTCATCAACACTGCAGAAAGGTGTCTTCAAGACTCTGGGGTTCTTTACCAGCTCCTACTTTGATTCCCCAGAGAGTAGCTGAGATGGGGAGGCATTCAACCTTTGCTTCCTCTAAGATGGCCTCTGCAGGCAGTGGGTTTTCAGTAAGCTTAGAAAATTTTTGGAGCCAACGTCAGGCAGGGTTGAACACCAGCTGGGTCCTAGGGATCAGGGTCTCTGCTTCAATACTCCCACCCACTGGAAATTGAGAAGGAAATGGCAACCCACTATAGTATTCTTGCCTGGAGAATCCCAGGAATGGAGGAGCCTGGTGGGCTGCCGTCTATGGGGTAACACAGAGTCGGACACGACTGAAGCGACTTAGCAGCAGCAGCAGCAGCAGAGATTTTTTTTAACTTAATGGGGAGGCACAGTGTATACTCCTTCCCCTGGGATAAAGAGGGCCCAGTGCCTAGCTACCCACCCCCACCCCCAAACCCATCACACATATACCAGAGGACAGGCATGCTTTGGCAATGAGGTCCCTCCAGAGGCCCAGGCTATGAACTGCTGCACAGAGGGCTGTGTGCTGTGGAGTCAGCACCTTAGGAGGTGGGAAGGAGTGGTGGGCAGAGAAGGAAGGAGTCTCAGGTCCTGATGGATCAGAAGAAGGAAGATGGGGAGAGGTGGTCAGGACACAGGAAATGAGAAATCCAACGATGATCAGAAAAAAAGCAAAAAGCTTTTAGAAAAGAAACTTCACCTTTAAGAACAGGTCCATTCAGTCCATTTTGTCCTCATGATCAGGAAAAGAAAAGGAAAAATCCCAGGCAGGCTAACATCACCTTTAAGGCTGCAATGGCAATGATCTTCTCCCTGCAGAGACAGGACCTGCTGTTTAGGTCACTGAGACAGGAGGGCCTCATCACTGCCCCTCATCAACACTGCAGAAAGGTGTCTTCAAGACTCTGGGGTTCTTTACCAGCTCCTACTTTGATTCCCCAGAGAGTAGCTGAGATGGGGAGGCATTCAACCTTTGCTTCCTCTAAGATGGCCTCTGCAGGCAGTGGGTTTTCAGTAAGCTTAGAAAATTTTTGGAGCCAACGTCAGGCAGGGTTGAACACCAGCTGGGTCCTAGGGATCAGGGTCTCTGCTTCAATACTCCCACCCACTGGAAATTGAGAAGGAAATGGCAACCCACTATAGTATTCTTGCCTGGAGAATCCCAGGAATGGAGGAGCCTGGTGGGCTGCCGTCTATGGGGTAACACAGAGTCGGACACGACTGAAGCGACTTAGCAGCAGCAGCAGCAGCAGAGATTTTTTTTAACTTAATGGGGAGGCACAGTGTATACTCCTTCCCCTGGGATAAAGAGGGCCCAGTGCCTAGCTACCCACCCCCACCCCCAAACCCATCACACATATACCAGAGGACAGGCATGCTTTGGCAATGAGGTCCCTCCAGAGGCCCAGGCTATGAACTGCTGCACAGAGGGCTGTGTGCTGTGGAGTCAGCACCTTAGGAGGTGGGAAGGAGTGGTGGGCAGAGAAGGAAGGAGTCTCAGGTCCTGATGGATCAGAAGAAGGAAGATGGGGAGAGGTGGTCAGGACACAGGAAATGAGAAATCCAACGATGATCAGAAAAAAAGCAAAAAGCTTTTAGAAAAGAAACTTCACCTTTAAGAACAGGTCCATTCAGTCCATTTTGTCCTCATGATCAGGAAAAGAAAAGGAAAAATCCCAGGCAGGCTAACATCACCTTTAAGGCTGCAATGGCAATGATCTTCTCCCTGCAGAGACAGGACCTGCTGTTTAGGTCACTGAGACAGGAGGGCCTCATCACTGCCCCTCATCAACACTGCAGACAGGTGTCTTCAAGACTCTAGGATTCTTTACATTCTAAAATGTAGAAAAGATGAGAGCAGCAAGAGAAAGATGCAAAACAGGATACTGGCAACCACACAAACAGGAAGGAGACAGAGCAGAAAGAGGGAAGAAAACAGAAAAGAGAGTGAGATGAATGGGGAAGGATGTGAGGAGGGAGAGAGGGAGCCAGGAAGATGACATCAGGAGACGACAGAGCTCTGTAAAGACACCGGATAGGACCATGCAGAGTCTGGGGCACTGGAGACATCCTGAGACCCTACAGAAACCTGGTGGGCCCAGTACACCAGTTCGGCCACATAAACCAACAGTTATGAATGTCAGGATGGCCACAGCCAGTCCCTGGTCCAAGGTGCAAATGGAGTAGGTGAGCTCGTCGCTGCAGTTCACAACCCTGGACTGCTGGGGCTAGCCCCTGAACTCCTCGCCGAACCAGTAGAGATGCCAGAGGATCCGAGCACTAAAGTAGAGGAGAATGTAAAACAGTGAGTACAACAAGCTGGAAAATGGGGTACACGATGGGCAACTGGTATTCCCATTCAGCCAGCTTCAACAGGAGGGCCACAACTCCCAGGATGAAGCAGATGGGGTACATGGCCACACACCACTCCAGGACCAGCTGGTGCAGGTACAGGGAGGTGTTGCTAATAAAGATGAAGATGACACAGGCCACGAAGTTCTCCAGCACCTTCAGCAGGCCTGGCATGGTGTGCACACAGCAGGTGATATCATCCAGCTTGTAGCTATTCTACATGAAGGCCACATCCATGACATATAACACACACCCACAAAGCTGGAGAATGCAGTGGTGGTGATGGCCTGGTCCCAGTAAGGACCACAGGCAGGAACTGGATGAGTGAAATGGAGTAGATGTTGGAGGCAGAGAGGCAGATGCGGGCAGCATAGCAGGCGTAGGTGACAGGGAGGTTGTACCAGAAGAACAGAAAGCTGGATGGAGCCTACATTGCTCTACATGGAGATGATGAGGGTCACAGTGAAACAGAAGCACCAACTGAACATGGACCAGTTACCTATGTCCCTGATCTCAGCGCCCGTGTTGACCACCAGCAAGAAGGCCATGCAGGTGGAGAGAGCTGTGGCAGGCTGGGGAGGCAGCACACCTGGACCCAGCCGTCCAGGCCTGGGGATGTCCACCTGGTGGACACGGCGCTGTGACGGTCAGGCAGATCACAGTCACTGCTATAGCAGTAGCCACTGAAAACCCACCAAAGAAAGATCCAGCTCTGGAGGGGGAGTAAGTCAGATGCCTGGAAAAGGCTGACAGCCCTGTGATGGCTGAGGCTCAGGATCTGTGGAATTAGAATCAGTGACTCAGACACTCGGGTAACAGCAGAGCCGCTCCAGAATGGTTCTCCCCACCCACCACCCTTGGCCTTGTCAGGAGACTTGTCTTATCCCAAAACCCATAGCTGGGTTGAATCTGGCCTCAAACTATGAACATTTTGGATTGCCCTGACTGTGTGTCATTATCTACAGAGGAGAAGACACAGGGTTCAGCTCAGTTCAGTTCAGTCGCTCAGTCGTGTCCGACTCTTTGTGACCCCATGAATCGCAGCACGCCAGGCCTCCCTGTTCATCACCAACTCCCAGAGTTCACTCAGACTCACGTCCATTGAGTTCGTGATGCCATCCAGCCATCTCATCCTTGGTCGTCCCATTCTCCTGCCCCCAGTCCCTCCCAGCATCAGAATCTTTTCCAGTGAGTCAGCTCTTCGCATGAGGTGGCCAAAGTACTGGAGTTTCAGCTTTAGCACCATGCCTTCCAAAGAAATCTCAGGGTTGATCTCCTTCAGAATGGATTGGTTGGATCTCCTTGCAGTCCAAGGGACTCTCAAGAGTCTTCTCCAGCACCACACTTCAAAAGCATCAATTCTTCGGCGCTCAACCTTCTTCACGGTCCAACTCTCACATCCATACATGACCACAGGAAAAACCTTAGCCTTGACTAGACGGACCTTAGTCGGCAAAGTAATGTCTCTGCTTTTGAATATACTATCTAGGTTGGTCATAAGTTTTCTTCCAAGGAGTAACCGTCTTCTAATTTCATGGCTGCAGTCACCATCTGCAGTGATTTTGGAGCCCAAAAAAATAAAGTCTGACACTGTTTCTACTGTTTCCCCATTTATTTCCCATGAAGTGATGGGACCAGATGCCATGATCTTCGTTTTCTGAATGCTGAGCTTTAAGCCAACTTTTTCACTCTCCTCTTTCACTTTCATCAAGAGGCTTTTTAGGACGGTTGTTATCTGCAATCCCAACCCTTCAAGTCTCTCAAAATTGAAAGCAAAATTTTAAAAAATTATTTGGTAACAAAATTTGACCTGAACAGACATTTTACTTAGTGTGAGTGTTCCAAAGTTCAGTTGAGGATATACTAATATGTTTGTTTACAAGGTGCTTTCAGAATCCAGGGGGGTGTTGTTATGTCATATGGAGTAGATACACCATGTTACCAGTCTGAAGGTGAAAAATTCTGATTTCTGGCCCTTATCTGACCCCAAGAGTTTCAAAAAACAGACTGTGGATTGTACTGCTAACCCATTTTACAGATGAGAAAATTAAGGCTGGGAGATGTTGAGTCCTGCCCCAAGGCCGCAGGTGCAAGACCTTGTACCAAGGCCATAGAAGCATAGCCGAGAACCCAGGCCACCTCAGAAGATGACTGAGCCCCTTTGTCACTATGGCCAAAAGACCCGCAGATCATCACCAGCAGGCTTTCTGACCCCAAATGAGGCAAAAAAAAGCCCACCCTGGTAGTCACCCTATAGCACCCTAACCAGTCACCTAACACCAACTTTCCAGCAGAAATTTTCTTTGTCTTGAAGCTATAAAATTTGGCTACTGTAGAAAACTGTCCTCTCCCTGGTCTGTCAGGTCAGCCAGGTGTGCTTGCAGTGCCCAATTTGTTATCTCTGTTCTTTCTTTTTAATAAACTCACTCCCTTCTGAAATGCTGTGTCCAGAAATTCTTTTCCAACCTGCACTTAGACTGCCTCAACAGGGAGCTTAAGTGCCATCCTTAAGGTTGAAAGGCTAGGAAGTGGGAACCCAGATAAAAATGCCAAGCTGTGTGTGTGGACACTTCACTCTACAGCCCACGTGTCAGCAAGGCCCACGGATGGGAGCCCAGGACCAAACTTCAGGGCTCCAGGACCCAGGACATGCCTTCAGGGCCACGGCCTCCTTCCACAGCAAACTAAGACACAGTGTCCCGGCCTGTCCTCCCTGCAGCGTCACTAGAAGGAGCTGCCATCTGAGGGGACACAGCCCCACCCGGAGGAGGGCAGCCTCAGGGGTGAACAGGGAAGAGCCGTGGGGTGGGAGCAAGGCCGTGGGGACAAGATGATATGGGACGTAGGGGCTGTTGTGAATCCCCTCCCTCAGTTTTGCCTTCACATGTGACTCTTCCCCATTGGAGAGGGGAGATCCCCAAGCAAGGCCATGGGAACAAGATGACGTGGGAAGTAACAACTGTTGTGAATCCCCTCCACCCAGTTTTGCCTTAACTTAACGTGACTCTTCCACATTAGGGAAGGGAGACCCCCACCCAGCATGACTCCAAGGAGGAGTGTCCTGGAGGAACCACAGAACACATTTAGAAGACGAAATTTTTGCACTTGTTTTATGTCCCTGGATATGTTCCAGTGTCTCCTGGTTTATCGTCTATGGGAACTTGAATAGAATTTGTATCTTGCTGTTGTATGAAAATTGTATAAATCTTAATTATGTTGAATGGTTCATAGTGCCTTTCAGGTCTACTATACTTTTCTGCATTTTCATTCTATTAATTTTGGGGAGTTTGCTATTAAAACTCTAACTAAAAATTGTAATTTATTTACTTAAAAAGTAATTGCAATATGTAGTGGATGTTATATATATACCCATATTACATATACATATGTAACTTTGTTCTGTATTTTGCAAGTCTCTTGTAAATGTGTTCATATTTTCATAATTTAAAAAATAAAAAAGTAAGTTAGCATAATGTTTGGCTTCTAACCTCCAAAGCTGCCATCCAGGTGGAATATGGAAAGATCTAGGAGTACTCCTACCTGAGTGAGGATTTTCCTGGCCTGGGAGACTGGTTAGCAGCTTCGAAGCTGGGAAGAAAGGATTGGAAATGAACAAGGATGCTCTGTCTGATGCTGATGGGGAGCATTTAGATTCATTTAATCGCACAGAGGGAGAGCTTGGAGGAGAGGCATGGGGGTTCCTGCTGTGTGACCCTGGATAAGGCATGTGCCCTATCTGGCTTCAGTTCCCCCACCTGTAAATCAGCAGGTTTGCCTGAGTCTCCCAGCAGCCCCTCCTCCACTCTAATCTGTGAGTGTGGCATGGTGCCCCCTTCAGAGCCCAGCCTGGATGTGGCTGAAAGAAGCCAAGCAGCCTGCCCATCAGCCAAGTGTGTGGACTGGAAGACAGTGAGCCAGGAAGGTCATGGCCTGGACAGAGGAAGGAAGGAGGAGGTGTCAGAAGGACAGAGAAGGAGGAGGGGGAGATGGACACTCAGAGTGACAAAGAGTCTGTGGGATGTGGAGAAAACTGGCAAGTTACTTTACAGAGCCTCCGTTTTCACATGTGTGCAATGGGCTGAATACCTACTACACAAACAAACTATGCAAAGTCGTGTCCGACTCCTTGACACCATGGACTGTAGCCTACCAGGCTCCTCCGTCTATGGGATTTTCCAGGCAAGAGTACTCCAGTACTCTTGAGTGGGTTGCCATTTTCTTCTCCAGGGGATCTTCCCAACTGAGGGATGGAACCCAGGTCTTCCGCATTGCAGGCAGATGCTTTACCCTCTAAGCCACCAGGGAAGCCCCTATATATCAATTAAATGAATGAGACTATGTGAAGGGCTCCTCAGAGGGCCTGGCACCTGGCACCCTGGATCCATACAACCTACCTGTTCCCCTCCCCCTGAAAAAGAACCCAGAAGTCCCTGGCTCCACTTTGGACATAAGCACATGCAAGCTGATTTGCTCCAGACCAGGGGCTGCAAACTTGTACGTCCTAGATGTGATCTGCCTGTATGTTTGGTTTTCCTTTGCAGTGCTTTCAGGAAGAGATGTGTAGAATCAGCTGCATTTCTTCCTCAAGTGTTTGGTAGATGCACAGTGTTTTCATCTCACATGAAAATCCAGATTTCTAGCTCTTTTAGCTCTTCTAGCTCATAAGATCAGCTGCTATGCCCTTTACTCTGTATTCTTTTTGATTCTCATCTTTGTTTGGTTTTCCATATTTTTCTTCTCCTCATGTATAATTGACAAAGTAGGATTATGATCATCTCACATATGTCCAGTTTCTCCTTTTTGGTGTGGCCAGGCTTCCTGCCTGCTCACAGGAGCATCCGCTCCTCCATCCAGGGAGTATCCGTGTCCTCAACCTCATGTACAGCCTTCAACACATTTCACATGTGTACATGTGTGTAGGGCACACTTATAGATATTTTGGATTTTATAAACTTGAGACCGTATCATCACACAGCATCTTGCTTTTCCACCACCCCCGACAGGCACAGCTGGTCCTCTCCAGGGACCCTAGTCCTCTCCATCTCTTTTACTTATTTCCTTCCCTCCTGGCTCCTGTGGGCATTTGGATTGACCACCCTTCTCTGTGGTGCTCAGTGAGTCTCCTGTGAGCCTCAGACACTGGGGTCACAGGATATGACAAGGGGTCCTGGGATCCATGTGATCTCCCTTCTCTAGGGCAGAAGGTCAAAAGGTTTTTCTGGAAACTTGTTACAACTACGACAAAGATTACATTTTTTGTCTCTAGGAGCTGAAATGTAGAAAGAAGTTACACAACTTAATAATAGACAACCCAGTTAAATATCGACTAAGCTTCCTAAGATGTTTTAGTTATCTTACTGATTTAAATGTGATAATTTTTAATAATTTCTTTAGGTACCATGGAACTCTAATTTAAATTTTTTAATTTGGTATTTTACCCTCTAAGTCTTGCTTCAAGGCATTATGAGTCTACGAGAATGGCTACTATTTTACAAAAATAAAATTCATATAAGAGATAAATGATTTAGATGGAGTAAATTCACCTAATTAGTACTCGTACTCTTATGGAAAAGTGTATCAGTTCAGTTCAGACTCATTAATAGTGAGAGAAATGCAAATTATAACCCCAATGATATATCACTAACCACCTTACAATTATCATGAAAAAAAAAAAAAAACAGTGAGCAATAAAGCAAGAAACACAAGTCAGTGCCAAGTTGTGAGAGTGAAAGTGAAGTCGCTCAGTCGTGTCTGACTCTTTGTGACCCGAAGTCGCTCAGTCATGTCCGATTCTTTGTGACCCCATGGACTGTAGCCCACCAGGCTCCTCCCTCCATGGGATTCTCCAGGCAAGAGTACTGGAGTGGGTTGCCATTTCCTTCTCCAGGGGATCTTCCCGACCCAGGGATTGAACCCAGGTCTCCAGCATTCCAGGCAGACGCTTTAACCTCTGAGCCACCAGGGAAGTGCCAAGTTGTAGAGGTTCTTAATTATTCTTTCAAAAGATGTCTGAGATTTTTGAGAAGGGTAATGATTTAATTTTTAAAATAAAGTTTCACAGGACTCCTTGGTGGTCCAAGGAGTTAAGACTCTGCATTTCCAGTGCAGGGGACACAAGTTCCACCCCTGGTTGGGGAATTAAGATCTTACATACTTGTTGCTCAGCTGGTAAAGAATCCGCCTGCAATGCGGGAGACCTGGGTTCGATCCCTGGGTTGGGAAGATCCCCTGGAGAAGGGAAAGGCTTCCCACTCCAGGATTCTGACCTGGAGAATTCCAGGAAAAAAGAGTCGGACATGACTAAGCAACTTTCACTTTCACTTCACATACTGTGTAGAGGGGCCAAATAAAAACATAATAAATAAACAAACTGACATCTTGTAACTGTTTAAAATAAACAAATAACTTTCAGAAGGATTAATCTGATATATGTTCATAGAATGGTGAATTTAATAAAAATGATACATGAAAAAAATCGAACAAAAGCATAGTAACTTTTTTTATTAGAATGCAAGTTATAAATCATTAAAGTCCTGAAGTTATAGGATAGATAAGTTAATCTAATTGTCCAGTTGGCATGTTTAAAAAATTGGAATCAAATTATCTTGCAGAAACTGCAGGAGCTTGTTCCATAGTTTGACCACGTTTATAGGAACTTCCCCTCAGTTACACTTTTACTTTGTATAAACAAAGTGTGAAAGTGAAAGTCACTCTGTCATGTCTGACTCTTTGTTACCCCATGGACTATACAGTCCATGGAATTCTCTAGGCCAGAACACTGGAGTGGGTAGCCTTTCCTCTACTCCAGGGGATTTCCCAACCCAGGGATCAAACCCAGGTCTCCTGCATTGCGGGTGAAATCTTTACCAACTGAGCTATCAGGCAAGCCCTGTATAAAACAATATTGTTGACGATTAGCTCCCATATTATCACAAAATAAAAGACAATAATTTAACATATTAGTGTTTGTGTAATTCACACTTTTTCCATCTTCACTAAGCCCACTGTTTAGTTTTACTAACTTTATTTTTGCTTTTGGCAAGACATTCTTGATTAAGGAAGCAGAGCATTGATTCACTGGCCCAGCCTCCTTCATCTGGGTCATGACTGTCCTGCCACAGCTGCAGTAAACTTAAACTCCAATTTGCTGACTCTGCTCACACTCCTGGATCTTTGTACAATGTCAAGTTCCTCTAAAAGTTTCTAAGTCCTCCCTCTCACTCTCTGAACTTCATCTCATTGTGGACAAGGAACAAGTTGCAATCAGCACCAATCCACAAACCGCACTCTGAGGAGCACTGTACAGAGCTCTCTCTGGGAAATGATGGATGAGCCTAGGGTTGGGGTACAAGGTAGAGAACTGAACTAAAGTTCTGAAGTGGTCCCTCCACCCAGGGATGCGCTGATGCTGTAGTTTGGGAAGGAGATGATCTGGGGACATTAAATGCTCAGAAAAGCTACCAAATGTTTCTGAACCTACTTCTCCTGAGGCCAAGGGAGGTCAGTGCTCCAGACAGACAACCCAGAGAGATTCTCAAATCCATACTCCCTCACTTACACTGTTTGGTTCAACAATTTTAGGAGATCCTACTTTTTTGGAAGTTATGAGAGTCCGTTGGGAACTCTTACCTTTTCTGCACTTAAATCCCTTTCAGAATATGACTATCCCAGAAATACAAATGTACATAATTTGGAAATCTTGCATTCATTACAAGGCTTTAGTAGACCTCTTAGACCCCATCCCAGGACATCAGTGGACTCATGAGGCTTAGAGTAGGAAGCTGGCTTTGAAGAAGTAAGTCAGGTGATTTTTAAAAAAATAATTTTATTTATTGATTTATGGCTGCGATGCGTCTTTGTTGCTGGGAGGCTTTTACCGTGACTGGGCTTCTCCCTTGTGGTGACTTCTTCTGTTTCAGAGCACCAGCTGTAGGGAACTGAGACTTGAGTAGTTTTGACTCCTGGGCTCTAGAGCACAGGCTCAGTAGTTCTGGTGCACAGGCTTAGTTGCTTCAAGGCGTGTGTGATCTTCCGGGAGCAGGGATCGAACCACCGTGTCTTTTGCATTGGCAGGTGGATTCTTCAGCACTGAACCATTAGGGAAGCCCAGAAAGTAATGGCTTCCTACAAATGGCTGCTGAACTGGACTCAAAAGAGGTGGAAAGTCAAGAATGCAGGAACAAGGGAGTCTGGGACACCCCAAACTATATGGGCACCTGGAAGCAGTTTGTGTTTTTGACAAGAATCACTGGAGAGTTGGACCCCTGGGAAGTGACTGAGGAAACTCAGGTTATGAGAGAGAAACATGGTCCCCACCAAGCAGAGGTCATGGGGAAGGAGGGTCTGTGTAATCAGGAGGGATGTGACCAATAAACAGGACCCAGCAGCCAAGAGGGAACAAGCAAAGAGGGTGGCCAGAGGGGAGGGAGCCGGCTTCCACCTCCACGTCTGAGTCTCCAGGACTGGCAAGCCCAGGGGGACCAAGAAAAGGGGGGCTGGGAGGGGCCAGGAGTCTCTGGCACCCCTCCCCCCTCTAGCAGATGAGGAAACTGACTCAGCAGCAGTGAGTGCCCTCCTCAGGGGGACGGGGCAAGTTTGTGCAGAACGAGGGTGGGTGGGGCAGAATCCCAGCCTGGAGGATGCTACTCCCATACTTGTCCCAAGGAGCATGGGGCTGTGGACAGACAGCTTGTCTGGGAACCAGGACACCTGGGTCCTGACTCTGACTCTGCCACACACAGGATTGCTCTGGACAAGTCCGACTCCTCCCTGGGGTCCAGCTACTCCTCCTCTATGATGAGAGGGTTGGACTAAGCAGAGGACCTTTCTACTCTCTTTTGAGCTCCACAGTGAGGGAACTGGACCAGCCTTGGAATTGTGACAAATGACCCTTAACACCCAACAGGAGGGATGGAACAGCCACCTTCACGAACCACAGGCTTGGCCAGTGAGCCCCTCAGGTGATCCCACCCTGGACAACAGTTCTTTTACTAAAGCGCAGAGGCATCTCCATTCTCCTGGGAAGTGAGGTCCCAGAGTTGTGTTCAATTTGATTCAGGAAAGTATATGAATATGAGATTCCTGCACCGAACTTATGGAGATAAATGCATACTTGCTTATATTGATGAAAAAATAGATTAATAGTCAGTTAAGAAAGAAATGGAAATTTTTATTCAAGCCAACAACAGAATTATAACCAGGGAGACAATTTCAGAAAGCTGTGAAAACTGTTCCAAAGTGGTTAGGGGTAGAGGGCAGTGTGTATGTGACTTTGGTGAAGGGATACACACAACCAAGCTCACATCTTGACAAAGTTACTGCTTTTCGAAAAGACCAGATACTATGGCTAATCGTTTTGGTGCTTTTCTAAGTATGGGAAGATGCAAGGTACCATGTTTATAAAAAATTCTCCTAAAAATACATAAGTATCTGAGGGCTGGTTCTGCCAGTTTTCCCAGAGCACAAAGCGCCGCATGGTTATCTTCGCCCTGAATTCTTTTCAGGGTGGATTGTAGATCAGTGACTGCAGTGGCGGATGACTTGATTCTTGTAGAACTGGGTGGTGGGCAACATTCTTTATTACACAATCCCTTCCAATTCCCTCTTAATTTCCAGCAAGGTTTGGAAAGCATTTTTGACCAATTGCTCCAGGAGCCTAGAAATGCTCATTCCCAAGTCAGGAAAGGATTTTGCTGACTGACCACTCAATGTGCAATTACTCACCTAGTCCTGGTAACAGTAGCCTGAATCATCTGGGCCACCTGTCTTACTAGTCTGTCAGCTCCGGGAAATGGTTCCCACCTTTGCTTCTTCCCATAGCCAGAGTCACACTATTATAATCATATAGATCTTATAGACTACATATCAGGCCAGTCATTTCAAGTATTTGGTCATCATCACTACTATTTTTTTTTTAACCACAGTCTAAATCACACATTCATTAATGCAAGAAATAACAATCTTATAAAATAAGCAGAATAAATTAATAATAAGTAGTGACATTAATCAAATCATGAGTATGTAAGCAGTGTTTTCTTCTAAGGAGTTATATGGCAGGCACTAGAAGAAAAATTGATCTTTTTGGCCAAACCCTCCTCTGAGGAGGGCTGTTTAACACAATGCAGATGTACAATGGACACTGGAGGAGGAGGAGGGCCAAAGGGCAGAGATAATTTTTTTATGTTGAAATTTTTCTTGTCTTGCCTTCAAATTTGAGTTTCATTTCATCATTTTTATGATTTTCTGATCATGGAAAGCACCTCCTGGGAGCCCTCCCTCACCACCCCACCTTCCACTGCATGAAGAGCTCACGCTTCCTCCCAGTACAGGAGTGTGGGGCAGCGGCGGGGGTCCTTCCCCTCCCCTCCCCCACAGCTCTGCTTGCCTGGCCCCTCTGGCCCTGGTGACGCCAGGATGCTGGGCTCTGAGACTCTGCGTCTGAAGACAGGAGACTTAGGCCACCAGTTACTGTGAAGGGCTGCTGGTGTCAGTGCACCCGTGGCCTGGAACACACACAGAGCACGCACACAGGCGCACAGCTTTACAGAAAGGCATCCAGGTTCTGACAGGGGCACTTTAAAAGCTAGGGGACAGGGTATTGGGCAATCGGGTAGGACCCAGAGGCTACTTTTCCATGGCTGGGCCAAGCTCCTAGGCTCTGGCCAATGTAGAAATTGGAGACAGTGAGACAGGCTTGCAGAGAGGGTTGTTTGGGTGAGAATGGAAATCTACTTAGTTGCTTCTGAACTCTAGACAAATTTGAGTCAATTAGATTATGTTAATTTATGGAGATTTTTCTATCTTTCTACTGAGGTTTTAAAAAGTACATTGTGGATGCAGGAGAAGGCTTCTCTCTATGATTCAGAGCAGGGACTGATGGGAAACAGAAGCTCTAGGGAATTTTTAAATTTTTTACACATTTAGGTGGCCTTAGTGGTAAGGAACCCACCTGCCAATGCAGGAGACATAACGGATGCAGGTTTAATCCCTGGGTTGGGAAGTTCCCCTGGAGGAGGTCATGGCAACCTGCTCCAGTATTCTAGCCTGGAGAATCCCAAGGGCAGAGGAGCCTGGCAGGCTACAGTCCATGGCGTAGCCAAGACTTAAACACGACTGAAGTGACTGAGTGAGCGCACATATAGATCACATTATATGTGAATCCTAGAGAAGCAGAAACAGCAGTAGAAAGCAACTGGCACACAGAAACTCGTGTGTGCAACACACAGTCAGGGAAAGCAATCATTAATACTTTGACTACTGAAGCAATGATACCCACTCAACCAACCCACCTGCTAATCCAAAAAGGGTTGGAAGGCACTTCCCCCTTAAGAATAAGGCCACACAGTAATTTTTACTTTTGTGATAAAAAAAAAAGAACAGAAACTGTACCCAGTCTAACAGCAACTTCAAGGCTGGCAGTGTCCATGTTCTCCCGGCAGAGGCAGGACCTGCTGTTTTTAGCACTGAGGATGGTGGGTCACGCTGCTGCACCTCTGAAATACTTTGGAGTGTTGTCTTCAAGAAACTGCAGCTCTTTGCCAGTTCGATTTTTGATTCCCCAGAAAGTAGTTGGACTGGAAGCCATCTGCCCTTCGCTAGCTTTAAAATGAGCTCTAGGCAGCAGGTATTTAATGAGTCCACAATATTCTGGAGCCAATCTCAGGTAGGACAGAGCATCAGGTAGGGCCTCTGGATCCAAGGTCTCTGCTTTAAGCTCACAACTCACCGGAAATTATTGACCTCTGGACTTTTTCTTTTACCTTAAAGCGTGGGGGACACTGTATACCACCTTACACAGGAAGAAAAAAGGTGGCCCAATCCCTAGCTACAACCTCCCTACCAAATACACATACACACACCAACTAAGGCACTGCCAGGGGGACAGGCACACATTGGCAGTGAGGACCTCCGGAGGCCCAGGGTGTGAACAGATACACAGAGGGCTGTGTGCTGTGGAGTCAGCACCTCAGGGGTGGGAGAGGGTGGTGGCAGAGGAGGAAGGAGTCTCAGGCCCAGATGGATCAGAAGAAGGAAAATGGAGGGAGGTGGTCAGGACACAGGAGACGAGAAAACTAAGAATGACCCAAAAAGGGGCAAAGAGTGGAAAATGTAGAAAAAAAAAATGAGAAAGAGGCAAAACAGGGTGTGGGCAACCTCACAAAACAGGAAAGAGATGGAGCAGAAGGAGGGAAGGAAACAGAAAGGAGAGTGAGATGAGTGGGGCAGGACGTGACGGGGGAGAGAAGGAGCCAGGGAGAAGACGTCAGAGAATGTCAGAGCTCGGTAAAGAAACCTCCGGTGAGAAGAGGCAATCAGGAGCCTCTAGGCAGAGCCTCAGATCCAGGAGGCTGAGATCACCAGGTCAACCACGTAAATCAGCAGGTTGACGGCTGTCAGGATGGCCACAGCCAGTTGTTGGTCCCAGATGCACACACTAAACCCAGCACCGCAGCTTACATCTCTGGACCGCTGGGGATTCCCGCCAAACTGCTCGTTGAACTGATAGAGAGGCCAGAGGACAGCAGCAGTGGTGTAGAGGAGGACGGCGAGCACGGTCTGCCCCAACACAAAATAGGAGGAGGGCAGACTCTCGTCACAGTCACACCGGTGCCGCAATAAGGATATGACTCCCAGGATGAAGCAGATGGAGTACATGGCCACACACCACACCAGGGCCAGCTGGTGCGTGTACAGGAAGGTGTTGCTGATGAAGGCGAGGATGCCACAGGCTATAGTGATCTCTAGCTTTTTGAGCAGGCCGATAAAGGAGCAAGAGGACTCACTAGTGTTGACACAGGTCCAGACTGCTTCCGTGGCATAAGCCACTGAAGCAATACAGGAGAACACAGTGGCGGCGATAGCATGGTTCCACTGGGTACCATAGCTCAACATCTGAAGATGGATGATGGGGTACATGACGGAGGCTGAGAGGCAGACGAGGGCAGAGAAGCAGGTGTAGGTGATGAGAAAGTTGTCCCAGGACCGAGAAACTGTCTTCTGGAGTCCACATAACTCAACTAAGAGACTGAGGAGGGTCACGGCGAAGCAGAAGCACCAGATGAACATGGACCAGTTGCTTACGTCTGCACTCCAAGCGCTCTCACTGGCCACCAGGGATAAGGCCACACAGGTGGAGAGCAGCTGCAGCAGGCGGAAGAAGTAGCCCATGATGGTCACAGAGCCCAGGCCTGAGGATGATCACGTGGTCCTGTGGATCACTGACATCAGGATGGCTGTGGTCTTTGTGAAGGAGCTCAGGAGGTGGATTGAGTCAGACAAGTAGAAAAAGTTCAGGGTTCAGTGTCAGCTGAGGCTCCGGATCTGCGGAGTTGGAACCAACGGCCCAGACACTTGGAGCACAGCTGCTCCAGAATGGTTCTCCCCACCCATCACCCTTGATCTTGTCACAAGACTTGTCTTATCCCAAGCTCACAGCTGGGTTGGGTCTGGCATCAAACCATGAACATTACTTATCTCTTTGAACTTTTTGCCATTACTGTCAAAGACACAGGGTAGGATGGTCCTTATCTGTAATCCTAACCTTCAAAGCTGTGAAATATCCAAAAGAGTTTTAAAATTTTGTTTGGTAGGAACATTTGACCTGAATGAACATGAGACAAGTTTCGATCTTTATTTATTTCACTTAGTGTTAAACTTCAAAAGTTCAGTTGCAGAAATGCTACTATTCTTGATCATAAGGTGCTTTCAGACCCCAGTGTGGTGTGATGTCATATACAGTAGATGCACCACGTCACCTGTCTGAAGTAGAAAAATTCTGAGTTCTGGAGAAGATCTGACCCCCAAGTTTTTAGAACAGGGATTGTACATTGTACTGCTTACCATTTGACAAAAGAGAAAATAAGGCTCAGGAAACCAAATGTCTACCACGAAGTTCCATGGAAAGGAGTGGGAACTCAGATAACAATACCAAAGCTGTGGGTTTGAGCACTTGGCTGTACAGCCCACATGTCAGCAGGGCCTGTGGGTGGGAGCCCAGGACCAAAGCTCGGGGCCCTGGGACTCAGAACACACCTTCAGGGCCACGGCCTCCTTCCACAGCAACCTGAAGACACAGTGTCCTGGCCTGTCCTCCCTGCAGTCATCAATAGAAGGAGCTGCCCTCTGAGGGGAAACAGCCCCAGCAGGAGGAGGGCGGCTTCAGGGGTGAACAGGGAGGATCCATGGGGTGAGAGCAAGGCCTTGGGGACAAGATGACATTGTAGGTAGGGACTGTTGTGAATCCCCTCTGCCAGCATGACTGGAAGGTGAAGTGTGTTGGAGGAATCACAGAGTAAATTGACATAATGTTTGGCTCTTAAGCTCCAAATCTGCCATCCAGCTGGGAGTCTGGAAAGATCTAAGAGTAGTCCTACCTGAGCAGGATTTTCCTAGCCTGGGAGACTGGTTAGCAGCTTCCAAGCTGGAAAGAAGGGATTGGAAATGAACAAGGATGCTGTGACTGATGCTGAGGGGGAGCCTTTCAGGGCATCCCGGGGAGGTCTTCTGACCCAGAGGGGATGCAGGCATGGAGCCAACCTTCCCATGGAGGAGGGGCCTCGACTGGAACTGAGACAGGAGAACAGGGGCCTCAAGGGGTCTCAGGGCTGTGACAGGGACACGTGGCCAGAATGGCAGGGACCCTGGAGACCATGGAATTGCCCAGGTCACCACCCAAGGCAGTCCCGCCAGCCAGGGCTGCAGTCCTGCTCACACAGGGCCTCCCCCAGGGTCCAGTGTAGGGGGAGTGAGGCCCCTCCCAGCCCGCCGCCCCCTCCTCAGGGACAGCTGCCCTGTTTCCAAGGGACTACTTGCTGAGAGGCCCCCAGGGCGGAAGGGCCAGCACCCTGAGCCCCAGCCAGCTTCCTGCCATCAGGGGCCTCGTCACCTTTGCTGATAATACATCCTGGGATAAGCTGAGGCTGGAAAGAGAAACACAAAGCAAAGCCCGAGAACCTTCCTGGACTCACAAAGCTCCTTGAGCCCCAATTGTCAGTGGAGCCCTGGAATCTGCTGGCCTCCCAGTGGGCCATGAGAGAGGCTGGGGTGTCACTCTGACTCTTCCTGAATTTGTTCCCAATTTACTGTTAAAATGACCTTGCGATTTACACTTAAGTCTAAATAATAACTTTGGATCCATTTAACACCACAGAAGCAGAGCTTGGAGGACAGGATGAGGTTCCTGCTGTGTGACCCTGGGTAAGTCCTGTGCCCTCTCTGGGCCTCAGTTCCCCCCCCCCGGAAAGCAGCAGGTTTCTCTGAGTCTCCCAGCAGCCCCTCCTCCACTCTATCTGTGAGCCTGGACGTGGTGTCCCTGTCAGAGCACTGCCTGGATGTGGCTGAGCCCTGCCTGCCCAGCAGCCAGACGTGTGGACTGGAAGACGGTGAGCTGGGAGGGTCGTGACTGGGACACAGGAAGGAGGAGGAGGTGCCAGAAGGGCAGAGAAGGAGGAGGGGAGATGGACACTCAGAGTTACAAGGAGGCTGTGTGTCATAGAGGAACCTGGCAAGCTACTTAACAGAACCAGTTTCCCCATCTGAGCAATGGGCTGAATACCTACTCTGTGTCAATTATGAATAAAAAGTACGTGATGGGCTCATCAGAGGGCCTGGCACATGGTACACTCAGTCATCCCAGCTACCTGTTCCCCTCCCTCACCCCCTCAGAGAGGATCCAGAAGGCCCTGCCCCACTCTGAACATAAGCTCATGCAAGACTGGTTTGCTCCAGATCAGGGGCCGTAAACCAGTTTGCACTGGAGGCAGTCTTAATGCATTTAGTTTTCCCTCACAGTGTTTTCTGGAAGAGATATAGAATAGGTATTACTTCTTCCCTAAGTGTTTGGTAGCTGCCCATTGTTTTAATTTCATACAAAAATCCAAACTTCCTGCTCCTTTAAAAGCCTCGGGAGATCTGATGTCACTGGGCTGTGTTCCCTTGGGGGAGGTGGCTGGAGCTGAGCATCTGCTATGTCCTCTATATTGTTTTCCAGTCATATCTTTGCATAGTTTTCCATGTTTCTCTTATTCTCATGTATCACTGACATAAAGCCGGACTATGATCATCTCCCACGTCCCGGTTTCTCCTCTTGGGCACGGCCAGGCTTCCTGGCTGCTCACAGGATTGTCCACCTCTCCATCCATATCCTCAACCTCATGTACAGCCTTCAACACATTTCATATGCTCTGAAATCATATTTAGACATGTGTGTGCATACATGAACATGTGTTTGTGAGGAGTATCTGTATCTTTTTTCCTGTTTTATATGCATGAGCTCGTGTCATGCACAGGGCATCTTTTCCACCACCCCTGACAGGTGCAGTTCATCCTTTCCAGGGACCTTAGTCTTCTCCATCCCCTTTACTTATTTCCTTCCCACCTGGCTCCTGTGGGCATTTGGACTGGACCCTCCCCTGTGAGTCTCAGACACTGGGGAACCCCATTGTATGACCCTCTAAAATGTGACTATAGATAACTTTGCAAAGATGCATTGCTTTGAATTTTCCAATATTTGGATTAAACGCTTTTCAGAGAGTGGACTGTTTTGGCGGGTGCACCCTGAGGAAATGAGGGGCTCCTGAACCAGGGCTGCGCTGGGTGGGGGCACTTACTGTGGTAAGGGGCAGAAGACAGGGGGCAGGTGGTCTGAGCGATGTTTATGGGAGAGAGAGAGTAGAGTCTGGCAGGGACAGGCCAATTCCAGCCTTGGGCAATGCCTTAAGCATTTGGGACTTAGTGGGAAGCCCATGTTGGTACCATTCATTTATAGAGAAGCCTCTGGGAATCCTCCTCCCTCCCCACCCACCCCCACTCCACAACCAGGATAGGAGGGTGGTAGATGTCTAACGAGAGAGATTAAAAAAGTGAGGAACACTGAACCCAAACCTAGAGACTGAGCAGACTCCCTCAAAGCCCCAGGAAGGAGCTGGCATGTGCTGGGGGCTGGGAACTCACTACGGTAGAAGAGCCCAGGGAGACAGACTGGACGTTAGGAACTGTGACTAAATGCGGCCCTTCTAGCGCAGTTCAGTTCAGTCACTCAGTCGTGTCCGACTCTTTGCAGCACCATGAACCGCAGCAAGCCAGACGTCCCTGTCCATCACCAACTCCTGGAGTCCACCAAAACCTAAGTCCACTGAGTCGGTGATGCCATCCAACCATCTCATTCTCTGTCGTCCCCTTCTCCTCCTGCCCTCAATCTTTCCCAGCATCAGGGTCTTTTCAAACGAGTCAGCTCTTCGCATCAGGTGGCCAAAGTATTGGAGTTTCAGCTTCAGCATCAGTCCTTCCAATGAACACCCAGGACTGATCTCCTTTAGGATGGACTGGTTGAATCTCCTTGCAGTCCAAGGGACTCTCAAGAGTCTTCTCCAACACCACAGCTCAAAAGCATCCATTCTTCAGCGCTCAGCTTTCTTTATAGCCCAACACTCATATCCATATATGACCACTGGAAAAACCATAGCCTTGACTAGACAGACCTTTGTTGACAAAGTAATGTCTCTGCTTTTCAATATGCTGTCTAGGTTGGTCATAACTTTCCTTCCAAGGAGTAAGCATCTTTTAATTTCATTGCTGCAATCATCATCTGCAGTGATTTTGGAGCCCAGAAAAATAAAATCAGCCACTGTTTCCACTATTTCCCCATCTATTTCCCATGAAGTGAGGGGACTGGATGCCATGATCTTAGTTTTCTGAATGTTGAGCTTTAAGCCAACTTTTTCACTCTCCTCTTTCACTTTCATCGAGAGGCTTTTTAGTTCTTCTTCACTTCCTGCCATAAGGGTAGTGTCATCTGCATATCTGAGGTTATCGCTATTTCTCCTGGCAATTTTGAATCCAGCTTGTGCTTCCTCCAGCCCAGCGTTTCTCATGATGTACTCTGCATAGAAGTTAAATAAGCAGGGTGACAATATACTGCCTTGACGTATTCCTTTTCCTATTTGGAACCAGTCTGTTGTTCCATGTCTAGTTCTAACTGTTGCTTCCTGACCTGCATACAGATTTCTCAAGAGGCAGGTCAAGTGGTCTGGTATTCCCATCTCTTGAAGAATTTTCCACAGTTTGTTGTGATCCACACAGTCAAATGCTTTGGCATAGTCAATAAAGCAGAAATAGATGTTTTTCTGGAACTAACAAATTACATTATGGAAAAAGCACTCTTGCTTTTTCCATAATCCAGCGGATGTTGGCAATTTGATCTCTGGTTCCTCTGCCTTTTCTAAAACCAGCTTGAACATCTGGAAGTTCATGGTTGATGTATTGCTGAAGCCTGGCTTGGAGAATGTTGAGCATTACTTTACTAGCATGTGAGATGAGTGCAATTGTGCAGTAGTTTGAGCATTCTTTGGCATTGCTTTTCTTTGGGATTGGAATGAAAACTGACCATTTCCAGTCCTGTGGCCACTGCTGAGTTTTCCAAATTTGCTGGCATATTGAGTGCAGCACTTTCACAACATCATCTTTCAGGATTTGAAATAGCTCAACTGGAATTCCATCACCTCCACTAGCTGTGTTCATAGTGATGCTTCCTAAGGCCCATTTGACTTCACATTCCAGGATGTCTGGCTCTAGGTGAGTGATCACACCATTGTGATTTTCTGGGTCATGAAGATCCTTTTTGTACAGTTCTTCTGTGTATTCTTGCCACCTCTTCTTAAAATCTTCTGCTTCTTTTTGGTCCCTACCATTTCTGTCCTTTATTGAGCCCATCTTTTCATGAAATGTTCCCTTGGTATCTCTAATTTTCTTGAAGAGATCTCTAGTCTTTCCCATTCTATTGTTTTCCTCTATTTCTTTGCATTGATCACTGAAGAAGGCTTTCTTATCTCTTATTCTTTGGAACTCTGCAATCTAGCTCAGTAGATGTTTTATGAACCACCTGCTCTGGGCCACGCTGGACCACAGGCTGAGGACCTGAATGAACAAGGCTTGGCCTGTCCTTGAGAAGGTGGAAGGGAGGGTGACCCATGACCTGACCATTAGCATATCTGGGGGTTGTGTCCACAGAGGGGAGGGCAGCCGTCCTGAGCAGGGACAGAGGATGGGGACAGACAGGACATCAGGCCTGAGTGGAGGGTGAAGAGTGTGTCTTAGTGGAGGAGCAGGGGACCAGTTGGGGAGAGAAGAACTGGAGCCCCAGTCTGAGGAGTGGGGGCAGCTTGTCTGGGGAGCAGGAGGCAGGGGATGGGCCTGAGTTTGGGCCCTTCTGTAGGGCTTGTGTCACCAGGGACCCAGGACAGAGTGTCAGCTCCCAGATTCACTGAAGAGCTCTATTCTCAATGTGCTGAGCAAGCAGCACTCTAGAAACATCTGTGTCCACATTCCCCGAGCCCTGGACTCCTGTGAGAACTCCTCCAGCCCCTTTGGTCTGAGGGCAAGTGCCGGGAGCCAGCGTGAGGAACTCCGCCCATGGCAAAGGTCATGAGGAAGGGGGCTCGGCATACGCAAAGGTGGGATCAAGCCTCAGGAGACCCCCTGTTTCTGAGCATCTACCCTCAAAACCAGAGTCTGCCTACTTTACTGTTTTATGTTCTCACCTACACCTTTGATTACAGAGGGCTATCCCCCACCACCTCTCCCTGTAAAGAAGTTAACTTAGGACTCCAGATAATAAATCTCCTGGGCATGACAAGGGTGTCTCAGGTCAAACCTCTCTGCTGGCAGACTAGCTTGTGTGACAGGATTATCCACACTCTTGCTACTATGTACATGATTGTTTACTGCCTCTCAACCATAAACAGCACAGAGAGTTTGGAGTATTTTGAAAGTCTTAATTAGCATAGGGCTTTTTTCATTGTTGAGTCAATGACTGCCACCAGGCCTCCATATCCTTAGGCACCTGGGAGTATGTTAATCAATGTAATTGGAATGTAGAAAAGGAAATAGAGTAGTTTTGATGTTAGCAATACTAGACTTTTTGAGTTAATGAATTTTCTCTTTTGTTATAGATCACTGTACTCGTCTTTCTTTGTTATAAATCATTGTGTCCTTGCTATGTAAAAATGTAACTTTATCACTATCTTAAGACTAAATAGATCTTAAGGGGAAACAAGTTTTCTGATCCATTAACCTTTATCAATAGAAAGAAAGGTGGGGCCATAAAATGTTAATCGGTCTCCAGACCAGAAGATATTGTAAAACAAATGTAAGACCCTTGTAAGAACAAAGATATGCTGAGAACACATTTATCTCTGCTGCTGCTGCTGCTGCTAAGTCGCTTCAGTCGTGTCCGACTCTGTGCGACCCCACAGATGGCAGCCCATTGGGCTCCGCCATCCCTGGGATTCTCCAGGCAAGAACACTGGAGTGGGTCGCCATTTCCTTCTCCAATGCAGGAAAGTGAAAAGTGAAGGTGAAGTCGCTCAGTCATGTCTGACTCAGCGACCCCATGGACTGCAGCCTACCAGGCTCCTCTATCCATGGGAGTTTCCAGGCAAGAGTACTGGAGTGGGGTGCCATTGCCCTCTCCAACATTTATCTCTATGTATAACTAAAAGTATAAAAGTGTATTTGGAAAATAAAGAAATGGACCAGTTCCTGGAAAGGCTGGTTTCCCCCGTGTGATCTTTTCTCGTTCTCTTCTTTTCTGGCTAAATTCCCATCTGGAGCGTGGAGGCTCACGATGTCTACTTACTTGCCCTGGCTCCTAAGACCCACACAAGAGGGATCCCAAGGCGGGGCACCCTCCACTATTCAAGCAGGCGCCGGTGGCCTACGTAGGTGGTGCAAACTCCTTGTCTCGGAGTTTTATTGGTTCTCCACATAAACCAATTTATTCAGCCTCTTTTCTCTACTTATTTTCCTACTACACTATTTCTTTCTAATCTCCCTCTATATCTTTAATTAAGCAATTAATTCTTCAGACGCCGATGCCATCTCCACTTCAAATTCCCTGGATCCACTGGGGCAACCCTGGCAGCCAAGTCTGCAACACCCCAATCCCACCCAGTGGATGGGAGCCCCTGGAGGGCACACCTGGTCTCAGGACCTGGATTCCTTGCCTGGCCCTGCCTGGGCCCTGGGCTCATGGGTGAAGCCAGGCCTGCTCCAGACACCTGCCAAGCCCAGGGTCTCAGGGGCCTGGGAGACTCACCCCTGACCCACTGCAGCCCTGGACTCAGGGCATGAACAGAGAAGGCCCGGGTCCCATGGCACCTGTATTCAGCCCCCAGCCTCTCTCTGTGCCATGTGTGTAGGACAGCGTACTGGGACACAACTCGGTGGAGGACTCCAGGGCAGCCGTGGAGCTCTACCACATCTCCAGGAGAATCGAGAACAGTGAGGGATGGCCTCCTGGTGGTATCAGCCCCTCCCCAAGGACTAGAGTCCTTCATCTCTTCAGGATAGCAACTCTCTTGCTTTTGGAAAATGCATTTTTAGCAGTAAAATGGATCTATATTTTCTCTACTCTTTAAGATTCTTCTCTTTCTCCTTCTTCGCTCAGATCTGGGTGTTGGTGGACACCACCCAGCACTGAGAGGGCAAGGAACACTGGAGCTGGGATGGGGCAAGTGTCAAATTCCTTAACATCCTGAATCCTGTGAGTCCAGGATGAAATCCTTGTGACTTAATTATATTCCACCTCACCTTCCTTATCCAACTACATCTATGCCCAGGCAGGAGGCATTATTTCCTGAGGTGATACCCAGCTCCGAGGTCCATTCATCACATCTTGAAGTTGATGCCCCACCACTAGGGAGCTTCCAGGCAAAAGTACAGCAGGAGTGATGGGTGCCCCGCATGGTGACCTTCAGCACCTGCTCTTGTTTGTAAAACAAGGAAGCAAAATTAATGGACTCTGGAGTCTGCGGGAACTAGGTTGGAATTCTGATTCTGTCATTTAGTAGCTGTGTGACTAAGGACTTAACCTCTCTGTGTTTCAGTTTTTCAATCTGCAAAGCAGGAAATTCTAACAATTCTCTGGGCTCTTCTGAGATATTACATACAAATTGTCCAGGACCATGCATGTCATAGCTCAAGCTGCCACTAAATGTCAATATCTGGTGATTATTCTCTGCACAGTCCAGTGACCTAGCAGAGAGCAGCTGTCCTGTGCTGCAGGGCCTGGCCTCTAAAGGAAGAGCATGCACAGTGTACATATAGAAGTGTCCATACCAGAGCAGTGACTCACATTAGGATCAGCTGCATGTTGCTATTTAGATCTGTGCCTGGGTCCTGCTTCAGCTCCACGGAACCAGAATCCCTGGGGGTGGGGAGTGAGGCAGAGGGGTGGGGGGGGTAGCCCCTGTTGACCTTCACATGTTTCCGATGCCTAAGACCCTGGAATGCCCTGTGGAGCTTTCTCAGCACCTTGATACCTGAGCACTGTGTTCTCACTCTGGGCCAGGATCAGTATCACCTGGGGGGCTACTGAGCCTCATCTCAGAGTTTCTGACTGAGCAGGTCTGGGGTGGAACCCAAGAATCTGCATTCCCAATAATTGCCTGTTGATGTTCTGCTGCTGGTCTGAGGACCACACTTTGAGAAGCACTGTCCACATCAGGCAACCGTGATGTGCAGCCATGGAGGAGCCACTGACCTAAGAACTGAGCACGTCCAGAGGGATTCCGGTCACTGGTCCAGCCTCGCCCCTGCCATCTCCCTGGGCTGCCTGTTCATGCAGAGAGAAGGCACAGCTCCACAGGATGTGTCCCAAATAGCCCACTACAGGGATGAGGGGCTCCAGGTGAGGTTAAGAACCCAAGGGATTCAAATGCAGGCCCATCTGACAGCAACGCCAGTGCTTTTCATTCAGACAGGTTTCCAGAGCCGGTGCTTTGCATTCCCACCTATGACACCTGGGAACCAGGGTGAGAGGGCGGGGAGGTGCAGCTTGGCTTCTCGGGGTCTCTGCTGGAGGCGGCTCTGTGTCTGGCTGTGAGTGGCCACCAGGTGGAGCACTAGTGCCATCTCTCCCCCAGGCTGACTTGCAGGGAGAACCAGCCTGAGGGACGCTCTGGCAGGAGGCATGAGGGGCTGGGTCTCCAACTTGGTTGGGGGTGGCTCCATGGAGCAACTCCAGGGACCTCTAGATGCCCTCTCTCAGCCAATGAGCTGAGGTTGGGAGAGGCCTGGGGCAGTGTTGCAACCTAGTGTGGAAGGTGACCCCAGGATTCCTGCCTCTCAGCCCAGGTTCCTCCCAGAATNAGGTGTGACTCCAGGGGGCGACTCCAGGGACCTCTAGATGCCCTCTCTCAGCCAACGAGCTGAGGTTGAGAGAGGCCTGGGGCAGTGTTGCAGCCTGGTGTGGAAGGTGACTCCAGGATTCCTGCCTCTCAGCCATGGTTTCTTCTAGGATTTTAGGCTTTCTTGGAAGGAGTGGACCAAGATTCCCGGAGAAAGAGCTTTCAAATCTTTAACCCAGCTTTCTGCTTCTGGCTCAATGCAGGGTCAGTTACCCTTGGCAGGTGCCTCTCAGCCCAGCTTCTCGTGTTTGTGAAGAACTGCCACCCTCTGTTCCCAGGTCCTAGAGCTCCAGGGACGCTTATCAGGATCTTGTTTAGGGCCCTGAGCTGGTCCCTCGGTCAAGATTGAGTGTCTTCACCTCTTCATGTCCACCTATCCCCAGGGTTTAGGGCTGGGATAAAGAGACAGGGGGCTTTCCTGATAGCTCAGTTGGTAAACAATCCACCTGCAATGCAGGAGACCCCAGTTTGATTCCTGGATCAGGAAGATCTGCTGGAGAAGGGATAAGCTACCCACTCTAGTATTCTTGGGCTTCCCTTGTGGCTCAGCCGGTAAAGAATCTGCCTGCAATGTGGGAGACCTGGGTTCGATCCCTAGGTTGGTAAGATCCCCTGGAGAAGGGAAAGGCTATACCCACTCCAGTATTCTGGTCGAAGGGAATTCCATGGACTGTATAGTCTACGGGGTCGCAAAGAGTCAGACATGACTGAGCGACACTTTCACTAGAAGGACAGGGGTGCAGAGACCACTGTGCCAGTCAGTCCCAGCTTTTCATCCACAGGGTCCTCGGTGGAGGCTGGAGTTGTTCCACTTGACGGATCTCCCCCACCCAGGACCCTCTGTCTAAAGAGCTCAGGCTAAGGGGGAGCTGGCAGGCCTGGTGGTTCAGTCCCACTGCACCAGGACTCACTGGAGTCTAGAGAAAGGAATGGTGCTTTGTAATAAGAATTCTCTCTATGTGACTAGCATCTGTCTTCTAAGTGAAAGAAAGACTGGAAGACAGTGACCACGGCTGGGGCTCCCCTGCTGTTTGGAAGCCCCAGGAGCCTGGCCTGAGGTGCAGCCGCAGGAAGGACAGGACCTGGTGGGCAGAGACTGGAGACCAGGCCCTGCTCAGTGATTCCCGGGCTGGGAGGTCCTGAGCTCTAGCCCTGTTGAGGTTCTAGTTCCTCATCTGTAGACTGGAGATTATATAACTCTCCTAAGGCTGGTGTGAAGGTCAGAGACAATGATATGAGGAGCCAGGGACAGAGGGGGTCCCAGTGAAAGGCAGCTTTGAACAAAGATGAACCTGAGATCCATCCATCCCCTCACCTGCGCTCCTGCCATTAGCTTCTAGCTGTTTTGTCTATTTCCATTCTTTCCCTCAATGTCTGCTGGTGCTGAATGCAAACTGAAAGAACTTTGGCATGTTCTCTTTGTTGCCTTAAAATGTCACCTCTAAAGCTTTGCAAGCTCAAACCATTTTCTACCTCTCCAACCTCATCACCTCCCACTCTGGGAGGGAGTTTGTGTTTCGTCTGATTCAGGAAAATACAAGAAAATGAGAGTTCTTGCACTGAACTTGCAAGAGATAAATGCATACATGCTCATATCAGTAAAAAAAAAAAAAAAAATCATCAATTATCAATTCAAAAAGAAGTGAAAAGTTTTATTCAAGTCAACAAAGAATTATAACCAGGGAGACACTCTTTCAGAAAGCTGTGAGAACTGTGCTGAAGAGTTAAGGGTTGGAGACAGTATGTGTGTGATTTGGAGAAGGGTACATACAATCAAGCATACATCTTAGCCAAGTTATTATTCTTCAAAAAGATCAGATACCAGAGTTAAGGATTTAGTGCTTTTCTAAGTATGGGAAGATGCAGGAAACTGGGTTCATAAAAATTTCTCCTAAAAATATCTATCTGAGGACCGGTTCTGCCAGTTTTGCTACAAAATAAAGTGCTTCCTCCTGATTTCCACTCTGAATTCATTTCAGGGTAGATTACTTTCAGGATAGGTCAGTGACTGCTGTGGTTAATGACTTGATTCTTGTAGAACTGGGTGGTGGGCAACATTTTTTACTACTCAGTATTCTCCATTTGTTTCTATCTTAATTTCAGCTGAAGTTTGGGAGGTGTTTTTGACCAATTTGCCCCAGGATGCTAGGAATGCTCACTGCCTGGTCAGGTGAAGATTTCATTGATAAGCTACTCAGCGAGCAATTATTCATCTAGTCCTGATAACAGTAGCCAAAATCCTCTGGACCAACTGTCTTACTAGTCTGTCAGCTCCAGGAAATGTTTCCCTCCTGTTGCTTCTTCCCATATCCAGAGTCACACTATTACAATCAGTGATCGTATAGAATTATACATCAGGTCAATCGTTTCAAGCCAGTTAATCATTAGTTTTTTCAGGGGCTCAATAACACATTGTGAAAGCAAAAAACAAGAATCTTGTCAAACAGGAAGAATAGAGGTAATAAAGTAGTGACATTAATAAGGTCATTTGTAAGTAGTATTATTTTCTGAGGAGTTACATGGCTGGGCCCAGAACAGAAATATTGATCTTTATGGTGGAACAGGTATTTCCGCCCTTGTGAAGGTAGGTTTTATACACAATGCAAATACACAATACACACCAGAGGGGAGGGAGAAGGTTCAAATGGGCAGAGAAAATATTTATGTTTAAATTTTTCTTGTCTTGTCCTAAAATAGCAAGTCTATTTCATTGCTTCTTAAGTTTTACCTGCCATGGGAACCACCTCCTGGGAGCCCTCCCCCTCCACCGCACCCACAGTGTAAGATCCCAGGCTTCCTCCCAGCACAGGACTGAGGGGCAGCAGCAGGGGTCCTTCCCCGCCCCTCCCCCACAGCTCTGCTTGCCGGGCCTGGTGACACCAGGATGCGGGGCTCTGAGGCTTTGCATTTGAGAGGAAGAGAGGAAGAGGTCTTTTGGTGCCTTCCCAGTCACCAGTTCCTGTAAACAAACTGCTACTGGCCTCAGTGCAGTGGAACCCATGGGCACATATACCGGTACACACACAAAGACACACAAAAACACCCACTGAGCCTGCACACAGGCACACACCCTTAAAGAGCGGCATCCAGGTGCTTTCCTGGCCCCTTTAAGAGTCAGGGCACAGGAAGTTGGCATGGGGGTACCCGGGCCTAACCTCTTGTGTCACAGGCTGGGCCACGTCCCCGGACTCTGGTCCAGGTGTGGGTAGGGCATCAGTGGAAGGGGCTCCACGAAACCCAGGTTTGGGTGAGTGTGGAAACTGGATAGGATCCTTCTGAGTCTTAGGCAAATTTGGGGCAATTAGAATATTTGGATTTTGTGGAGGTTTTTCTTTGTTTTCCTTCATCTTTATATTGAAATTAAAAAGGACATTTTAAATGTGGGAGGGGGTACAAGTCTTTCTCTGTGATTGAGAAAGAGACAATGTGATTGAGCAGAGACAATGATGGACACGAAAAGTTCTGTGGAGTTTTTCTAAACTCTATGTATTTATATAGATCACATTATGCTTCAGCATATATGTGTGCACCACATACTCAAGCCATGGAGTTTCTATGACAATGACATCAGCATTGTCAATGCTATCAAATGCTACCCCCTCAAACTGCTCACTGAAGAAAATTTGAAAAGAAACTTTCCCCTTTACGAATAGGGTCACCCACTAATTTTTGCTGTCTTGATCAGAAAAAAGAAAAGAATAGGAAAAAAGAAAAGCAGGCTAACATCACCTTTAAGTCTGGCAGGACCATGCTCTTCTCCCTGCAGAGGAAGGACCTGTTGCTTTGATCACTGAGGCAGGAAGGCCAGATCACTGTCCCTCACCAATACTGCAGACAGGTGTCTTCAAGACCTTGTGGTTTTTTTCCTAGGTCCTTTTTAATTTGCCCAGAGAGGAGCTGCATTGGACACTTCTGTTAAGACACCCTCTAGGCAGCAGATAATTAGTAAGCTTGGGAAAATTCTCCAGTCAGTCTCTGGTGGGGTTGTGCAACAGGTGGGGGTCTCAGAATCTAAGGTCTCTGCTTCAAATTTCCTGCCCATTTGACATTATTGACCTCTAGAGATTTTATTTAACTTAAAGGGGAGGTGTATTGTACATCCCCCTCCACTAGCAGAAATGAGGACCTACCTACCCCCAACACCCATACACCCCCCATAAATACACCAACTAAGTTACCCCCAGGGGGACAGACACACTTTGGCAATGAGGCCCCTCCGGAGGCTCAGGGTGTGAACAGCTGCACAGAGGGCTGTGTGCTGTTGAGTCAGCACTTCAGGAGGTAGGAGGGGGCAGTGGACCGAGAAGGAAGGAGTCTCAGGTCCTGATGGATCAGAAGAAGGAAAATGGAGAGAGGTGGTCAGGACACAGGAGACAAGAAAACCAGAAAAGGGCCAAAAAACAGAAAATGTAGAAAAAAACATTGAGAGAAGCAAGAGAAAGAAGCAAAAGAGAATGTGGGCAACCACACAAGACAGGAAGGAGACAGAGCAGAAGGAGAAAAGGAACAGAAAAGAGAGTGAGATGCATGGGGAAGGATGTGAGGATGGAGAGGGGGTAGCCAGGAAGAGGACATCGGAGGACGTCAGAGCTCAGTGAGGATACCTTTGTGAGCAGAGGATCAGGAGCCTTCACGCTGGACCTCAGTCCCTTCAGAGACCTGTTGGGCCCAGTACCCCAGGTCGGCCACGTAAACCAGCAAGTTGATGGCTGTCAGGACGGCCACAGCCAGTCGCTGGTCCCAGGCGCACATGAGGCCATCCATGCAGCTCACATCGCTGGACCGCTGGGGCTGCCCGCCGAACTCCTCGTAGAACTGGTAGAGCGGCCAGAGAACAAGAGCACTGATGTAGAGGAGGACGAAGAGCACGGTGAGCACAAGTTGGAAAATGTTGAAGAGGATGGGCAGCCTGTTCTCCCATTTGCACAGATTCAACAGGATGGTTACTGCTGTTGGGATGAAGCAGAAGGAGTACACAGCCACGCACCACACCAGGGCCGGCTGGTGCAGGTACAGGGAGGTGTTGCTGAGGAAGGCGAAGATGACACCAGCCACGAAGGTCTCCACCACGTTCAGCAGGCCGGGCACAGTGTGAATGTAGCAGGGGATCTCTTTGAGCTTGTAGAAGTTCCACATGCCCGCCATTTCTATGGCATAAAGCACTGATGCGATGCAGGAGAATGCAGTGGCAGCAACGGCCCGGTCCCACTCAGGGCCATCAAGCAGGAACTGGACGTAGGTGATGGAGTAGATGATGGAGGCTGAGAGGCAGACGAGGGTTGCGTAGCAGGCGAAGGTGACGGGAAAGTTGTACCAGTAGAAAGGAAAGTGAGGCTGGAGATCACTTACCTCAACTATGGTTATGAATAGGGTCACAATGAAACAGATGCACCAGAAGTACATGGACCAGTTACCTACGTCCCCTCTCCAAATGCCCATGTCAGCCACCAAGGAGAATGCCACGCAGGTGGAGAAGAGCTGCGGCACGCGGAGGAACCAGAACACTCTCCTCACGTAGGGCCAGTACGGGAGTGTCGCCCTGGTGGGCATGGTGTTATGAATGTCTGGCAAGTCACAGTCACCGGTCTGGCAGTGGTCTTCACCGAGGACCCAACAAAGAAAGATCCAGCTCCAGAGGATCAGACACCTACAAACGGCTCAGGGCCCTGTGACAGCTGAGGCTCAGGGTCTGTGGCGTTGGAACCAATGGCCTCAGATACTTGGGTAACAGCACAGCTGCTCCAGAAGGGTTCTCCCCACCCATCGCCCTTGGCCTTGTCAGGAGACTTGTCTTATCCCAAAGCTCCCAGCTGGTTGTGGTTTAGCCTCAAACCATGAACACTGTGGATCTCTCTCTAAACTGGCCATTATCTATGGAGACACAGAGACGGATGGTCCTTATCTTTAATCCCAACCCTTCAAGTCTCTCAAAATTGAAAACGAATATTTAAAAAATTGTTTGGTAACAAAATTCGACCCAAAGAGACATGAGACAAATTATGATTTTTTTTATTTTACTTAATGTGACTGTTCAAAATTTCAGTTGCCAAAACACTAATGTGTATGATTACAAGGTGCTTTCAGACCCCAGTGGGGTGTGATGTCATGTAGAGTAGATGTACTATTGTCACCTGTATGGAGCTGAAAATTCTGAATTCTAGAGAATATCTGACCCCAAGGGTTTCAGAAAAGGGACTATGGAGTGTCCTTCTGACTAAACCCATTTTGCAGATGAGAAAACTAAGATAGGGGAATTAAGTCCTTCCCTAAGGTGGCATGACCATGACGCTGGAACCCCAGATAAATATACCAAAGCTGTGGGCTTGAACTCTGTGCTCTACAGTGCAATTGCAGAAATCCCCTTAGGTGGAGTCCAGAACCAAAGCCTAGAACACACCTTCAGGGCCAGAGCCTCCTTCCACAGCAACCTGAAAATACACGAATCCTGGCCTCTCCTCCCTGCAGGCATCTCTAGAAGAAGCTGCCATCTGAGGGGACACAGCCCCACCCAGAGGAGGGCAGTTTCAGAAGTGAACAGGGAGGAGCCATGGGGCGAGAGCAAGGCCGTGGGGACAGGATGAAATGGGAAGTAGGGACTATTGCGACTCCCCTCCCCAATTTTGCCTTCACATGTGACTCTTTTGCATTGGGTCAGGGGACCCCAACCTAGCATGATTCCAAGGTGGAGCATCATGGAAGAACCAAGGAACGAAATGTTAAAATGCCAGTTTTTAAGATCTAAAGCAGCCATCCACATGCGAATCTAATCCTTTTAAGGGCAGGAGCTGAGAGAGGAGGCCCTTGCAGGACCCCTGGGAGGGGCCAGCCCTGAGGATGCTCCAGGGAAAGGGGTGAGGGAAGGCAGAGTGGAGATGACTGGGGGGATCCCAGGGTCCCAGGGGCCCTGAGGCAGCCCAGTAGGGGCATTCTGACCCAGAAGGGATGCAGGCATGGAGCCAACCTTCCCATGGAGGAGGGGCCTCGACTGGAACTGAGACAGGAGAACAGGGGCCTGAAGGGGTCTCAGGGCTGTGACAGGGACACGTGGCCAGAGTGGCAGGGACCTTGGAGACCATGGTATTGCCCAGGTCACCACCCAAGACAGTCCCACCAGCCAGGACTGCAGTCCTGCTCACACAGGGGCTCCTCCTGGGTCAGTGTGGGGGGAGTGAGGCCCCTCCCAGCCTGCCCCCTCCTCAGGGACAGCTGCCCTGTTTCCAAGGAACTATTTGCTGAGAGGCCCCCAGGGTGGAAAGGCCAGCACGCTGAGCCCCAGCCAGCTTCCTGCCATCAGGGGCCTTGTTGCCTTTGCTGATAATAAACCCTGGGACAAGCTGAGGCTGGAAAGAGAAACACAGAGCAAACCTGAGAACCTCCCTGGACTCACAAAGCTCCTTGAGCCCCAATTGCCAGTGGAGCGCTGGAGCCTGCGGGCTTCCCAGTGGGCACTGCCAGGGGTGGGGAAGGGCACTGGGGTGAGGAAGGCAGGGGGTGTCATGCTCTCTGTACCCCAGTTTGTCCTCATCAACCTCCAGGAACTGAAGAGAGAGTTCCATAAATAAGGCTGAGTGTTGAAGAATTGATGCTTTCAAACTGTGGTGTTGAGAAGACTCTTGAGATTCCCTTGGACAGCAAGGAGATCAAGCCAGTCAATCCAAAGGAAATCAACTCTGAATATTCATTGGAAGGGCTGATGCTGAAGCTGAAGCTACAATACTTTGATCACCTGATACAAAGAGACAACTCATTGGAAAAGACCCTGATTCTGGGAAAGATTGAGGGAAGGAGGAGAAGGGGGCGACAGAGGATAAAATTGTTGATTGGAATTGAGCTGCATGAGTTGCTTGTATATTTTTAAGATTAGTTGTTTGTCAGCTGCTTCATTTGTTATTATTTTCTCCCATTCCAAAGGCTGTCTTTTCACCTTACTTATAGTTTCCTTTGTGGTGCAGAAGCTTTTAATTTTAATTAGGTCCCATTTGTTTATTTTTGCTTTTATTTCCAGTATTCTGGGAGGTGGGTCATAGAGGATCCTGCTGTGATTTATGTTGGACAGTGTTTTGCCTATGTTCTCCTCTAGGAGTTTTATAGTTTCTGGTCTTACGTTTAGATCTTTAATTCATTTTGAGTTTATTTTTGTGTATGGTATTAGAAAGTGTTCTAGTTTCATTCTTTTACAAGTGGTTGCCCAGTTTTCCCAGCACCACTTGTTAAAGAGACTGTCTTTAATCCATTGTATATTCTTGCCTCCTTTGTCAAAGATAAGGTGTCCATATGTGTGTGGATTTATCTCTGGGCTTTCTATTTTGTTCCATTGATCTATATTTCTGTCTTTGTGCCAGTACCATACTATCTTGCTGACTGTGGCTTTGTAGTAGAGCCTGAAGTCAGGCAGGTTGATTCCTCCAGTTCCATTCTTCTTTCTCAAGATTGCTTTGGCTATTCGAGGTTTTTTGTATTTCCATACAAATTGTGAAATTATTTCTTCTAGCCTTGAGAAAAATACAGCTGGTAGCTTGATAGAGATTGCATTGAATCTGTAGATTGCGTTGGGTAATATACTCATCTTCACTATATTGATTCTTCCAATCCATGAACATGGTATATTTCTCCATCTATTAGTGTCCTCTTTGATTTCTTTCAGCAGTGTTTTATAGTTTTCTATACATAGGTCTTTAGTTTCTTTAGGTAGATATATTGCTAAGTATTTTATTGTTTTCATTGCAATGGTAAATGGAATTGTTTCCTTAATTTCTTTTTCCACTTTCTCATTATTAGTGTATAGGAATGCAAGGGGTTTCTGTGGTACATATACACAATGGAGTATTACTCAGCCATCAAAAAGAATACATTTGAATCAGTTCTAATGAGGTGGATGAAACTGGAGCCAATTATATAGAGTGAAGTAAGCCAGAAAGAAAAACATCAATACATTATACTAACACATATATGTGGAATTTAGAAAGATGGTAACGATAACCCTATATGTGAGACAGCAAAAGAGACGCAGATGTACAGCACAGACTTTTTGACTCTGTGGGAGAGGGAGAGGGCGGGATGATTTGGGAGAATGGCATTGAAACATGTATAATATCATATAAGAAATGAATCACCAGTCTAGGTTCGATGCAGGATACAGGATGCTTGGGGCTGGTGCACTGGGATAACCCAGAGGGATGGTATGGGGAGAGAGGTGGGAGGGGGGTTCAGGAGTGGGAACTTATGTACACCCGTGGCAGATTCATGTTGATGTATGGCAAAACCAATACAGTGTTGTAAAGTAAAAAAATTAAAAAATAAAAAAAATAAAAAAGGATTGTTGGTTGGCATCACTGACTCAATAGACATGACTTTGAGCAAACCCCGGGAGATAGTGAAGGACAGGGAAGCCTGGCGTGCTGCAGTCCAAGGGGTCACAAAGAGTCAGACACGACTGAGTGACTGAACAACTTTGCGTATAAGTTAAATAAGCTGGGTGACAATATACAGCCTTGACAGTACTCCTTTCCCTATTTTGAACCAGTCACTTGTTAGATGTCTGCTCTTTTGCTTCTTGATCTGTTTACAAATTTCTCAGGAGACAGATAAGGTGGTCTGGTATTCCCATTTCTTTAAGAATTTTCCGCAGTTCGTTGTGATCCACACAGTCAAAGACTTTCTCAAGTCAGTGAAGCTAAAGTAAATTTTTTTTAGAATTCTCTTGCTTTTTCTATGATCCAAAAGATGTTGGCAATTTGATCTCTGGTTCCTCTGCCTTTTCTAAACCAGCTGTACATCTGGAAGTTCTTAGTTCACATATTGCTGAAACCTAGACTAGAGGATTTTGAGCATAACCTTGCTAGCATGTGAATTGAGCACAATTGTACTGTAGTTTGAACATTTTGGGGCATTGCCCTTCTTTGATACTGGAATGAAAACTTCTCTTTTCCAGTCCTGTGGCCACTGCTAAGTTTTCCAAATTTGCTGCCACACTGCGTGCAGCAATTTTACAGCATCATCTTTTAGGATTTGAAATAGCTCAGCTGGAATTCCATCACCTCCACTAGCTTTGGTCGTTGTAATGCTTCCTAAGGCCCACTTGACTTCACATTCCACGATGTCTGGCTCAAGGTGAGTGATCACACTATCATGGTTATCTGAGTCATGAAAATCTTTTTGTATAGTTCTGTGTATTCTTGCCACCTCTTCTTAATATTTTCTGCTTCTGTTAGGTCCATATCATTTCTGTCCTTTATCAAGCTCATTTTTGCATGAAATGTTCCCTTGGTAGCTCTAATTTTCTTGGAGAGATCTTTAGTCTTTCCCCTTCTATTGTTTTCCTCTACTTCTTGAGAATATGACTATCCCAGAAATACACATGCATGTACCCTCAGATGTTGCATTCAGTTACAGAGCTCTCGTAGACCTCCTAGAACCTATCCCAGGATATCAGTGGACCCACAGGGCTCAGGGTTGAAAGCCAGCCTTGGAGGAAGAGGAGTAAGTCAGGTGGCTCCTGTTCCACCTTTTCCTCAGATGTGGATGATCACAGTCCTGGGCTCATACTCAGTACTCCCCCTTGTAGTTCCCCCCACAAATGCGAGAGGTCTCCAAACAGACAAGCCAGTCCTCTGGAGCAGTGGTCCCCAAACTCTTTGGCACCAGGGACCTGTTTCATGGAAGACAATTTTTCCATGGAAGGGGGTATGGAGAATGGTTTGGGGATGATTCAAGTGCATTACATTTATTGTGCACTTGGCTTCTCTTACACCGTGATATATAATGAAATATGAAATGATTATACAGCTCACCATAATGCAGAATCAGTGGGAGTCCTGAGCTTATTTTCCTGCAGCTAGACAGTTCTATCTGGGGGTTATGGGAGACAGTGGCAGCCACTCTCTAGTGCTAGCATCACTGCCTCAGCTCCACCTCAGACTACCAGGCATTCGATTCTTATAAGGAGCACGAACCTAGATCCTGCCTTAGGCAGGGATGATTGAGCAACGTTTATGAGAGGGAGAGACAGAGACTCACAGAAAGAGATACAGAGTCTGGCAGGGACAAACATTCACAGCACTGGGCACCACATGAAGCATTTAAGACTCAGTAGGAAACCATTGTTAGGGGACTAACATTCACTTACAGAGAAGCCTCTGGGATTTTCCCTCAGGAAATTAGCCCCATGATGAGGTTCCAAAAGTGAGAGACCCTGAGCTCAAACTTGCAGGCAGAACAGACCCACAAAAGCCCCAGGTGAAGGCAGGCATGTGCTGGGGGGTGGGAGCTGGGAGCTCACTGGGGTAGAAGGGCTCAGAGAGGTGGATTGGACACTAGAAGCTGTGTCAACTCAGGGTCAGCAGATGTTTATGAAGCACCTACTCTATACCAGGCTGGACAAGATACTGATGATTCGGGTGAGCAAGGTCCGGTCCATCCTTGAGAAACTCTTTGTTGAAGGGAGGGTGGCCCATGACCTGACCATCACCACATCTGTGGGGTGTGTCCACAGAGTGAGAGCAGGTGTCCTGAGCAGGGATGGAGGGCAGAGGACAAGCAGGACACCAGGTCTGAGTGGAGGGTGAAGGGTGTGTCTTAGTGGAGGAGGCAGGAGATGGGGGCCACAGAGGTGAGAACCCAACCCCAGCCTGAAGGGTGGGGGACAGCTTGTCTGGGAGCAGGAATGTTCAGGAGGAGGGAGATGGGCCTGAGTTTGGGCCCCTCTGCAGGGTTTGTTGCACCAGGGACCCAGGACAGAATGTCAGCTCCTGGCCTCAATGAAGAGTCCTGTTCTCAATATGCTGAGCAAGGAGCACTCTAGAAACATCTGTGTCCACATTCCCTGGGCCCTGGGCTCCTGTGGGAACTGCTCCAGCCCCTCTGGGTCTGAGGCCAAGTCTGCAGCGCCCCGCCCCCACCCAGCAGATGGGAGCCCCTGAAGGGCACACCTGGCCTCAGGACCTGGATTCCTTGCCTGGCCCTGCCTGGGCCCCGGGCTCATGGGTGAAGCCCGGCCTGCTCCAGACACGTGCTGAGTCCAGGGTGTCAGGGGCCTGGGAGACACACCCCTGACCCACTGTAGTCCTGGACTCACGGTGTGGGCAGGGAAGGCCCGAGTTCCATGGTGTCTGAATTCAGTCCCAGTCCCTTCTCTGTCCTGTGTCTGCAGGACAGCGTGCTGGGACACAACTCAGTGGAGGACGCCAGGGCAGCCATGGAGCTCTACCGCATCTCCAGGAGAATCGAGAACAGTGAGGGCTGCCCGCCTGGTGGTATCAACCCCTCCCCAAGCCCTTCATCTCTTCAGGATAAAGTCTTTATTGCTTTTGTAAAATGCATTTTTAGTGGTAAAATGGACCTATATTTTCTCTACTCCTAAAATGCTCCTCTTTTTCTTTCTCCCCCTGGGTGTCAGTGGACACCACCCAGCATTGAGAGGGCAAGGAACACTTGAACTGGGACGGGGGCAAGTGTCAAATTTCTTAACATCCTGAATCCTGTGATTCCAGGATGAAATCCTTGTGACTTAATTAATACTTCACTTTCCTTTTCCAACTCCGTATATGCCCAGGAGGGAGGCATTATTTCCTGAGGGTGACACTCAGCTCTGAGTTCCATTTGTCACATCTTGAAGTTGATGCCCCAGCACTGGGGAGCTTCCAGACAAAAGTACAGCAGGAGGGATGGATGCCCCCCCGGTGACCTTCAGCACCTCATTCCTGCTCTTGTTTGTAAAATGAGGAAGCAAGGATGGTGGACTTTGGAGTCTGAGAGAACTAGGTTGGAATCCTGATTCTGTCATTTAGTAGCTGTGTGACAAAGGTGAGTTACTTAACCTCTTTGTGTTTCAGTTTTTCTGTAAAGCAGAGAATTCTAACAATTCACTGGGCTGTTCTGAGATGTTGCACGCAAACCATCGAACACCATGCATGTCATAGCTCAAGCTACCATTAAATGTCAATATCTGGTGATTATTCTCTGCACAGTCCAGTGACCTAGCAGAGAGCAGCTGTCCTGTGCTGCAGGGCCTGGCCTCTAAAGGAAGAGCATCCACAGTGTACATATAGAAGTGTCCATACCAGAGCAGTGACTCACATTAGGATCAGCTGCATGATACTATTTAGATCTGTGCCTGGGTCCTGCTTCAGCTCCACGGAACCAGAATCCCTGCTGGTGGGGAGTGAGGCAGAGGGGTGGGGGCGGGGTGTCACCTGTTGACCTTCACATGTTTCCAATGCCTAAGACCCTGGAATGCCCTGAGGAGCTGTCTCAGCACCTTGGTACCTGAGCACTGTGTTCTCACACTCGACCAGGATCAGATCACCTGGGGGGCTGCTGGGCCCCATCCCAGAGTTTCTGACTGAGCAGGTCTGGGGTGGAACCCAGGAATCTGCATTCCCAGTAACTTCCTGCTGATGTTCTGCTGCTGGTCCGAGGACCACACTTTGAGAAGCTCTGTCCACTATCAGGCAACCGTGATGTGCAGCCACGGAAGAGCCACTGGCCTAAGAGCTGAGCACCTCCAGGGTGACTCCTGTCATCAGTCCAGCCTCGCCCCTGCCATTTCCCTGGGCTGTGTGTTCATGCAGAGTGAGGGCATAGCTCCACAGGACGTGTCCCAAATAGCCCACTGCAGGGATGAGGGGCTCCAGGTGAGGTTAAGAACCCAAGGGATTCAAACCCAGGCCCATCTGACAGCAACGCCAGTGCTTTTCATTCAGACAGGTTTCCAGAGCCGGTGCTTTGCATTCCCACCTATGACACCTGGGAACCAGGGTGAGAGGGCGGGGAGGTGCAGCTTGGCTTCTCGGGGTCTCTGCTGGAGGCGGCTCTGTGTCTGGCTGTGAGTGGCCACCAGGTGGAGCACTAGTGCCATCTCTCCCCCAGGCTGACTTGCAGGGAGAACCAGCCTGAGGGACGCTCTGGCAGGAGGCATGAGGGGCTGGGTCTCCAACTTGGTTGGGGGTGGCTCCATGGAGCAACTCCAGGGACCTCTAGATGCCCTCTCTCAGCCAATGAGCTGAGGTTGGGAGAGGCCTGGGGCAGTGTTGCAACCTAGTGTGGAAGGTGACCCCAGGATTCCTGCCTCTCAGCCCAGGTTCCTCCCAGAATTTCAGGCTTTCTTGGAAGGAGAGGAACCAGGATTCCCAGAAGAGCTTTCCCAGAGAAAATCCCTAACCTGACCTCCTGCTTCTGGCTCAGTGCAGGGTCAGTTACCCTTGGCAGGTGCCACTCATCCCAGCTGCTGGTGTCTGTGAAGAACCACTGCCCTCTGTTTCCAGGTGCTGGAGCCCCAGGGATGCTTGTCAGGATCCTGTTTAGGGCCCTGAGCTGGTCCCTCACTCAAGATGGGCATCTTCACCTCTCGGTGTCCTCCTATCCCCAGGGTTTAGGGCTGGGATAGAGGGACAGGGGTGCAGACACTGCCCTGCCAGCCAATCCCACCTCTTCACCCCCGGGGTCCTCAGTGGAGGCTGGAGCTGTTCCGCTTGAACTACCCCCATTCAGGACCCTCCATCTGGAGGAAGAGCTCAGGCTGAGGGGGAGCTGGCAGGCGTGGTGGCTCAGTCTAACTGCACCAGGACTCACTGGAGTCTATAGAAAGGGGGGGTGGCTTTGTAATAAGAACTCTCTCTATGTGACTAGCATCTGTCCTCTAAGGGAAGGGAAGGCTGGAAGACAGAGACCACAGTTGGGGCTTCCCCTGCTGTTTGGAAGCCCCAGGAGCCTGGCCCAAGGTGCAGCCACGGGAAGGACAGGACCTGATGGGCAGAGACTGGAGACCAGGCCCTGCTCAGTGATTCCCGGGCTGGGAGATCCTGAGCTCTAGCCCTGTTGAGGTTCTAGTTCCTCATCTGTAGACTGGCGGTTATAATAACTCTCCTAGGGCTCGTGTGAGAGTCAGAGACAGCAAAGTGAGGGGCCAGGCACAGAGTGGGGCTGGTGAAAGGCACCCTTGAATAAAGATGAACCTGAGATCCATCCATCCCCTCACCTGCACTCCTGCCATTAGCTTCTAGCTGCTTTGTCTATTTCCATTCTTTCCCTCAATGTCTGCTTGTGCTGAATGCAAACTGAAAGAACTTTGGTGGGTTCTCCTTGTTGCCTTAAGATGAAACACAAAGTTTTAAAATGTCACCTCCAAAGCTTTGCAAGCTCAGACCATTTTCTACCTCTCCAGCCTCATCACCTCTCTCTCTGGGAGGGAGTTTGTGTTTCGTCTGATTCAGGAAAATATAAGAAAATGAGAGTTCTTGCACTGAATTTGCAAGAGATAAATGCATACTTGCTCATATCAGTAAAAAATATTCATCAATAGTCAATTCAAAAAGAAGTGAAATTTTTTATTCAAGTCAACAAAGAATTATAAACAGGGAGACAATCTTTCAGAAAGCAGTGAGAACTGTGTTGAAGAGGTAAGGATGGAGCAAGCTTGATTTGCTCCAGATCAGGGACTGCTATCCTGTTTCTAGTGCAGGTGGCCGGTACCTTTGTTTGGTTTCCCTTTACAGTGTTTCCTGCGTGTGAGAAGGTATAGAATTGATGCTATATTTTCCTTACGTGTTTAACTGCATAGTGTGTTAATTTCAAAGAATATCTGTATTTCTAGGTCCCTTTGAAGTCTCAGGAGCTCTGGTGTCACTGAGTTTTGTTGCCTCTAGAGGAGGGTGCTTGGAGCTGAGCAGCTGCTTCTTTCTTCCCATTCTCTGCCCAAGTCCTCCTAACCCATTCTCAGGGGATTCTCAGCAAATGAGGAAAAGATGGGAGGAAAATCAGGTCTCAGCTGAGCCACGGAAACCAGCACACAGGGCTGGCTTTGATTTTGGTAAGACCTGTATGTTCATGAGGGTCTGGCAGAATAATCACTGATGGCTGTGAAATTTCTTGTTTATTGACATGGCAGGAGATATTTTCATTTCACAAATCCTACTCCTGGTACAGTACACACAGCCTTTCTTCACAACAGCCCTGCAGAGGGGCTGCTCTCCTAGATGGACCTGTGGTGCGGAGAGTAATTGCCAGTTACAGACATTTGGTGGCAGCTTGAGCTATGATGGGCCTGGTGCCGGGGACTTTGTATCAACATCTCACAAGAACTCTATGAATGGTTAGGTTCTCCTGCTATATGGATGATGAAACTGAGGCACAGAGAGGTTAGGGCTCTCACCCTAGGTCACACAGCTACTAGATAGAACCAGGACTCCAACCTAGTTCCCTCAGACTCAGTCCATCATCTTTGCTTCCTCATTTTGAAAATGAGAGAAAGTGTAACTGAGCAGGACCCCATGAGGCTGTCCCATGACAGGATTCCCCCAATGTCCTCTGCTTTAGCTCCTCTCTGAAGTTCCTAGGTAATAAATAGTAGGGGATGCACATTTCCTGAGATATTCTGAAGATGTGAAAACCACCCCCCTCTCCAACAAATGGAGTTCAGTTCAGTTCAGTTCATTTCAGTCGTTGAGTCATGTCCGACTCATTGCGACCCCACGCCAGGCCTCCCTGTCCATCACCAACTCCCAGAGTTCACTCAGACTCACGTCCATCGAGTCAGTGATGCCATCCAGCCATCTCATCCTCGGTCGTCCCCTTCTCCTCCTGCCCCCAATCCCTCCCAGCATCAGCGTCTTTTCCAATGAGTCAACTCTTCGCATGAGGTAGCCAAAGTACTGGAGTTTCAGCTTTAGCATCATTCCTTCCAAAGAAATCCCAGGGCTGATCTCCTTCAGAATGGACTGGTTGGATCTCCTTGCAGTCCAAGGGACTCTCAAGAGTCTTCTCCAACACCACAGTTCAAAAGCATCAATTCTTTGGTGCTCAGCTTTCTTCACAGTCCAACTCTCACATTCATACATGACCACTGGAAAAACCATAGCCTTGACCAGACGGACCTTAGTTGGCAAAGTAATGTCTCTGCTTTTGAATATGCTACCTAGGTTGCTCATAACTTTCCTTCCAAGGAGTAAGTGTCTTTTAATTTCATGGCTGCAATCACCATCTGCAGTGATTTGGGAGCCCAGAAACATAATGTCTGACACTGTTTCTATTGTTTCCCCATCTATTTCCCATGATGTAAGCTGCAATCACCATCTGCAGTGATTTGGGAGCCCAGAAAAATAAGTCTGACACTGTTTCCATTGTTTCCCCATCTATTTCCCATGAAATGATAGGACCAGATGCTATGATCTTAGTTTTCTGAATGTTGAGCTTTAAGCCAACTTTTTCACTCTCCACTTTCACTTTCATCAAGAGACTTTTTAGTTCCTCTTTACTTCCTGCCATAAGGGTGATGTCATCTGCATATCTGAGGTTATTGATAGTTCTCCCGGCAATCTTGATTCCAGCCTGTGCTTCTTCCAGTCCAGCGTTTCTCATGATGTACTCTGCACAGAAGTTAAATAAGCAGAGTGACAATAATACAGCCTTGATGTACTCCTTTTCCTATTTGGAACCAGTCTGTTGTTCCATGTCCAGTTCTAACTGTTGCTTCCTGACCTGCATACAGATTTCTCAAGAGGCAGGTTAGGTGGTCTGGTATTCCCATCTCTTTCAGAGTTTCCCCCAGTTTATTGTGATCCACACAGTCAAAGGCTTTGGTAGCCAATAAAGCAGAAATAGATGTTTTTCTGGAACTCTCTTGCTTTTTCCATGATCCAGCAGATGTTGGCAATTTGATCTCTGGTTCCTCTGCCTTTTCTAAAACCAGCTTAAACATCTGGAAGTTCACGGACGGCAATCTTGATTCCAGCTTGTGCTTCTTCCAGCCCAGCGTTTCTCATGATGTACTCTGCATATAAGTTAAATAAGCAGGGTGACAATATGCAGCCTTGATGGACTCCTTTTCCTATTTGGAACCAGTCTGTTGTTCCATGTCCAGTTCTAACTGTTGCTTCTTGATCGGCATACAGATTTCTCAAGAGGCAGGTCAGGTGTTCTGGTATTTCCATCTCTTTCAGAATTTTCCACAGTTTATTGTGATCCACACACTCAAAGGCTTTGGCATAGTCAATAAAGCAGAAATAGATGTTTTTCTGGAACTCTCTTGCTTTTTCCATGATCCAGCAGATGTTGGCAATTTGATCTCTGGTTCCTCTGCCTTTTCTAAAACCAGCTTGAACATCTGGAAGTTCACGGTTCACGTATTGCTGAAGCCTGCCTTGCAGAATTTTGAGCATTACTTAACTAGCATGTGAGATGAGCGTAATAGTGCGGTAGTTTGAGCACTTTTTGGCATTGCCTTTCTTTGGGATTGGAATGAAAACTGACCTTTTCCAGTCCTGTGGCCACTGCTGAGTTTTCCAAATTTGCTTCCAAATTTGAAAGGGTAGGATGTGCTAAAATCCATATATGACACCGTCGTTTTTCTAAGCTAACCTGATTCTAAACTCTATCTGCTGCGTCTTCATTTCTTCTCCCTTCCTATACATACACTAAATGCCATAGCAACTTTACCTTAAAAAATGCAGCTAACACATTAATACACATTCAGGCAATAAGTTCTGACAAAGTTGCAGTTTATTTCTATATTTCAATAAATAAATAAAATGACCAAAAGTAACTCCCCAGCCACATCCATCTGTGTATCTGTCTTCCAGAGGTACTCTAGGATCATTCGGTAAGTTTTCAGATCATCCTTCTGGGATTCTGATTGGGATTGCCTTGACGTCAGCAGTTAATCTGGACAGCATGGACATCTTTAGCAGCCCTGTCCTCTCACCAGCCACACGCTGGCCTCCCATGGACTCCAGTCGCCTTTGACGTCTCTCAGCAGAGTTATAGGGAGAGGGAGGAGCTGGAACTCTCCCTATCTGGGCTGGAGGGCCTGACCCGGGGGCTGGAGGGGACATGAGCTCATCTTACTAAATCATCCTTTCAAGACCAAGACGGTCCAGCCAAGAAGAGACAGTGTCGAAGAGAACAGTACTGGAAGGATCATTGAATTCCTTCAGCTGAAGCCATGGCAGCACTGAGGTGTTGGCAGACGGTGGGCTTCAAGGACTGAAAGACACGAAAACTGTGGTCTCTGGTCTCACCAAGGACTTCACTAAATATCTCCAATTTTGTCTGCAAACCCCTCCATTTCTTTGGTGACTGGGTAGTATCAGGGAAAAAGAATGATTATTATTAATAATTACTGTTATCATTCATTCATTCATTTTGAGGAAGCATTAGAAAAGCCCAAGAGGGGAGTGAGGTCGGCAGAGACCCCTCAAGAGCTCTGGGTTGCCAGCATGGACCTCCGTGAAGGTCTTGTGCCCCCAAGATACACAAAGCCCAAGGAATGGGACCCGGAGCCACGGAAGTGCCAGGCGACCTCTGCAGAAGGAAGGTGACTTGGGAAGAGAAAACTCCCAGGCGTGGAACTGCCCGCGTTCACTGTCAGCGCTCAGCCCGGTGCCTGGAGCGCTGAGATCCCGTGTGGCCGTCCCCACCTGCGCTCGGCCGTGACTGCTGCATGCAAGTGACCAGCATCACTCTCACAGCTGCAGAAGCAGACCCTGGAGCCCAGGGCACCTGAGCAGCGGAGGAGCCAGGTGAGCCCTCGGGGCACTGAGCTGCAGGCAGTTGGTGATGCAAGCGGCTCTGGGGGCTGGAAGCAGTGGTCCATGTCTGCTCATGGGGCAGCCTCCGCCCAGGTTCCTCTGCCCCGTGTGCCTTTCTTGCCCACACCGGCTGGGGACGAGGGTCTTGCCATGAGCTTCGGGGCACACTGGTCTCCCCACACTGGAACAAGCTGTCTTCCCCTTCGGCACTGAGTGCCCAAGGGCGGGTGTTTCATCGGTAAGTTTTCAGATCATCCTTCGGGGACTCTGATTGGGATTGCCTTGACGTCAGCAGTTAATCTGGACAGCCTGGACATCTTTAGCAGCCCTGTCCTTTAGTGCCTGTCAGGTCCCCTGCCTAGGAGAAGTGTTCCTAACTAGGGACAGCTCCAGTCTCCTGGAGGGCACCTTTCGCTGTCATTTAACTGGGTCGCATCTCTGACATTCGTGGGACAGTCCATACCACGAAGAACTATCCTGGAGCGGTGCCAGCGCCCCCGGGTAGAGATGCTCCGGCCTGTAGGTGGTGCTGGGTAAGGAGATGGCAGCGTTCAGAGATGCTCTTGGGAACTCAGCGTACCCCTCTGGTCCGCTCGTGTTGATCCCGGGGCCGCCACTGGACTGCAGAACTGCCTTCTGGAGGGAAAGCATAATTAGAGGGAAGAATGGAAACCTCCTGACTTTACAAATGTGACTTTGCAAAATGAGGCAGGAAGACAAATTTGTCTTCACTATTATTCATGAAGGAAAGTCCTTTGTAAATCCCAAATTAACAATTTCTCGTTTAAAGATGGGTGATTATCATTCTTTTCTCCCAATTTATAGCTTTCAAAATCCTGAAGTATGAAAATTATTGGGGGAAAAAATTCCAGCCATGGTCATGGAAAATGAAAATCCACTTCAAAACTACTGATAAGCATTTTTCAATGATCCGTAGTCTAAAGCCCAAAAGTAATCATCACATATGTGTACATGAAGTGACAGCTTGGTAACACAAATATTCTGAATGATCCCATGAAGGTCTGTGATATTTCTGCATGTGGGTGGCCGAGGGCCCCCAAGTTACTAGAAAATCAAATGTTAAGTGTGGCTGGATTTCACCCAACTTGGAGATTCTCTGATTAAAGAGGGCAATGACAATGCGCTTAAAAGCTTATCTTAGCTTTTACAGGGCTGGGGCTCCTGGCAGCTTTCTTAATCATCCCACCAGGCTCCTCTGGAGGGAGATGAGGGTCTGTGCCGAGGAGGAATTGTGCAAATATGAGGCACGATGAAGCCCCTTCTGAAACAAAACTTCACGTTATTCGTAATCGACATAGCTGCTGAGACCTCCGAGGTCGGGCTTTGTGCAGGACAACTAAAGCTGGACTCCTGCCACCCCCCCAGGCCCACCCCAGAGACCCCCGACTTTGGGTCTAAGTTGTCACTTAGCCGCCATCACAGCAGATCCCATCAGTAGCACGTGCGGATCACTGAAGCCATTTGGATTCATGGAGGAAGTCTGAGTTGAGACGGTCTTCACGGTTGAAGAGGCACCTCCTGCCCTGGGTGGTCCCCAGCCCAGGCAGCTCTGTCCCCCCATGGATTTTGGGCTCCCTAAGGGCAGAAGGCGCCTATGCAGGACCTAAACCTGTTTTGTCAAGTGAGTGAAGACTGAGCTGCTGATTCCAGGCCATCTCCACAAAGGACAGGATTGACCAGTGAACGGCCCTGGCCGTGGTGGGACTAACCCGGGCTGGGCAGGCGGAAGGGGGCTCACTGAGGCACTTGAGGTCACCCAGCAGAGGGGCAGCTGTAGAGGCAGGCGTGTTCACGCACGTTCTGGCTGGTTCTGCCTGGCCTTCAGCTGGGGAGCCTGCTTCTGTCCCAATAAAAATGGAAACAGTGGCTCATTGTGGCCAACCATGTGCCCCGCGCTGCCCAGAGCCCTGAGCTTGCATCAGGCCCTTGGATCAGCCCCGCTGATGCTGACAGGAACCCGAGGTCAGAGAGTTTAACCTCCAAGGGTGGGAACCCAGGTGGTCTGAGTTCAGCCTGTGCACTGAGGCCCCGGGCGGCCCGCTGCCGTGGCCCTGGTGGTGCCATGCACATCATCTGGGCTTTATCACTAACCTCCTCAACCAAGACGCCCTGAAGTCTTGGGAGGGGGGCGCGTGGGGGCGGGGGCGAGAGTGGGGGAAGGGGGGAGTAGGGGGGCAGGGTAGAGGGCAGGGGCTGGGGTGCACTGGTTTGGTCAGGTTAGCTAGTGAAAGAAAGTGAAAGTTGCTCAGTCGTGTCTGACTCTTTGTGACCCCATGGATTATACAGTCCATGGGATTCTCCAGGTCAGAATACTGGAGTGGGTAGCCTTTCCCTTCTCCAGGGGATCTTCCTAACCCAGGGATCTCACCCAGGTCTCCCACATTGCAGATGGATTCTTTACCAGCTGAGCCACCAGGGAAGCCCCAGAATACTGGAGTGGGTAGCCCAGCCCTTCTCCAGGGGATCTTCCCGACCCAGGAGTTGAACCTGGGTCTCCTGCATTGCAGGCGCATTCTTAACCAACTGTGCTATCAGGAAAGTCCAAAGTTAGCTCAGGGGGTTACCATTAAGATCTGACTCCCCTCCAGTGTTCTCTGTGCTGCTCTGCACCCCCTCTCTGGAAGACCTACCCAACTTCATCCTCGTCAGATGATGGACTCTTTACTTGAAGAAAAAGGGAAACTCGAAAAAGGGGGTCCCGAATCTCCAGCCCCGCCCCCTCAACCACCCCTTGACAACCAACAAGAGTGCTGGAAGCTCTGTCTCCCTGACACTGGCCCATCACCAGCTTTCCCCAAAAGGCCAGTCCTTGCTCCCTGGCCTCTGACCCCTGACCCAGGAGGCTGGCTGTGTGAGCCAGTGGCCTTGGCCTCAGGGCCCAAAGCTTTTGGAGAAAGAGATCAGGTTTTTGAGTGATCCAGGCCCCACTGCAAGTGCCTCCCTGATGGGGGCGGGGGGGAGGGGGCCACTTCCCCAGTCTGGCTGTTAGGTCCGCAGACCGGGAGGGACCCTGTGGTCCCCCAGGGCAGTGTGATGAGTGGGGGGGTGAAGCCCTGGCTGCAGGGGTGTGTCCTTCCTGTTCCCACGTGCACCCTAGGCCCCAGCTACTCTGCTGCCCGGTGGGAGAGATGCTTGGGAAACTTCCTTCCAGACCACCAGGCCCTGGTTTCCGACAGCCTGGCTGCACACCCCTACCCACACTGGGCTGCAGGGAGGCCCCTCCAAGCTGTGCCGGGGGCAGCCGCTCTGGGTTTCCTTGGGGGGTAGGGGGGCGGTTGGCCGGGCCGTGCTTTGTCATTCAGAGCCAGGCCGCCCCGCCTGCGCTCCCTCCCTGGGGTTAGGCGGCCACTTCCAAACCCCCAAGGCACTCAGGGGGCTTCAGGGTCCCCGCGGAGCCAGGTGCGCGCGGGGCGGAAGTCGGGCTTGGAAGGGGGAGAGGGGAACGTGCTGGGGTGAGGCCGCCTGAGCGCCGGCCCGGGAGGTGGGGGCGGGCTTCCTGGGATCAGGTCGGTGTAATCCCATTTCGGCCTTTGTCATTCGGGCGGCCGCGGAGCCCGAGCCGGGGGGCCGGGCCCTTTAAGAGGGCGCGCGGCCACACCAGAGCCGGACAGCCTCACAAAGGCGCGGGTCCAGTGGCGGGAAGTAGATGGGGGGGCGGGGGCGCCCGGGGGCGCCCAGCGTGCCATCTGCCTCCCGGGCGGACTCTGCTGCAGCCTTTGGCCATGGTCCCTAGGCCGCTCTCCAGCCGCGGCCGAGCTCTGGGCGGGGGGGCAACCCCCCAATTTTGAGCTCGGGACCCGGGAGCGCGTCCCCGCCAAGGTCGCTCGTGGGAGGGGGGGCGGCATCCTCGACCTCCCGACCGCCTCCCTGCCTCCTCGGGTCTCTCCCGGCCTGCTTCCTCTCTCCCTCGAGGCCCAGGTCCTCCTCGCGGTCCGGCAGCGTCTCCCCAGCGCCCCGGCCCCCTGCCTCGTTTTCCTCTGCCTGGCTTAGGGGGCGGCTGGGCTCCGGGGCGCCTGCCCCAGGCGGTGGAAGGAGGGTAGGCCAGGCCCCGGATTTGTACTGGGGGGAGCTCCTGGCGGTAGGGAATGGTCCCTAGGCCGCTCTCCAGCCGCGGCCGAGCTCTGGGCGGGGGGGCAACCCCCCAATTTTGAGCTCGGGACCCGGGAGCGCGTCCCCGCCAAGGTCGCTCGTGGGAGGGGGGGCGGCATCCTCGACCTCCCGACCGCCTCCCTGCCTCCTCGGGTCTCTCCCGGCCTGCTTCCTCTCTCCCTCGAGGCCCAGGTCCTCCTCGCGGTCCGGCAGCGTCTCCCCAGCGCCCCGGCCCCCTGCCTCGTTTTCCTCTGCCTGGCTTAGGGGGCGGCTGGGCTCCGGGGCGCCTGCCCCAGGCGGTGGAAGGAGGGTAGGCCAGGCCCCGGATTTGTACTGGGGGGAGCTCCTGGCGGTAGGGGCGAGGGGGGTGGACCTCGGGGTGGGGAGGGGAGCAGCCCAGACTCCAGACCCGGCGGGGGGGACCCCAGAGGCGGAGTAGGGGTGGGGGAAGGGTGACGCGGAGACCAGAAAGCGGGGCACAGCCCCGGGCAGGTTGGCGGGATAGCGCTGAAAGTGGGGAAGTGGAGAGTCCAGACCAGCTCCGGGGGCCTCCGCGCGGTGGGACAGGAGTCCGGCAGAGCTCCGGGGCGCAGGCCCGGCTTCTCGAGGTGGGAGATGCTGTGTGCCAGGCGCCTGGGACCGGCTCCTCCAGGGGCATCTGGCTCTTGGATACCCGAGATCCAGGACAACCAAGAGACCCGGCCAGGCGGAGTTAGACGTGAGAGGGAACCACACACCTGCACACATATATTAACACGCTTCCACGCTCACAGCCGCCTGCACGCACACCCTGCCCATCACGCTGCTAACTCCGTAGGGAGGGCAGCCCTCGGCAGGGACCTCTGCATCTGAGTTGGCAGTCTGAGCGGGCAGCACTGTGTGCAGGCTGGAAGGGCGGCATTCCTTGGTCTGGTGGAGCGGCCAGACTGGGCCTTGATCCCTGTGGGCACCAGCCCCCGAGGGCTTCCAGAGTTTCAGGCCTGTCCCCTCCTGGCAGCGCAGAGCCGGTGGTGCGCACCCCCGCCTCCAAGGAAGCAGACCCATCCACAGGGCTGGCAGCAGACCCTGGGCCTAGGTACCCTGGTCGGAAGCCGACCGAGCGACCTGTGCTCCCTGACCTTGCCCCAGAGCCAGAGAGGGCGGAAGTCTGCTCAGGTCTTTCACTTCTAAACTGTTCATAGGCAATCAACATTTACGATGTGATTTATAATTTATGCAGGTTGCCTTCACACATATGGTGTTGCTTTTGTGTGTCGGAGTTTAAAGCGCTTTATTACTCTGACGGTGTGATTTGCATTCACGTTCGGTTACCAAGATCATATTTCTCCTGTTTACACCATAAGGGCCTGAAATGAAGATTAATGCCACCTCCCTTTGCCCAGGCACCTCATTCCTGGTAGACCCCATACCTCGGCTCCCTGCGAGACCCCAGAGCCTGGCATTCAGCTTTGGCAGAACAAGGCCCCGCTGTGCCCTGCCTGTCTGGGAAGGGTTGGCACATCAGAGGCTCCAAGCAGACTGCCAGCTCCAGTCGTGAGTGCCTGGGCAGAGGCCTGGGGTCTCCCGGGACAGAAATAGGGGTGTGTACTCCTCTCCAGGGAGGCCACGGCTGTGCTGGCAGGGGTGTCAGCAGGCCACTAGGCTGTGTGGGCCACCCAAGATATACACTGCCACCAAGGCCACGGAATGCACAGTGCTCCAACCACTCAGGACTCCCCCCTAACTGCTCCCCCCCGCCCCGCCCCGCTCAGGACTTCCACACAGAGCTGAGAAGGCCCTGAGGCGAGAATCAGGTGGCCACCAGATCCCAAGGCTGCCAGAGTGTCCCTGATGGCTTCTTACTCACCAAAGTCTTCTGCCACGGGGGGACAGAGAGCATCTCCGCGTGGGACAGGCCTGCGGACAGAGGGAGCAGCCGCAGAAGCCTGTGCTAGGCTTGCCAGACACAGTTGAAATGATTAAGCCAATTAAGCTCAACAAACAGAGGCAAGAAGGAGCAGGCGCTAACCCCAAGAGAAAGCGCTCCTTGGAATGCAGGTACTTGGGGCAGCCACACGCCTAGTGCGGCCAGGCCAGCACGTGGACAGTCATGGCATCTGGATGGTCCAGCCAGGCAAACGTGGTCTCCAGAGGCCTAGGAGGCCTCCCCACCCCACCCCAGCTCACCCCCTTTAGCTGAAAAGGCCCTGCCAAAGAACCACCCTGGGACTGAGGACTGGAGGGGCAAACTGGGCACGGAAGCCTGTGCTGAGTCTCCAAAATTCCAGCAAGGGCTGGGGTTGGGAAAATCCAAGCACTGGTGGCCCAAGGCGCTGACTCCCCAGGCCCTGCAGGGAGCATGGGGGAGGAGGTTATTTGAGGCCCGAGACCAATCTAAGAGGGCCCTGCCCCCAAAAGTGGAGATGTGACTTCAGGTTTTCAAAGTACCCCCGGCTCTCCAAAGGCCAGGGGTACCCAGTTCTCTGAGGGACTAGGGCTGGGGTTCATCCCATTTGGTGTCTCTTCCTGCAGGCCCCCCTCCCTCACTTCAGACCCCTGCCCCGGCTGGTGGACCCAGGGTGCAGACAGTCCCCAGGAGCCTTAGCGCAGGGAGGGGTGGGGTGGGGGGCGCAGGTCCGCGGCACTCCCCAGCGTAATTATTTGATCTGCAGATGTAAGTGGAATTTATTGTAACAACAAATATAGTGATGTCAAAACCCAACCTTGGATTAAAGCCGGCAGCCAAAGGGGAAGTGTATTAATTTCCAACAGCATCTCAGGCCAGAGCCTATTAGAACAAGCTATTCTTCAGGCCCCCCCATCAGAATTAATCATTGGGAGTTAATTTGAAGCTCAGACAAGTTGCTGTTAATTTAGTGCAGGGAGGACGGGATGGAATAAAAAGCGGAGGTGCTGGCCGAGCCTCGTGGGTCTCATTAATCAGCCAGCTGAGACGGCCTGGCTTGATTACAATTTGCAAAAAAATTCATTAGGGCCCGGGCGATTGACAATTTTTCTCTCTGCCTGTGATGTGACTCATTAGGCAGCCAAATGAAAGCCATGATGACGGCCGTGATGACAGCGGCCATCAAGCCCTGCTTGTTTATCTTCCTCCCCTCGGCCTGTCTCAGGGGCCTGGGCCTCCTCTGGCTGGGCTCTCGGGGTACCCAGCCTCCTGGGGTCGGGGAGGAGGGGGTACCCAGACCAGCGAGGGCAGAGGGGAACCGGGCAGTGGTGCAGCGTCCGCAAAGCTGGGGTACCCCCAGGCCCTCCACTCCTCCAGCTTCCAAAGGCCAAGGACCAGCACAGCTGGGGGTGGGCCTGGGAGCTTGAGCCTCTTTGAATGCAGGGCTCCCTCAAGGTGCCCCCCAGCTCCTAGGGAACTTCACTTCCCCCTCAGGTGTGTGAAGCCAAGACCAGTGGCTCCCTCCCCTCTGCATCTCCCATCCCCACCCTGGGTTTTTGGGAAAGGTGGACAGGGGTGTCACACCTGTTATGGTGGAAAGGAGTATGGAGGGGAGTGCCCTGCTCTCAACACCCAAGGTTTCTTCCCCAGAGTGCCACGGGGAGATATCCCTGCCCGAGGGCCGCAGCTCCCCTGGCCCTCAGGGCCGGGAATCTAGGCCATCGGCCACAGTTGTTCCAGGGGCACCTATGCGCCCCGGAAGGGACCGGCCCGGGTGCGCGGGGTGGGGACGGCGTGTCTCCAGAGGCCTCCGTTGCAGCGGCAGCGGCCTGGGGCCTGGAGGGCTTCTCCGAAGAGATGACGCCAACGGGCCCCCGGGCAGGCGCGCTCACTGGCGGGCGACCGGCGGGGTCAGTGGGAGCGGCCGGGCTGGCGGACCCCACGCGGGGCGGGGAGCGGCCGGGGCGCACCCCTCCACCACAGGCCCAGGGCGCTGGCTAGGGGCAGCCAGGCGCCCCCACGGATCTGCGAGCCTCGAAGAGCGGACTGAGACCCTCGGAGAATGGCCACTCCACATCGCTGCGCTCAAAATCCATGCCGGGGCCATTTTCTGTCCCTGGAAATCTTGGAGACACGGAGGGAATCGGGGTCTCGCCCTGCGCCTGAACTTCGGACTGACACTGGGGTCCCCAGTGCCCCTCCGCCGCGGAAAGGTGATGGGTTGAAGGCCGTAAAAATTAAGTCAATATTCTTATTGATCCACGGCTATGGGTTTCGCCTCTTGGGCTGAGAACCGCGGTGAGCGCGGCGCCCGGCGGCTTCTCAAACCCGCTCCCCGGCTTTCACTCGGGAGGCTGAGGCTGGCGAAGCCACGGCTTCTCTTCTCTCCCCTGGCGGCTGGTTCGGCGGCCGCGAGGGCTCGATGACCGCGCTCGCCCGCTTCGCGCCCCTGGGTCACCCCTGGCCTGTCCGCGGCCTTCTCCGGAGGGGCCCGGCCGCTCGCGTCCGGGCGGGCGCTTCGGGTCGGGAAAGGGGCCGCGCGGTCCGCGGTGCTGGAGTGGGCCCAGGGTTCCCGCCCGCCCCTCCCGCGCCCGGCGGGCCGCATCCCACCCTCGAGGCAGGGAGGTGCCCAGGGCTCACCCTGGGGTTCCTCGGGGTGGGGCGGTGGTCGGGTCCCGCCCCCCTCCGACCCCGCCCGGAGAGGGAGGCGCCGGCCCGCGGGCGCCCGCAGCCCGCCTCTGCCTCCCAGCCCGGCGCTTCCCGGAAGCCGGCTCCGCTAGCTGGGTTTCTGCCCCTATCGGAAAGATCGCGCCCAGAACCCGATCTCTGGACGCTCCGCTTCTTTTCAGGTCGGGGGGATGCTTGGAGGGAAACGCGTCCCCTCCCCCGGCGGTCGTCGATTTAGGGAATGAAGACTTTATGCAAAGCCACCCATACCCGCACTCACTGACCCTCCTCCGGCGCCCCTCTCCTCCTCTGCCCAAAGTTTGCCAGCTTCCCAGATACTGGTTAGGCGGAACAGAAGGGAAGAGATTAGATGTCTAAGGTGGAAATTAGGTTTTCTCCAATTGGTAACCCAATTGGAGCTATTGCTCTGTTTAAAACCTGGTGAGCCGCTGGATGGCTCTGGTCCTTCCAGCTTGAGGAGGCCCCGGACAGGGGGTGTTTATGCGGTGCTGGTCTCAGACCAGCTGCTCGGCCACTGCGGGCAGGAGGGTCCCTCTATAAACAGTCAAATCTGGACATACTTAGGAGACCTAAGAATTGGTCTTTTTTCTCGCTCCTTCTTTTTATTATTCACAAGACTGAGATTGTTTTAATGTCATAACTTATAGGAAAAATAAACTACATTGAAATAAATTAAACACAACGGAGACGTGCTTCAGACAGGGCTCACAGGATATGCAACCCCAGGAAAGAAAGCCAGGCAAAAACCAAAGCAAAGCAAACTTCCAGGCTGCCCCCCAAAAACGTCTGCTTCTCAGTCAACTAAAAAAGCCAGAATAGAAACAAAAATAAGTGGTGACCGTGTTTGTTCTTGCACGTGATGTTTACCTTTGGAAAAGTGTGGAAAGGTGGCTGCCGTGCGTGGCAAGTTGCAGCGGAGGCTTTGTTTTCTTCGGGGAATGTAGGCGGAGGAGGTTACTGGGCAGTTTGGTCCTGTAACTTTCAAAATATGGCAGCTGAGATCCAATCTATATAGATATCTATGTACAAAGTGGGATAGTATAATAAATATTTAGTGTGTCTTCCAGGTGTAGCTGTAGCTCCTTCAAAAGCAGTCTTTCAAGCTCGGTAATGGATATACTCTCAATTTGCTTGGGATGTCCAAAGTTGGGGGGTGACTCTGAGTTTTGCTTCAGACATGGTGGAGCCCACCATGGGTTCCCTCCCCGAGGCTGTGGCTTCTCCACCGTGGTCCAGGCCGCGGCTTGCCCTGGGCCTCAGGGCCGGGCCTGCTCCAGCTGCTGATGCTGACTTCTGATGGCGAACCTGCTGACGTGGACGGGTATGGGGACGACGATCTTGGGATTCCTGGAGGGCTCCCCTGTCTTGGAATTGGCATTGCCGGCCTTCACCCGTTTCCACTTGGCCCGGCGGTTCTGGAACCAGATTTTCACCTGCACCTCGCTGAGTTTGAGGGCGTGCGCGATCTGCGAGCGCTCGGTCAGCGAGAGGTACTTTTTGCAGTGGAACTCCTTCTCCAGCTCCAGGAGCTGCTCGCTGGTGAAGGCAGTCCGCCGCCGCCGGTTCTTGCCCGTGGACGTGGTGCTGCCCGCGGCGCCGCCGCTCGGCGGGGTTTCCTCCAGCGCGTGGCCAGGGTCCTCCTCCTTGTGAGCCGCCTGGCCGGTCAGATTGTCATCCGAGCTGTAGTCCAGATCGCTCTCCAGCGAGAAGCTCTCCTCCTTGCCCTTCGGGTCGTCTTCCACCTTTGACTCGTCTTTCCCTTGCCCTCTGACAGCCCCGACTGAAAGCAAAACCAAACGGCGTTTTATTACATTTCGCACACTGGCCTTCCTTCCCCGTTCCCACCGTCACTCGGGCATTCCCCCCCTGCCCCTCAACTCCCCCCTTAGCGGATTGTCTTTCTATGACATTAACACATTGTGATTTCCTGGCCTTTGAGGGGTAGAGAGGGGAGGGGAGGCGTGAGAAAGCTCAGGGGAGAGGAGGCGACAGTACGGGCGACGGCCCTTTGCCCAGAACCATCACTCAAGGGGCCGCCGGGCCTCCTCCGCACCCTCCCAGTCTCCCGCAGCTTAAGGCAGAAGTTAGCAGGCGGCGTGAGGCCGGCGAGAGCGTCCTCTTTGTCCCCGGGGAGGGGGCTGGGTGAGGGCTGAGGGGGAGTTCACCATTTATCCTGCCTCTCCCCTCTCCACCCACTCCTCCCTCACCCAGCCTGAAAATTCTGTGAACTTCAATTTCATCGCACCCAGAGCCGGGGAGCGCAGGGAGGTGCAGACCCCAGACAGTGTCGGGTTTGGGGTCAAAGGGAAGTTTCGTAGCCTCAGGAGAAGTTCCCACCAGACACCCCAGCACACTCACGCCGTTCCCCCAGGCAAGCGACAAGGCCGGTAAAGGGGGTTAATAGGTCTGGGCGCCCTCAGGCACACGTACTGCAGAGATGCGCAGCCCAATCCTCTTGCCCTCGAGGCTGAAACCTACCCGGGACCCCAGGTCACAGCTCCTACCGGCCGGTGGTAGGAGCTGGGCGGCGTGCAACACTTCGCCAAACTCGCCGGCGGAGAGATTTGCGGCTCCGCGCGGAAGCTGGCTACGGGGCCCTAAATGCACGCCCCCCTTACCCCCCCAACCTCCCCACTTATTGCGTGGCTCTAAAAGACCACCCCCCGTCCCCGCGGAGACCCCTCTGGCGCAGCTCGGCCGCATCTTCCCGCTCCTCTGGCTGGGGGAGCCGGGGGCGGGGGTCCCACAGGGGCATGGCCCCATCCCCTCGGTCCCCCGAGGGAACCCGGAGCTGGCGCGCCCCCGCGCCCGGGTCGCGCGCGCCGCCGACTCACCGAGCGACGCCTGCACAGCCTCGGCCGCGGAGAAGGCCAGCAGCGAGCCCTCCTTGGCCAAGAAGCCTTTGCCGTCCTCCGCGTCGGCTTGCAGCGCCTCCGCCTTGTCGAAGTTGCCGCCGCCGCCGGGCAGCTGCTGCGGCGCGAACTTCCGGGCGGCGGCCGCCTCCTGGTGCTGGGGGGACGCCGAGAAGCCGCCGGGCAGCGTGGCCATGAGCGTGGAGGTGAGCGCCATGCCCTGGGCCAAGCTGGAGCAGAAGCCGGTGGGCAGGCTGGGGATCTGGTGGTGCGGGTGCGCGGGCGGCAGCGCCGGCTGCAGCGCGGCCTGGGGGAGCGCGGGTGGCGGCGGCGGCGGCGGCGGCAGCACCACCGGCCGGTAGGGCATGAACATGGGGTAGCCGGTGTAGACGAAATGGCCGGGGCTGGGCTGCGGCGGGCTGCCGATCAGCGAGTCTATGCTGAAGGCGGTGCTACTCCCCAGCGGGCGCTGCATCATCATCAGCGACGGCGGGAACGCTGCGCTCATAGACGCGCTCGGGAGAGGCCCGCGAGAGGCGAAACGTCCCCGCGCCGCGCCGCCGCCTGGAAGCCCCCCGGGCGCCGGGAGCGCAGCTTGGAGTCACGGGCAGGGGCCGAGCGAGACCCAGAGAGCAGGTGCCCACCTCCCCCGTCAGTCCTGGGCCCGCTGCATGCCGCTGGCAGGCCCGAGTGCGGGCGGTGCGCGGGGGTGAGGCCGTGCGCCGTGGAGTGGAGCGGGCGCCCGGGCCCTCCCCGCGAGGGCTTTCTCCGGAGCTGCTGCCCGCCGTGGGCCCCGCGTCCGGAGCCCTGGCGTGTAGCTCCTGCGGCCCTCGGCCCGGGCCCGCAGCCGTCGGCGCGTCCGTCTGTCTGGCCGGCTGTCGGTCGCCTCCCGGCTAGCCGCTAGGGGAGCGCGCGCGAAGCCGGCGCACTTGTCCTCCGCGGGCGCCGCCAGCACCTTTAAATCGCGCTCTTCTTTCTCATTCACATTTTGCCTGCTGCCGGGCCCGGCTCCGCTCACGTGGGGCCTGGAGCCGCCGCCGATTGGCTGTTACCAAGAGTGGGCGGGGCTAAGAAGGGACTCCGCCCCTTCCACCCGGACTGGCCGTGAGCTGGCTGTGGGCGCAGCCAGCGCAGCGCGCGGGGCCGCGAACCGGAGCGTGTGCGCCGGGACCGCTCCGCGCAAACTTGAAAGGGGCGGTTGGCACCTCCGAGGCTCGAAACTCAGGTCTCGGCGGCATAATCGGGGGGTAGCCTCCGAGGGTAGCATTCGGGGCTCAACCGCGGGTTATTTTCTTTTATACATGCAAGGGAAGGAAACCTGCTGGGTGCTGCTGCTGCTGCTGCGCCCGGGGTTCGGGCGAGGTTCCCGGAGTTGGGGGCGAGGCCCTTGCTCTTTCAGATCCGCCCCCTAGGGCTTCTGCCCCGGAGCTGGCAACCCTTTGCCCGCTGAGGGGAACCCTCCAGGTTGCTCACGGCGCCTCGGCATCCCCAGCGGCGCAGGGAGGTGGCCGGTTCCCCCATCCCGAGCCGGGCCCGCCCGCGAGCGATCCCTTCTCATTTTTCATGACATTCTTAATCATCGCACCTATTTACACACTTTGCCGGCGCGCACCAAAATAACAGCCACGATAATTATGATAATAAAGCGAGTCCTTTATCTGCTCCATCCTCGGGGAGGAAGGGGGGAGTTGCTGCGCCGCCGGATTGTATAACGTGAGATTATCCTGATGAAAGCTTTATGATGTTTGCTCAAATAAAAGCTGCGTTTTGTAAATAGGCGCTAATTAAGCACGTTGAGAACGGAGGGAGCCCTCACCCCGGCGCCACCGCCCGGTTTCCAGCGCGAGGACTCGAGGGCGCGCGGTTTCCCTCTGCCTACTGCAGGATGGAGCCCGTTCCCTCAGGATGGTTTCCCTGTCTCAACTATGGTAAAAAACAAACCAAAACCCAGAATTTGGGAGTAAGGGAATTGGCGGAGAGGGAGTGGGTGCCAGGAAAGTTCTTATCCCCTTCTGCATGGTAAAAACACAAACTTTAAGCTCTTGTGTTCCGTTTTAAAATGTAATCGTTTCGTGGCAAGGGCAGAAGGTGCAAAGCGCGCCAGCGCGCGCGGGGCTTCCACGCGTCTCCAGGGCCTCAGCTCCTACTTCCCGGGTCTAAATGTTTGCCCGAAACGGCCGACAGGCCCCGGACCCCGAGAGGAGAGGAAAGAAGGGCATTGTTATGCTGGTCATTAAAAATCAGCTCACGCCAAGGAGCTACTGGTTGGGGAGTTGGCCCATGTTGGACGTGTGTTATGTATCACTTACAAGCACATTTAATTGGGAGATAAAGATAAATCGATCTTTATGAATTTATCGACCCGATTCTTTGACGCTCTCTTTTTCGCTCTTCTTTCTCCGGCTTTAACCTGAAGGCCCCTCGGGGGAACGTCTTAATTCCGGGCCAGCATCTCAGCCGGGAGTCTGGTCGGGGACCCGCTGCCCACCCAAGGGGCCCTGAAGGACCGAGGGGAGGGTGCCTCCTCAGCGCCCCGGAGTGCTGAGAAAACTCGCTGGCCCCTTTGCCTGCCGCCCTCCTTCTCGCCCCCGTCCCCCGCCCCACCACCACCCGGACAAAGACGTCTCCGGCGCGTTTCCCCACTCCAGGCCGCAGTAATAGATGGCTCCGGCAGCAGGCGGCTTGAAAGGAATTCATTAGGACGCTGTATTGCCTCCACTCCCTTCACGCCCAGACCCCGAGGTGGCTTAGGCGGAGCGAGGGAAAATGAATTCCCGTTGGGATGGAGGCACGGGGAAGGAGGCGTTGTAGGCTCTGTAAGCAAGTCCTTTCTTCACTCCTGCAAAAAAAGAACCAGAAGAAAAGAAAAAAAGAAAAAATCGAAGCCCAGGGCCAAAGGCTGCTTTCTTTATGAGCATAATAAATACTGCCTCTCATTATGAGATACTTAACAGACACATCGTCTTGGGAACAGTTACCTTGTTTTTTGAATATTAAGGGGAAAAAACGCGCGGACTGCTTGCTTGTTTTACGTTGATACAGCCGGGTCCCTTCGCTGCTTGACACTGGCATGTCTGTATAAGCTGTTGCTCATTTTAACAAATATGCCATCCACTTTCCTCTTTTGGCATAAAAACGTTATTCTATGGACTTCCGTCTTTTGATTACCCTCTGAGAGACAGAGGTGCCTTTGATTACTTTGGTGATCATTCTGCTTTTAAAGTTCAGCGAGAAGATTTAGGTCTGTTGAATTATAAGTCCACTTGAAACAATTTGATGGTGTATTATTTGCCTCCATAAATTGCCGTGGAAAGTATTGACTATGGGGGTTATAATACTAATCTCCTTTTATTAGTGAGTTCAGAGAAGTCTCATCGATATGAATTTTTATTTACTAGTGTGCTTTTTCTGGAATGCAATGCAGCCATATTTTCTCATCTAATGCTTAACTGCTTAGAAAACGACTGTTGGCGTCATAAAAGGATCCCTGTGTTTCACCATGATTAACAAGATTCATTCGGGGCACCTCAGCAACCTGCAAAGCATTCAGAGCGCGGGGACAGTGGATAATAAAAGCGTTTAGAGTTTTTCCTCCGCTCCGTGGAGAGATTTATGGGCAGCGAGAGACAGGTACATAGCTTAGCCATCCTTCGGATTCCGGTCTGCCTAGCTGGCAACTGCGTCAAACTGCAGCGCCCTCGGTAATTCAGCGGCCCAGACTGCACGGGAAAAACGTCGGGCACACATCTTTGCAACTTTCCTGTAAGAGTCCCTCCCCGGTCCCCGCCCCACTTTCTCCTAGGAGGAAGACCCAGAGATGCAGCCGTAGGGCGATCCGGGTTCTCCAACTCCAGTGAACTTCGGCGAACTTCTTTTCCTGGGGAACCTCCCGCCCGTCCGGATGAAGTTGGCCCAGCCCCTGGACACTTTCCTCGGCCGGTGCCAAGCTGGTGTCAAGACCGTATTAGGCCACTTAAAACATCAGACGTCAGTAAATGTGATGGTAATTAAGCTGTCGCCACGCTTCGGGGCTGGCCCAGTCAGCTTTTGCACGCAGGTGTATGGATGGAGCCTGAGTATAACATGCTCAGCGCACAAGTAAATGAATATTCATGCCGCTGACTTGCGGTGGCCTGCCGAGTCCAGCCCGGAGGAGGAAGCGCCGCGAACCGCCGCGCTGCCACGCTGCCGCCGGGGTCGAGGTCGCGGGTGGTCGTGGAGAGAAGGCAGTGGGAGCCCCGGGTCTCCGAGGGAGCAGAGAAGCCCGCGGGCCTGGCGGGCAGGGAGCTCCCGCCCGGCGCCCACTCCCAGGCTTCAGGCCGGTTTCTCGGGCAACCACGTTGTTTTTATTTATAGGGACTTTGAGTGGCCTGATCGTTTGGTCATTGCCGCAGCCCTTGCTCCTGGCAATAGTTGGGAAATAGCTTGGGATGGGTTTTATTTATGGAAGGGCAATTGGGATTCACACCCAGCTAACCCAGAACAGTTCCTCCCAAGCCCAAGACGAACTTACAAAGGGGTGCTTGTGTAAAATTCCCCATCAGACACACCAATTTGCAAGTAGCAGAAAGCATTGAAGCCTCATCTTTTTTAACTATTTTATTCAGCCTTTTTTTTTTTTTTTAAATCTGAAAGCCCAAAATAGACTCCATGTGGTTCTAAGTGAAGTCAGCCCTTGGCTGGCTTTGAAATAGCTCCTGCAATTATGTAAAAGAGCCATTCACCAACAGGACGGAATTAAAAGGGATCTCGCCCGCTTCCCTTTCATTGCCAACCTCTCATGTTTGGCTTTTCAAAGCACTTCCAACACGATGTCTTTCTCCAGGACAAAAGGCAGAACAAAAAAAGTCCCCAAACTTGTAAATTGAACGTCAAGGGAACTTTAAACAATTTAAAGCCCATAAATAATGATAAAGGGGACTGGCAAAAAAGGCAAACCCATTCAATTAATAGAGTTTCCCAAGCAAAGATCAAGTGGTTTATAAAATAAAAGTCTTTGGTTTCATTATTCTGCTCCTTGGCCCTGCAGAAAGCAGGACGGATTTTTTTTTTCTTCCTAAAGCGCCCTGAAGAAGAAACACTTTACAGGACCGTGTGTGCAGCGGCATTCTTTGGTAGAAAGTTTTGCTTTGTGTCCCCCACCTTCAAAATTGCAGAAACAAAACCACCAACCAGAAAAGTGATGACTTTTTTTTTTTTTTTTTGCATATCCTTGGAAGAGTTGAAAATTGTTCCCCGTGGCCCTGCAGGCGGGGAAACCTGACCCTCACACCTGCGCCCCCCTCCCCACCCCAGCGCGGAGAAACGCGCGGAGCCACGGCCGCGTGGCCCTCGAGCCGCTCCCGGGTGGGATCTGGGGACCAGGGTTGGGTGGATGGGGGGCTCCTGCGCCGCCGGGGAGCTCCGGGGCTTCTGGCGCGAACGCGCCGACGGCGCACCCAGGCGCAGGCTGCGAACGCCTGAGACCCAGGTTTCTCGCACTCCACGTTGGCCTAGGCTCCTGAGCCAGGGTCTCGGCGTCCAAGGGCGCAGGCACGGGTCCGGGTTCCTTTTCGGAAGAGCCCTGAAGGTTGGAGTGGGACTCTCATGACCACCGAGGGGGTAATGGATTGCCCGCCACGCTGTCCCTGGAAGCCCCGCGCCGGCGCATCTCCGTGGAAGCACCCAGGCCGGCGCAAAGGGGCTCCTCGGCGGGCACTGAGCCCGGCCGGCCTGGGGTTCCAGGCTCTGAGGACGAAGCATCGGGCGGAGGCCGGCTCAGGAGCCGGCCCGAGGGCGGTAGTTGCGGGACAGAGCCTGGGGCTGTCTCTTATACACATCTAGATGTGTATAAGAGACAGTTGTTATGCTGGTCATTATGCCTGGGAGCGCCGAGAAGGCAGGCGCAGGCCGCGCGGCACTTCTCACCTGCCTTCATCTCCACGCAGCCGCCCCCTCGGATCCGTGCGGCCCCACCTTTCGGGGACTTCAAACGCGCCCCGCCACCCGGCGCCGGACTTTTCATCTCCCCGCACAGGGGGGGCATTGTTTGCGGGAACTTCACAGAGATGCTAATCCCTCGGTCGCAGAACCGGCGGCCCGGGGAGGCGGGCAGAGGGCACCGAGGGGTGAGAAGGTGCGCCAGCCTGGGTTGGGAGCCGCCGGACGGGCACCCCTCCCGGAACGCCGGGGTCAGCTGCTGTCCACCTCCCGTCCCATCCCCTCCCAGCTCTCCCGCCTTGTCCTGGCGGCGACGGACACAGTGACAGGCCTGGGCCGGCCGCAGCCAGCGTCCAGTTGATGCTCTAGTGGGAAGCGACCGATGGCCAGCTGCCCTCCGCTTCCAGCGCTCTGGGGGAGACCCAGTCCAGGGACTCCGGATTGTAGTCTCTGGGGCCTCCCGGGCCTCCCAAACCGGGGCCTCAGCTGCCACCCCTCGAGGGCCCCGACCCCCTGCGGGGGTGTTGTCTTTTAAAGGGGACGAGGTTTATCTAGAGTTCATCCATTTAACCCTTTGGAAACCGCATTGGAGGGAGCAAGGGAGTGTTTGGATCAACCGCCAACCACATCAAGGGCTCCGCTCCAACTTCAGCTGCTACAGGGACCAAAGGAAAACCGGGGATGCTCCCAGGCGGAACTCGTCTCTCCTTTTCTGCAGAGATATTTGCAAAGCAGGGCTGCGTTTCCTCCGCTTGCCGCCCCCTTCGATTAAGGAACTGTGACCCAGAAAGGATGTCACAGGACAAGGCAGGGCACTGGCTGTAAACAGAGGGGAGGGATGTTGGCTTAATGGGGAGGGAGACTCAGCGCGGCCTCTGCCCCTCCCAGTGAATCCCTCGCATGGATTTCCGGGGTGGGGCAAGAGGTCATTGTAAAAAGTCTGCTTATCAATAAGCTCATCTTGGAACCTCAAGGGTAGGTGCATCTGTAACTGACCCACCCAGCTCCACTGAAGTTTTCCCGAAGGACAGCTCTGACTCTCCAAGGTCTGTCTTATATGACAGAGGTTTCCCACGGGAGGACAGGAGAGGGTGTGGGCTGATGCGGGGGGCGGGGGAGAGCTGTTTGATTATAATCAACCGTTAAATGCAGATAACACAGTAGGTGCGGAAGCCCTCTGAAAAGGTAAGCAGGAACACCTCACTCACAGTAGGGCGCCCGACTCACAAGGCCAGGAAGCAAGAGGGCTTAGCCCCCGCGTCGTTGGAGGAGAAGCCCAGTGTGGACCCTAGACTCGCGAGGGAGAGAGGGACTTGGAAGCCACCAAGAACCAGCGCCCACGAGGAGGACAGTCCGTGGAGTTGGGCCACGGAACTCAACCCCACCCCCACCCCTCAGACTCTGAACCCTCATTTTCCTGGGCTCCTTTGCTCATCGACCTGAGGCTGGGTGTAAGTCATGGCCCCCAAGAGGGTGAGCCAGTTTCCTGGGCATCTGCGTTTGTCAGGCTGGGACACACCTGCACTGTTTTCTGGTTCAAACGCACACACTCACACACACACTATCTTCATCACACACGTACACACACACACACACTGTCCTCATCATGCACATACACACACACAGTCCTCATGGTGCACACACACACATACACACACAAGCCTACACTGTTTCCTGGTTCACACAGACACACCAACACACACACAGACACACACACACAGACACACACAGACACACACAGACACACACAGACACACACAGACACACACACACACACACACACTGTCCTCATCGCCCCGAGCCACTGCCTGAGAAGGCTGGAGTGGTACTGGAAGGAGGCAATCCTTGTTTGCAGGTCTCTAAACAAACCTCTACAACCTGCCACCTCACATCCCCCCAATATGCAACCCCTCCTTGGTGGGGATCAACGAGAGAACAGCAAATGCTGATCTCCCGGCCTCTGAAACAGAAGCATCTCTGCGTTTCCTCCATTGATTATCTGAAAACAGACAGAGTGCTCAGTTTCTACAAGTTTGCTACCAGCAATTATATTTTCCTTCGGGGTGCAGTCTGCAGTCGCCAACCTTTAGAGCGAGAAGGAACCAAGAGGCAGGGTAGAGAGCAGACCCACTCCCCCCAGCCACGTGCCCGTGCCCGCCCCAGCCTGGGTTTTCATTTCGGGAGAACACCAGACAGGAAAGTAGGGGAAGAGGAGAGTGGTTCTTTGAGACCCGGTGGGAAAAACCCAGGAAACTTCAGAAGGCTGTCCCCTCACTTCCCTAGGGGACATTTCTGCGTTTTGCAGGAAATGAAAGTATTTTTCATGGGGGGTGTTGCTCCTTGCATATGTGGGTTTGTTGAAAGAGTGTTTTGTTTTTGAACGATGAACAGGGTGTTAAAGACAGGCTGTTCATACCTCGCTAAGCTGTATTTATCCTGCACACCACCACCCCCTCGGGGGTAATTTATCCTTGTAGCTCCTTCACACCCAGGTACTGAGCAGGGCCATGCTGAGGCTACTGCCCCTTGCAGCGGACACGAAGGCTGCTTCTGGGCGCTTCCGTCCATGTCCCTTGCCTGTTTCGATCAGGCCACAATGGAGCAGCCCTGGAGGACAGTCACCGACCCCATAGCCCGGCAGAGGTGAAGGCTGGGCGGATGGGGCCCCTTCCAGCCATCTGCCCCTCAGCTCTCCTCCTGGACACTTGGGGCCACCTATCTCTTGATTGTTATCATTTTCCCTGTCCTCAAGTTTCTCTCCCACCCACCTAAACTGCAACCAAAATGAAAAGAAAACCCCAGAAAACTTAGGAGATGGGAGACTTCTTAACGTTCTTTCTAACCCCCAAGCCCTTGAAATTCAATGCGTTCAGCATATTGTAAGTTGTTTGGAAATTTATGCTTTAACATGTAAAGAAGTGAGTAATTTATTGTGGAAGCAAATTTTGCATTGACAATTTAATTTTAATAACCTAACAAGGTTATTTCATATCTGCAAACAGAAGTCAAAGAAGTACCATATATTTAATAAATTCACCAGGAAAAGGCAGGAACCAGTTTTACTTAAGGCTTCAAAATTTCAAACGTATTAGTCCGCAAAGCACCACAAGTGTGCAGAGCGCTCAGGGATCTAGAGCGCCGCCTACGGTCCATGCGGATAATGACATCTTTTTAGGGCTTCTTTGGGCTCTGAGATTTCAAGGGAATTGAAGCCAGCTCCTCTTTTGCAGGATTAGAAGGTCTGAGAAGTCTGTATTTTTCATGTCTACAGTTGCACAAGAAAAAGTCTAAATTTCTTTCCATTTTAGACGTCTAGGCTACAAGAGAAGGCTTTGTCATAAATGAGGGGGGTAAAATTCAGACCTCCATGATTACACAAGGCATTAAATACCATCAGATTTTGGACGTGATCATAGAAAACCCATGTCGGCTCTCTTTAAAGTCCATGTAAAGCTCTCCTGGTTCTTTGACTCACCCTGAGCAGGGCCTAGAAGCGGAAAGGATAAGAGACCTTCTGACATCTGCGCCTAAAGGGTCTGGGTGCACCTCTGAGCCGACCCCGGCCTCTGCTTTTCCATCTGCGTAGTGGGCGGGAACGCCTGCTCTGTCTCACCAGCGGTCTGACTGAGTCCCTAAAGCGCAGATAATTAATAGAGTGCTTTTGTCAGGGTCGTCGTGGGGCCCCAGCTAGATCACGTAGCCATGGTGGCAGGGCGCCTGGCCCGCAGAGGATGGTGGGGGGTAGGGTAGGACGGTGTCTCTAAATTGCAAGCACGGCCCGCCAGCCTCCGGAGTGGTGTAGGTGTTGGGTGCACGCGGGGCGGCCAGGGGCGCAAGCCTGTGAGCTCAGAGTGACAGTCTCAACTTGGGGCGGTCTCTGATCTCAAGACTCTTGAGCATTTAAAAACAAAGCACAGGCCACCAATGGGTCAGGACGCAGCATGTATGTAAGGACCCAGGACGCTTGCCCGGGGTGGAGAGAGGTTCCGAAGCGCCGCCCCTGAGGGGGTCGGCAGGCCGTCCTCCTCTTTGCCGAGGCGGTGACGCAGGCGCAGATAGCCCCGGCCCGCGGAGGGTCCCTCTGCAGGGCGCGCTCATCACCAAGTTCAGCGTTAAAAGGGCGCGCTGGGCACCGCCTTCCCAGGGAGACGAGTTCTCGTCGTTTCATATTATTTCATTTTAAATAAAAGATCTGTAAACTCTGTGAGTTAAACGAACAAAGCTCAAACAGACGGCAACCTGCGGGAGACTCAGGTTCGATCCCTGGGTCGGGAAGATCCCCTGGAAGAAAGCCTGGCTACCCACTCCAGTCTTCTCGCCTGGAGAACCCCATGGACAGAGGAGCCTGGAAGGCTACAGTCCATGGGGCTGCAAGAGAGTCACGACTGAGCCACTAACACAGAGGCGAGCCGAGTATTTTGGCCTCTTACTTCCACCCAAACGCCTCTCCCCAGAGCCCCCATCCTGATCCCACCAGTAGGGACACTGAGGTGGACGAAGCTGGGGGGCGGGACGGAGCCGCCCGCCGAGGCCTGGGGCTGACCGGCGCTCTGCGTCTGCTCTCGCCGCAGGAACCTGGCTCTAGCGCGCCCCCTGCGGGCGGAGGCCGGGATTGGCCCCTTGGAGCCAGGGAGCCGGGCTACCCAGGCTCCGGCGCCAGGGGCGCCGCGTCAGGTCCGCACGGGGACCAGCCCCTCGCACTTCCAGACTTCCGTTCTCTGAGCAGCGGGAGCCTGATCGCCTCATTTCAGGTGTATGTGTGTAGGGGGGCGATTTTTACCGCCCCGCACCAACTTGATTTTTTTTGGGGGGAGGGTGGAGAAAGGAGCAAACATCTCTAGTTTTAATGTGGCCCAATTATCTCGTTTGCACGACTTTGTTTCTCTTTAATTCATTTCAATCTAGTAAATATGCTTCGGCAAGTAGCTAATTTCTTAGGGATGGCTTCGCGTCGTCATTTGCATATAAAGCGCGTCGGAGGCCGCCCCCATTTTCTAGTGCGTGTGGGTCGCAGCCAGCTGGGCCACCTCCTCCGGGAGGGACGCCTGGGTTTGGCCAGGGAAGTCTCGCAGGCCGTGGTCAGTGACAGGGCCCGAGGCTTGGGGGTGGGGGGTGGAGAGCGACTGGGCACGGGGGCCAGAAAGGGGACAGGCCCCTCCCTGGAAGCCCCCTCCGCTGGCGCGCCACGGCACCACCTTAAAAGCCCCTCCGCTCTTATCTCGGGATGGGGCGCCCTTGGTGGCCACGTGAGTGCGAGGGTCGGGGGCCGCATTTATCCCCAAGTGCGGTTATTAAATCGCGTCTGGAGATAGATGGACGTGGATACCGCGGCGGGTATCGCAGCGCTCAGTTGAGCGATCTTCTGGCTTTAAATTCCGAATAAAAGTCTCAAATATTCCCGGGTCAGGGGGGCACTGTCTCATTAAAACCACTCTCGTCCTGAAACTGCAATGCAGACATTAAAGTGCAGTATTTTTCAATTAGAGCTGACGAATTCAATCAAAATTCCATAGATTAGGATGAAATGAGGCATGGGTCATTTACAGGGGAATTTAATTGCCGAGCCATTAGACAAATAGTATATTTGCCATTCCCGCGTTATCCATCATTTTCGACATCAATACTGGGGCCGCATCTCCCCGTCCCGCAGCCGCCCGGCGTCGGCTGTAAACACTCCCTTCCCTGTATCTTCTGATTATATCTGATTTCATTTAGGGCCATGGGGGATTATAAATGTTCACGCAATCAAGTTCATTAGGACTTCAAATCGCATTTCTGATTGGGATCGCTCTGCCGCTGTCCTCGGAGCGCCTTTCAAACCCCAGGACGAGGCTTTCGAAAACATCTTTTTTTGAATTTAAAGCTTCACAGCCTTTTGTCTTCCGACGCCCCCTCCCGCCTCCCTCCGGGTGGCCTCGCGCTCCTCCGGCCTCCCTGGCGGGGCAGCAGCCCTGAACCCAGATATCCCGGGGCGGGGCCCCACGCCCCCAGGCTCTCCTGGCGGGGCTGGGTGGTGGGGGGCACTGCGAGCTGCCCAGGCGGGGTTTCCCCCCGCCCAGACACCCCTGCCCGCCCCGCTAGGCTAAGAACCCCCCGCGCGGCCGGCCGCTGGGCACTGATCATCCGGAGACGTGGACCACCGGGCGCGGGGGGAGGGTGGGGATCGGCCCCGCGTGTTCGCGGATCGCGGGTGGGCGCGGGGTTCCGGGCACCCTTCACCGCCGGCCCCGCGCCGCGGGTTCTAAGTGGTGCTCCGGGCATACTGGAGTAATGCGGCCGCAGGCCTGTGGGCATTATCGGCCCGACCCTGGCACCCTGGGGACGGACACCCGGGACCCCTTTCGGGCTGGGCCCTTTCGCTCCAGAGACCCGGGTTGGGGGCGGAGGGTGGGGGCGAAGCCAGCGAAGCAATCCTCTCTTCTTATTAACAAACCCAAGAAACAAAGGAGCAGCCTCTTCCAGAGAGAGCTCGACAAGAAAGAGTCGAGATATCCCTTCCAGCGCAGCTGAAAAATAATAGCTTAATATTAACTGCTTCTCATAAAAATATACTTCCACAGAGATACAGTTACAAGAAGAAAACCTTCATTTTACCCCCGTACTCTGTGCTCATCGCTGTTAGCTGCCTCAGTAATTTAATTGGAATGAAACGTGAGAAATGTGTCATTTTTGAAGAATTTATGCATCACTTCCTAGAAATCTCATTGTGTTAACTAGGAGCCCACTGCGTTCTGTTTAGAACCCATAATCACATTTTTATGTGTCTGTACGAGGAGTTAATGTGACCTCCTGTTTTTAGCAGATAAAAGAAAAATGTCTTTTCCTGTAACATCTGTATCAAACTCCTGCTTGCCCAAAGTGGGAGGAAGTCCTGTTGCCCCGATGTTTTCCCAACTTACCAACTTTTTACAGATCCGGTAGAAGATATGTGAATGGGAAAAGTGCTACCGAATGAATAATTACACACCGAATTAAAACCCTGCATTAAACATAGTCGACAGCGAATACTGCATTCTCAATCATGTTTATTGCTTACAAATTGCATTACAAAGAAATCTACTCTTTTTATTGGAGTGATTAAGCAGAGTGTTAGGACTGAAGAAATACCATTCTGGAAGATGAGATGAAGGCTGAAAACCCAGCTAGTTACATCGCAGTGGTGAATGTATAATTTTGTTAAAGTACACGTTGAACACACAAATGAGGATTGGGCTGTCATTATGGCATCATAAAAGAGTCAACTTAAAATTATATTTATTTAGAAACACATTGCCTATGAAATGTGCATATTTAATACAAAGGAAGTAGGCAATGCCATAATCAATATTTTAATTACGGATTTTTTAAAATTATAGCAGCATAATTCTATATGATATGTCACGATTCTATAGTTTTCCTACACCCTCCTCCCCTTTATCCTATGAGTGAAAATCTTGTTTTCTTCTCTTTTTAATTCTGGGGAGAGCCGGTGGGTGGGCAGGGTAAGACCGTTTGCTTATGGCGCCACCTGCAGGACTTCACGAAAATAAGTTTCAAGGCTGGAATCCTTCCGCCTGACCCTAGAAACTGACCTCAGGCTTATTTTAGCAATTTAATGAGATTAATTTGTTTTAAAATAGAAAGATGCTGACAATTTCAAGACAAGCCCCGGGGTTTGAAATGCCTACTGAAAGCCAAAAATAAGATGCATTATTGATCCTAGTGGAAACTTTGGGACTTTTGAATATCCAAAGTGCACATAGAAAATTTGACTAAGGAATAATTTATTCCTGAAATAATGGAATAAAAGATGCAATATTCCGGGTTTATCACTTGGTCCTTGGGCAGCCCTTAAGAGATGAAAAGCACTTGGCAAGCTAATAACATCCACAATTGCAGTGATTAAGCTCTCACAGACCTCTGCATCAGGACCGGTCATGAGCAGACAGGCTCATTCTCCAAGCCTGTATGTTACGCTGTTTTTGTAGAGGGCTAAGTGTCCTTTGCCAAAGTTCAACAGCCTGCCCCATCAACATGAAAACATAAGGTTTATTTCGAAGATGGAAACCGTGGTGGTTATATACAGTTACTGGGATTTGCAAATGCTTCTTAAAGAGTCGTTTTGATTTTCTTCAACACATGCGGAATTGATGACTATTATGTAACTTAAAATTAAATGGATTTTGAGTACACTAGAAAGAGAGGCCCAGGGCAGTGTTCAGAATTTTAAGCATGGCACCTTGCGTGGTGCCACGCCTGTGCCCTGCCTGCCCGGGGGCTGTGTCTGTGACTCTCCTGCTGTCCAGGTGCTGGGCGTGCTGGAGACGGGCGGATCTTCTCAGGACCATCGTTGGCAGAGAACCTCACATGTGCCTTTTGTATTTTCACCCCTGCTACAGTTTTTTCACTGTTATTTTATTTTTTGCTTAATCAAGAAAATTGCTAGCAGGAATTAAAGTCTGAAAAACTATCAATGAATTCCATCCCATCTGATGATTAAGATAGCCCCCAAGCCACCACCATTTTTGTCCCATACACTCATGGCCATACATCAGGGATCCTTTTTAGCACATCTGGAGTCACTAGAACCGGAGTGACTCTCTGTGGTCAGATGGCAGTTGTATGAAAGTGAAGTCGCTCAGTCATATCTGACTCTTTGCGACCCCATGGACTGTAGCCCATCAGGCTCCTCTGTCCATGGGATTCTCCAGGCAAGGATACTGGAGTGGGTTGCCATTTCCTCCTCCAGGGGATCTTCCCGACCCAGGGATTGAACCCGGGTCTCCTGCATTGCAGGCAGACGCTTTACCCTCTGAGCCACCAGGGAAGCCCTGGCAGTTGTATAGCCAGCGATAATAAAGTTGGAGGAAAATATTCCTCTGCTATCTTTTTCCTTTTTAGTAGTAAGAACATCTGCTCTTTTATTACCTTCTGAATTTTGAACCATGTTAATGCGTCATTAAACACTACATTTAAAATTAAAGAAAGTTTAGGTCTTATGGAACTGAGTTTATGTAATATACTCAGAGGTAAAAGTAATGATGTTTTATGTGAACTGTTTAAGAATGGAAAACATTTTTACTGTTTAATAAAAGAAATACCAGGCTATGTTTTTTTCCCTGCAAAAGAAGATAGCCAAGATAATTCAAGCTTTAAAGCAGAAGGTAGTTGCAGATGTTTTCTCAGCTAACTTACTTCTCTCCCCCAATATCTTTTCTCTCTCCCTCCTTCCTGCCTTTCTTCTCTTAATCTTGTCCTTCTCCTCCCCTCTTTTCTTTCTCTTATCTATGTGGCATTATGCAAGACCCCTTCATTTCAGAACTTCCTCCCACGTGGAGCAGAGGGCAGGACTAGACACAGGTATCATATCAGAACTTTTTCAGTTATTTTCTTTTTTGCTTTGTTGTTGTTCAGTTGCTCAGTCCAGTCTGACTCTTTGCAACCCCATGGGCTGCAGCATACCAGGCTTCCCTGTCCTTCACTATCTCTAGGAGTTTGCTCAAACTCAGGTCTGTTGAGTCGGTGATGCTATCCAGCCATCTCATCCTCTGTCACCCGCTTCTCCTCCCACTTTCAGTCTTTCCCAGCATCAGGGTCTTTTCCAGTGGGTCAGTTCTTGGCATCAGGTGGCCAAAGTATTGGAGTTTCAGCTTCAGCATCAGTCCTTCCAATGAATATTCAGGACTGATTTCCTTTAGGATTGACTGGTTTGATCTCCTTGCTGTCCAATAAAATTCTTGGGGATGAAATAATGAAGATGAATTCTTTGGCAGTGGTGGAATTTCAGGCAGTGACAGGGAGATGTCTGGGGTTCACTGTGAGAATCTTGTTGTTTTTAAGCAGTAATTTGGGGGGAGGTGTGTTTTTGAAATGTAATAATTGGTCATTATTTGTCAGAGTTTTAGAAATGTGAAGTCAATGTGGGGAACTCCCTGGGCAGTCCAGTGGTTTGGGACTCCATGGTTTCATTGCTGAGGGTGCAGGTTTGATCTCTGGTCAGGGAACTAAGGTCCTGAAAGCTATATGGTGCGGTTTTAAAAGAGTTCTACTTTGTGGCGGGACTCCAAAACATATTTAAAATTTAGTACATTTCAGAAGTACAACCAAAGTGTTCTCTGAGGAGGATGAGATGGAGAGGGGAGCTTGAAGACTAGGCTGTGCCAGGCCGGCAGGTTCACTCAGATTCTCATTTGCAGCATCCGGGGGGCAGGGCTCCCGCGTGGCTGCTGGGGCTGCACTTCTTACTGCTTGCCTTCCTCGTTTGTTCTCATAAATAACGTCGCTTTGCTTTTCCGTTTCTACAGTCTTTATCCCAGCGTAAGGCTATTTCCTTCTAACAATAAGACAGTCATAATAGAAGGAACCATTTATTATGGCGCTCCTCCTCCTGAACTTCTGGCTCTGAGGCTTTGCCCCGTGCACTCCTACTCCACCCACGGGCAGGGCCGTCACCCGAGCTCGTGAGACCCGCAGCATCCAGGCCCCACTCTGGATGCCAGTGTCAGAATCCGCGTTTTAACAGGATCCCTTTGGAGCGGAGAAGCCTGCTGCTGTCACGCGTGGTCTCCCTGAGTCCCACCCCAGTGCGAGAGGTGCGCGTGCATTCACTTCCCAGCTGAGCAAACTGCAGCTGATTTTGGTTAAGGAACGGTTCCTCTTGCTCGGTGGAGCAGCCTGGATCTGAAGCCCTACGTCAGGGGTGTCACTGTGGACTCCTCCGGTGTATTGCATGCCTTTCCAGGACAAAGAAACTTCCCAGTGTCTCCTGGGGCTTCCCCATGGCGCAGCAGGTGAAAACTCCGCCTGCAGTGCAGGAGATGCAGGGGACTTGGGTTCGATCCCTGGGTTGGGAAGACCCCCTGGAGGACGGAATGGCAGCCCTTGCCAGTATTCTCACCTGGAGAATCCCATGGACAGAGGAGCCTGGCAGGCTACAGTCCATGGGGTCACACAGAGTCCGACAGGACTGAAATCACTTAGCACACACACAGTGTCTCACTAGGACCACATCTTCTCGCCTGCTTCACGGCTCCTCACAGCCTGCACAGTGAAGCTCAGAATCCTCGCGGTCCTCCTGATTTGCCTCCCAGCTCCTCCAGCCCTGCCTCCCTCCCGTTGTGCAAGCCGGGGGCCCGTCCCCTCAGGACCAATCACCGTCCCTCCATAGTGCCTGCACCTTCCTGCACCCCAGCCTTTGTTCAATTTTTCCTTTGGACCCAGTGGTGGCTCCTGAACGTCTATGTGGAAGAGGCTTGGGGAGAGGTCTTGAGCGGTGCTTACATAGGCCAGGTGAACTGCCTGTCTCAAAGGACAGGGTGTGGGAGGGTGAGCTGTCCTATGCCCCCCTTGGCCTGACCCGCTGTGTTGAAAGCTGACCATCCCTCAAGACCCAGCCTGGCTCCTCCTTTTGTGACACCCGCCCTCACTGGGTGGCCCTGCCAGGTCCCCTCTTCAGCACCACAGTGGGCTTCACTCACGGCGCAGACAACATCCCACCTTAGACAGCAGTCATCTGCTGGCGTGTGAAGCGCCCTTCCAGACTGCCACGGTGGGACGGTGTCCCCGCCAGCCCGAGGTTCATCCCAGCTGCACTGTGCACTGGCTCAAACTGGAAAAAAAATGGAGCCCCTGCTTATCCTCAGAGGATGCTCACAGAGTCCTTGTTGTAAAATACGGGGTTTAACTTTTGAGGTCTAGTAAGCCCAACAGAGGGCTTCCCCGGTGGCTCAGCAAGTAAAGAATCTGCCTGCAACGAAGGAGACATGGGTTTGATCCCTGCATCAGAAAGATCCCCTGGAGGAGGAAATGGCAACCCACTCCAGTATTCTTGCCTGGAAAAATCCCATGGACAGAGGAGCCTGGCCAGCTGCAGAGCCCATAGGGTTGCAAAGAGTTGGACACGACTGAAGTGACTTAGCACGCATGCATGCAAGGCCGACAGATGAGAAGAGAGACCTTCAGACCAGTGAAGAGAGAGTTTATTCCTCCCAGTCCCCAAGAGAAGGGCCACAGCACATGGCGGATCACCAGGGTTGGTCAGGAGGCGGGCGCGGGGGGAGGAGACGCGGGCGGGGGCCTTGCCGGCAGCTTCCACGGGGCTGGACACCCGGGCACAGCACTGGCTAACCTCAGTAACCGCAGTGGGCTCAGAGGCAGAGGCGGTGCCCCCAGGTGTCTGGGTGGCCCTGGCTGGGGCCGTGGGTGGGGAGATAGGGACGGGAGACCCAGGGAGGTGGGAGGGGTGTGAGCCCTGGGCTGGTTGAGTTGTATTTGAAAAGGATGCTTGCCGGCACATTGTTTATTGTCTTTAAGAACTGGCTAACCCTGGCGGGGGCGAGGGGGCAGTCCCAATCCGAAGGGCCCCAGGTGTCAAAGCACCAGAATATAAAAAATATAAAAACATGGTTAATCCAGTCCTAGGCTCTAGAGCTTCCTCCTGTTACGGATGCTCAGGCTGAGCTGAGGGCAGCCTCCACGAGCCTGCGTCTGTATCTGGCATCCTAGACTGTCCCCCACAGCTGGATCAGCTGGGTCTGCTGGGGTCATCAGACAGAAGACTCGTACAGGATCAAAGTGTCTGCTCACCACCCCCCAGCATCCTTTGAGGGGCTCTGGGTGGTGACGCGCTCGGACATGCCAGCGGGCTCCTGGGCAGGGGCTCTCGTTACGGAAGCACGTGTCCTCTCTGCATGTGGATGTCTGTCATGTTTAGGGGGGCAGAGTCTTCCCGGGGGGCTGAGCTCTAGGAGGGGTGTAATGTTTTCCTATCCTAAGTCAGAGGATCTGAAGTTTGAGGATGGGGCCAGCAGGACTGTGGCTGAACCATCGCGGGCAGGGAGACCAACTCTGGGAAAAATACATACACCTTTTAGATCATCCTCTGTGGAAAGGTAGTCCATGTAGTCATGTATGGATGTGAGAGCTGGACTGTGAAGAAAGCTGAGCGCCGAAGAATTGATGCTTTTGAACTGCGGTGTTGGAGAATACTCTTGAGAGTCCCTTGGACTGCAAGGAGATCCAACCAGTCCATCCTAAAGGAGATAAGTCCTGGGTATTCATTGGAAGGACTGATGTTGAAGCTGAAACTCCAATACTTTGGCCACTTGATGAGAACTGACTCATTTGAAAAGACCCTGATGCTGGGAAAGATTGAGGGCAGGTAGAGAAGGGGACAACAGAGGATGAGATGGTTGGATGGCATTACTGACTCAATGGACATGAGTTTGGGTAAACTCCGGGAGCTGGTGATGGACAGGGAGGCCTGGCACACTGCAGTCCATGGGGTCGCAAAGAGTCGGACATGACTGAGCGACTGAACTGAACTGAACTGTGGAAAGGTACTTTGTGATACATGTACTATGACATTCACAGTTTCAATTCTTAGAAGCAACCCTGAGAGAGGCAGAAAGGGCTTTTATTACCAACTCCACGCCCAGGTGGAACCTGAAGCAGGGTGAGGTCTGTGCACTGGGTGAGTGGGAGGTCCCATCCAAGGCCCATCAGAAGAGCACAGTGTCCAGGGCCACACTGCTGGGTTTCAGTGCAGAACCCCCTCTGGCTCCAGAAGCAGGTAGTTTTGCAGGGACTCCGGCAAGGGCAACAGAGGCACGAGGGAAAAGCACTTTCTGCCAAACGATTTCCGGATGGCGCAGCGGCAGAGATGCTGCAGACAGCGGGGTGTGTGGGCCAAGGCGAAGAGGGACTGGTAGAAAGCCTGGTGCATCTGAAAGGAGGTGGGGAGTGTCAGTCTGGGCATGTGGAACCGGCACGCTTCCTTCTGTTTCCCAGAGAGAAGAGCCCTGATAACACGGGGAATCCTCTCATGGCTACTGATGAGAGAGAGAGAGAGAGAGAGAGAGAGAGTGTGTGTGTGTGTGTGTGTAAGTCACTCTGTGTGTGTGTGTGTGTGTGTGTGTGTTAGTTGCTTCAGTCATGTCTGATTCTTTTCAACCCCCATGGACCATGGCCCGCCAGGCTCCTCTGTCCATGGGTTTCTCCAAGAAGGGTACTGGAGTGGGCTGCCATGCCCTCCTCCAGGGGATCTTCCTGACCCAGGGATCAAACCTGGGTCTCCTGCATTGCAGGCAGATTCTTTACCATCGGAGCCACCAGATCCTACCCAAAGCAGGTCTGGGCACTTTTCTGTAGGGTGGCTCCTGCCCAGTCAGAGGGAAGTCTGTTTTGGGTGATCTCAGATAATAAGGGTCATCTCCTCGAATTCCTAATCTGCACAGGGGGCACCAGTGGTAAAGAACCTGCTGAAGGACCCACCTGCCAGCGCAGGGGACCTAAGAGATACAAGTTCGACCCCTGGGTTGGAAAGATCCCCTGGAGGAGGGCATGGCCACCCACTCCAGTATTCTTGCCTGGAGAATCCCGTGGACAGAGGAGCCTGGAGGGCTACAGTCTGTAGGGACGCACCGAGTCAGACACGGCTGAAGCAAATTAGCATGCATGTGTATAATCTGCACAGGACTCAAGTCAATAAAACATGAGGGGCCATTTTCTAGAGGCTTCTACACAAAAAAGTTTCTTTCTTAATCAGCAGTCACCTGCGGACCTTGTCGTGTATGAATGCGGTGCCCGCAGCTGCCTCGGTCGTATCCTGAGATGTCAGAAGGTGAAGTGGACACACAGGAGTCTGGATCGCCATGGCCCACCCTCCCTTGGACACTGGTTATGGCCTCCCTAAGCCAGGGTGGTCCTTGCAGCCCACAGCACCCCAACCAGACCCATGGGCTGAGTCAGTACTGAGCCTCCAGAAGAAAAACAGAAACACTCAAGACATGCCTCCGATTTGCCCCCCTTTCCTTCCCCAGATGTTTCATCCTTTCCCGGATATGAGTGCAAAACCCCACACAGGAGAACAGAAGTAAGACAGCAGTCTGTACTAATGGAGGAAGAAGGGGCCACCCCTCACCTGAAACACTTCTTCAGGGATCACCTCCTTCCAGGACTCGGAGACGCGGAGCTGTGGGTAGGAGTTGAAGAGAGTCTCGATGACCGCGGGGACGGCTGCGCAGCTCTTCAGCACCTGGTCGGAAATGGTGGGAGACACATTCTGGGTGGGCTGGGTTTTGGGGCCAGGTGGAAAAGGCTGGGGAGGTGGGAGGGGGTGCCTGCATCCTGCTTCAGCCACTTCCCGGCTGGCTGTGTGACCTCTCGACCCTCCCAGGGAACAATAGCATCCCAGTAACAAGAGTCCCTGGGACTGCAAGGAGATCCAACCAGCCCATCCTAAAGCAGATCAGTCCTGGGTGTTCACTGGAAGGACTGATGCTGAAGCTAAAACTCCAATACTTTGGCCACCTCATGCAAAGAGCTGACTCATTGGAAAAGACCCTGATGCTGGGAGGGACTGTGGGCAGGAGGAGAAGGGGACGACAGAGGATGAGACAGCTGGATGGCATCACCGCCTCGATGGACATGGGTTTGAGTGAACTCCGGGAGTTGGTGATGGACAGGAAGGCCTGGCGTGCTGCAATTCATGGGGTCACAAAGAGTTGGACATGACTGAGTGACTGAACTAACTAACTAACAAATAATACAATAGGGTCCTGGCCAGGCCCCAGGTGTCTGGGCCAAGGAGTTCCCAGTAGGGATATGCTGATGCTCTCTGAGTCTGGAGAGCTGGTCAGAGAAAAGAAATCAGAACGCCTGGGTGGTGAAGGAGTCTGCCCAAGGGTGGTGTTCCCAGTTTCTGGCCTCAGTTTTCTAGTGTGTCAGGAAGTTGGGGGAGGAGAGTTGCTTTGCTGTTGGGCTAGTGTGTCAGGAAGTTGGGGGAGGAGAGTTGCTTTGCTGTTGGATTTTTTTTCCTCCCCTTGGCCTTTCTGGCTTATTTTCGTAGTCCCTACTGGCCAAGGGTGCTTGTTTTCTAATTGGCAAATTCTGCAATTCAGGTCCATTGGCTTCATCATAAAGATGGAAAGTGTTTGCTTTTTAAAAGTAGAAATCTTTTGTTGTCGTCATGGAGAAGTTTGAAAGTCCACAAAAGTAGACTGAACAGTAGGGTAAACGCTCGCATACCCACCATCAGCTCATGGCCCATCCTGCCCTCGCCACACTTCCAGTCCCCCCTCCCTCATGTTATTTTAAAGCAAATTCAAAGTAGCCTGTCATGTCATCTATAAATATTCGCGTGTCTCTTAAAGGACGTTTAGAAGAAACACAAATGCAGAATCATTGTAACAGCTGAGAAATTAACAATAGTTCCCTACTGAGTGCATGCTAAGTCACTTCAGTCACGTCTGACTCTGTCGACTCTATAGACTACAGCCCACCAGGCTCCTCTGTGCATGGGATTCTCCAGGCAAGAATACTGGAGTGGGTTGCCGTGCCCTCCTCCAGGGATCCAACCTGTATCCATCTATCCTGCACTGACAGATGGATTCTTTACCACTAGCACCATGTGGGAAGCCGGTTTCTTAGTATCATCTGATATATACTGTCCACAAAAGTAGACTGAACAGTAGGGTAAACGCTCGCATACCCACCATCAGCTCATGGCCCATCCTGCCCTCGCCACACTTCCAGTCCCCCCTCCCTCATGTTATTTTAAAGCAAATTCAAAGTAGCCTGTCATGTCATCTATAAATATTCGCGTGTCTCTTAAAGGACGTTTAGAAGAAACACAAATGCAGAATCATTGTAACAGCTGAGAAATTAACAATAGTTCCCTACTGAGTGCATGCTAAGTCACTTCAGTCACGTCTGACTCTGTCGACTCTATAGACTACAGCCCACCAGGCTCCTCTGTGCATGGGATTCTCCAGGCAAGAATACTGGAGTGGGTTGCCGTGCCCTCCTCCAGGGATCCAACCTGTATCCATCTATCCTGCACTGACAGATGGATTCTTTACCACTAGCACCATGTGGGAAGCCGGTTTCTTAGTATCATCTGATATATACTCTATATTTAAATTCACAAATTTCTCTTAAATGCCATTATATCAAAACAATCATTTGTTTGCTTGAATAAGAATTCAGATAAGCCCGACAGCTTTACGTTGGTTGGTGCGATGCATTTTCAGATCTCCCTTTTTTGTTTTGTGTGATTTATTTGTTGAAGAAACTGGGTTATTCATCCTGTGGAGTTTCTCACTGTTGGGATTTTGCTGATTGTATCCCTGTGGGATGCCGCTTTTTCTCTGCTTTCTGTAAATTAGTAGTTGGATTTAGAAGCTTGATGGAATTCAGATTTGATTTTGGGGAAATCCCATGGACAGAGGAGCCTGGTAGGCTATATATAGTCCATGGAGTTACAAAAGAGTTAAGACATGGCTTAGCGACTAAATAACAACAGGGCAACTTCATTATTCTCTGTTTTTGAGGTTTAGGATTTACCAAGTGCTGTGAAACAGTTTTGTTTATATCTTGGTTGAAAAACTGAGGTTAAGCCATTTTTTTCTGAGGTCAGGCACCAAATAGCCACAGTAGACAACAGTCAGAGCCAATTACAAGCCTGGCCAGCATCCCGCTCACAGGCTCCAGAGCACTCAAGGCAGTTGCCCCCTTTGCGACCTGCCTGGCTTCTTTCTGGGCTTCCCTGGTGGCCCGGTCGGTGAAGAATCTGCCTCCAGTACAGTAGAGCCAGGTTCAATCCCTGGGTTGGGAAGATCCCCTGGAGATGGAAATGAAAACCCACTCCAGTATTCTTGCCTGGGAGATCCCACTGACAGGAGCCTGGAGGGGTATAGTCCAGGGGGGGCAAAAGTCAGACACTTATTGACTAAACCACTACCTAGCTTCTTTCAGATGTAACACCCCTTTAAGATACAGAAAGTGTGAGTCGCTCAATCACGTCCTGCTCTTTACGACCCCATGGACTGTAGTCCGCCAGGCTCCTCTGTCCATGGGATTCTCCAGGCAAAAATACTGGAGTGCGTTGCCAGGGGATCTTCTCAACCCAGGGATCAAACGTAGGCCTCCCACATTGCGGGCAGATTCTTTACCATCTGAGCCACAGGGAACCCTAAGCAAGATTTTTAAATTTCAGATTTCTCTTTTTCAGAGATAACCCCTATCAACATTTTGTATATACCAAGGTTTTATGTATTTAGAAAGGAATTAGTATAAAAGACAAAAATGAGCTAGTGATTTGCATACTATTTTGAAACTTGACTTTTCATCAAAATAGATTGTGAACAATTCAAAAATTACAAATGAGCATTTAAACATCATTTTTAGTGGCCGTATAATATTGTATGACTGTATCATAATGAATTGAATAAGCTAACTATTGTAAGTTGTATAATGTTTTTTTTATCTTATCAACAGTGAATACCTTGAATATAGTTTCTCTGTGTCCAGCCTTTCTTATTTAGATTGCTTATACTGAATTGCTGGAAGGAGAACTGCAAGTCAATGAGTGTGTATAATTTTTTCCCCCTTTTTAATGTTTATTATTTTTCTCCATAGTTTTTATTTAACTGGAGGCTAATTACTTTACAATACTGTGGTGTTTTTTGCCATACATTGACATGAATCAGCCGTGGGTGGACATGTGTCCCCCATCCTGAACCCCCTCCCACCTCCCTCCCCATCCCATCCCTCAGGGTCGTCCCAGTGCACCAGCCCTGAGCGCCCTGTCTCATGCATCGAACCTGGACTGGCGATCTAGTTCACATATGGTAATATACATGTTTCAATGCTATTCTCTCAGATCATCCCACCCTCCCCTTCTCCCACAGAGTCCAAAAGTCTGTTCTTTACATCTGTGTCTCTTTTGCTGCCTTGCATATAGGGTCATCATTACCATCTTTCTAAATTCCATATATATATATGTTAATGTTCTATATTGGTGGTTTTTTTTCTGACTTACTTCACTCTGTATAATAGGCTCCAGTTTCATCCGCCTCATTAGAACTGACTCAAATGTGTTCTTTTTAATAGCTGAGTAATGTTCCATTGTGTATATGTACCACTACTTCCTTATCCATTCCTCTGCCAATGGACATCTAGGTTGCTTCCATGCCTAGCTATTGTGTTGTGATGAACACTGGGGTACACGTGTCTCTTTCAATTCTGGTTTCCAATGAGAGTGTATACTTTAAAGGTCTTAAAACATACTGTCAAACTGTAAGTGTATAAGTTGTTACCCTTTTTGAAGAACTGAGTATGAGAGGACCTCTTTCTTCCTACCCAGATCATCTCATTAATCATTTAAATTTATAGGCACAAGTTGAAATATTTACTTTTGGTCGACATTTGTCTTTTTTAAATGAATTGCTAGATTATGTCTTTTGCTCACTTTTTCTATCCTGTGTTCTTTTTTACCATTGTGCAAGTCGCTCAGTCATGCCCGACTCTCTGCGACCCCATGGACTAAAGAGTCTGTGGAATTCTCCAGGCCAGAATACTGGAGTGGGTAGCCTTTCCCTTCTCCAGGGGATCTTCCCAACCCAGGGATTGAACCCAGGTCTCCCACATTGCAGGCAGATTCTTTACCAGCTGAGTCACAAGGGAAGCCTCACTGATTTACAAGTATACTTTATTTATTAAGGTTATTTTTAAGATAGAAAATCATTTTTGCAAATAATATTTTATGCGCCTCAATATTTATTTTGTCTTATTGCGTTGACTAGAGTTTTAAAATTCAATGTTAAATAACAGTAATTGATAACAGGCATCATCCAAATTTAATAGGACTGTCTCTAATCTTTCACCATAATCTTGGATAGTAGTTTCACATAAATTTGTGAATTTATTGACAAAATTTATTCACAAAAAATGAGTTTTGTGAATTCACATAAATTTGCTGTTGTTCAGTTGCTAAGTTGTGTCTGACTCTTTGCAACCCCATGGACTGCAGCATGTCAGGCTTCCCTGTCCTTCACTATCTCCCAGAGTTTGCTCAAATTCATGTCCACTGAATCGTGATGCTATCTATCTCATCCTCTGCTGCCTCCTTCTCATTTTGTCTTCAATCTTTCCCAGCATCAGAGTTTTTTCCAATGAGTCAGTCCTTCCTATCAGGTGGCCAAAGGATTGGAGCTTCAGCTTCAGCATCAGTCCTTCCAATGAATATTCAGGGTTGATTTTCTTTAGGATTGACTGGTTTGATCTTCCTGCAGTCCAGGGGACTCTCAAGTGCCACAATTCAGAAGCATCAATTACTTGGTGCTCAGCCTTCTTTATGGTTCAACTCTCACACCCATACATAATGACTGGAAAAAACATAGCTTTGATTATATGGACCTTTGTCAGCAAACTGGTGTCTCTGCTTATTAATATGCTGTCTAGGTTTGTCATAGCCTTCCTTCCAAGGAGCAAGCATCTTTTAATTTCATGGCTGCAGTCACCATCCACAGTGATTTTTGGAGCTCAAGAAAATAAAATCTGTCACTGCTTCCACTTTTCCATTTCTATTTGCCATGAAGTGATGGGCTTTAGTGTAGTCAATGAAGCAGATGTTTTTCTGGAACTCCCTTGCTTTCTCCATGATCCAACGAATGTTGGCAATTTGATCTTTGGTTCCTCTGCCTTTTCTAAACCCAGATTGAATATCAGGAAGTTCTCAGTACACATACTGCTGAGGCCTAGCTTGAAGGATTTTGAGCATACCCTTTCTAGCATGTGAAATGAGCACAGTTCTATAGTAGTTGGAATATTCTTTGACTTCTTTGGGTTTGGAATGAAAACTGACCTTTTCCAGCCCTGTGGCTTCTGCTGAGCTTTCCAAATTTGCTGACATATTGAGTGCAACACTTTAACAGCATCATCTTTTAGGATTTTACATAGCTCAGCTGGAATTTCATCACCTCCACTAGCTTTGTTCGTAATAATGCTTTCTGAGGCCCAACTGACTTCATACTCCAGGATGTCTGGCTTTAGGTGGGTGACTACACCACTGTGGTAATTCGGGTCATTAAGACCAGTTTGTATAATTCTTCTGTGTATTCTTGCCATCTCTTCTTAATCTCCTCTGCTTCTTTTAGGTCCTTACAGTTTCTGTCCAGTACCCAAGTACTGGATTTTGAACTCTTTTATTGACTATAAGGAACATAGTTCCTTATAGTTCCATTTCTTCTAAGGAATTCTGGCCCACTGTAATAGATATAATGGTCATCTGAATTAAGCCTGCCCATTCCCGTCCATTTTAGTTCACTGATTCCTAAGATGTCAATGTTCAGTTTTGCCATCTCCTGCTTGACCATGTCTAATCGACCTTGATTTGTGGACCTAACATTCCAGGTTTTTATGCAATATTGTTGTTTACAGCATTGGACTTTATTTTCACCACCAGACCCATCCAAAACTAAGTGTCATTTCTGCTTTGGCCGTGTCTTCGTTCTTTCTGGAGCTATTGGTAACTGCCCTCCGCTCTTCCCCAGTAGCATATTGGACACCTTCCCACCTTGGGGTTCATCTTCTGGTGTCATATCTTTTTGCCTTTTCATACTGTTCATGGGGCTCTCCAGGCAAGAATACTGGAGTGGGTTCCCTCCTCTAGCGGACCACATTCTGTCAGAACCCTCCACTACCCGTCTCCATGACCTGTTTTGGGTATCCCTGCACGGGATAGCTCATAGCTTCCTCGAGTTATGTAAGCCCCTTTGCCATGGCAAGGCTGTGATCCATGAAGGGGATAAGTACTTTGTTCTAAGTTAAGGAAATATCTTTGTATTACTAGATTTATGATTTAAGTTTTTAATGTTTTCTAGCCAAATCGCTACAAAAAGATTATCCAATACTGACCTGTTTTGCCTTTCATGAAACAGTCTCTCTTTGGCCAATCTTCTAAATAGAATGGTAGATTCAATTTGTTAAGATATTTTTCATCTTTTAATAAATAAGTTTGCTTTACAGTTTTAGTTTTTTGAGCTATTAACATTACTGTCAAGTTTTAATGTCACTCAGTGTTAACTTAGTAAAACTGTCTGAGACGATGTCTATCTTTTTAATACTCTGGGAGGTTTTGAAAAGTAGATAATTATAGGAAATAAGAAAGCATGATGGACTTTGCATTTGAACGTTTAGCTGCAGAAGATAATATTTTCTGTTTTTTTCACAGTTACTGGCATATTTTATTTTGATTTATTCTTGGCTTAATTTTGTTCATCTATATTTTCCTGGAAAAATAAGAAATTCAGCATTGCAGGTGTACTGGTCAGGGTGGTAACAGGAAACAGAGGGCACATTTAAGATTATTCCAGGAGGGTTACTGATACAGGGCTTGTTTAGCCAGGTGTGTGTGCAGAATAACCACGAGGAGCAGTGCTTTGACACAGAGCCGGCAGTGGAGCTGATTCCCACTCCTGGGCCTGCGGGGTGAGGGAATGGAGTGGGTTATCTTACCAGGAGCAGAGGGACACTCACACCAACCTCAAGCTGAGAGGGTACCTAGTGAACACACCCTCTCACCTCACTCTCCTTCCTCCCTGGCTTCTGGGACACTGCCCTGATGAAGCCCAGGGAGCAGAGAGCCAGGAGTCTTGCAGATGGGTCCATGCAGGTGGAGAACGAATTTGGATGGGGACGGTTATCTGCACTGTATCTAGGAATAAGCACCCTTTCTCATTTGGAATTCACTGTGATTGTCTCCGGAGAAGGCAATGGCAACCCACTCCAGTGTTCTTGCCTGGAGAATCCCAGGGACGGGGGAGCCTGGCGGGCTGCCGTCTGTGGGGTCGCACGGAGGTGGACATGACTGGAGCGACTCAGCAGCAGCAGCAGCAGGGATTGTCTCTGCACTGTGTTTTGCATATTTAATGTCTTGCTGGAATTCTATTTTAATTATTTTTTTGTCAAGAAACCAGCTATTGCATTTCTTTGATCAATTCTCTTTAAAAATATTCCAATCCATTAATTTTTGCCTTCATCTTATTAATTCTTTTCTCCTTTTCTCTTCTCAGCTCCTTGGATTGACCACTCAGTTAACTTGGCAATATGTTTTTCCTTCAGTTCAGTTCAGTTGCTCAGTAGTGTCTGACTCTATGCGACCCTACGGACTGCAACATGCCAGGCTTCCCTGTCCATCACCAACTCCCTGAGCTTGCTCAAACTCATGTCCATCAAGTTGGTGATGCCATCCAACCATCTCATCCTCTGTCGTCCTCTTCTCCTCCCGCCTTTAATCTTCCGCAGAATCAGGGTCTTTTCCATGGAGTCAGTGCTTCACTTCAGGTGGCGAAAGTATTGGAGTTTCAGCTTCAGCATCAGTCCTTCCAATGAACATTCGGGCCTGATCTCCTTTAGGATGGAGTGGCTGGACCTCCTTGCAGTCCAAGGGACTCTCAAGAGTCTTCTCCAACACCACATTTCAAAAGCATCAATTCTTTAGCACTCAGCTTTCTTTATAGTCCAACTCTCACATCCATACATGACCACTGGAAAATCCATAGCCTTGACTAGACAGACCTTTTTGGCAAAGTAATGTCTCTGCTTTTTAATATGCTATCTAGGTTGGTCATAACTTTTCTTCCAAGGAATAAGGAAATGGCTGCAATCACCATCTGCAGTGATTTTGGAGCCCAGAAAAATAGTCAGCCACTGTTTCCACTGTTTCCCCATCTATTTGCCATGAAGTGATGGGACCAGATGCCATGATCTTAGTTTTCTGAATGTTGAGCTTTAAGCCAACTTTTTCGCTCTCCTCTTTCACTTTCATCAAGAGGCTTTTTAGTTCCTCTTCACTTTTTGCCATAAGGGTGGTGTCATCTGCATATCTGAGGTTATTGATATTTCTCCCGGCAATCTCGATTCCAGCTTGTGCTTCCTCCAGCCCAGCGTTTCTCATGATGCTAGTAGTAATAATAAATATGTAGGTGCCATAGTACTCTGGTGGGGGAATCACCAGCTGCTAGAAATGACAGCTGAGTCAGACCTAGATTTGCAATGGTGTGGTGAGTTGGTCAAGGAAAGATTTCTGCAGGAAGTGACATTCAAGCTAAGACATGGGACAGCAGTTCCAAAAGATGTGGAGAGTTCTGAGGACTAGGATGTTCAAGGTATAGAAAAGAATGATCAGACATGGGAGGAGAGAAGGAACAGAAAGTACTGGCTGTGGGACTCCCTTGGGTGCAGTAGATGAAGGTTTGCCTGCCAATGCAGGAGACACAGGTTCCATCCCTGCTCCAGGGAGATCCCATGTGCCATGGAGCAAGTAAGCCCATGCATCAGAACTGCTGAAGCTCACGCTCCCTAGAGCTTGTGCCCCCCAACAAAAGAAGCCACTGCAGCGTGAAGCCCATGCTTCACAATGAAGAGTAGCTCCTGACTGCTGCAACTAGAGAAATTCTCACAAAGCAACAAAGACCCAGCGCAGCCAAATATAAATAAATAAATAAAATTATACATATATATAAAATACTGACTGCGATGTGAGGTTTGACATGGGGGGTGGGATGGGTAGTGAGAATTGAGACTGGAGAGGACAGCAGGTCAGAGCCGGAAGCATGCTGTCGGCCATGATAAGAAGCTGGGCTTTATCTTCAGGGCACCGGAAAGCCCTTGAAGGGTGATGAGTGGAGAGTGACAGGGTCAGATTTTAATTTTAGAAATATCACCATGGCTACAGTGTTGAGAAGAGTTCCACAGGGCCATACTGGAGGCAGAGAGTTGAGTTACGAGGATATTTTCGCAATCTAGGGGAGAGATTTGTGCATGTTCAGTCGCTCAGTCGTGTCTGACTCTTTGTGACCCCCTGGACTGTAGCCCACCAGGCTCCTCTGTCCACGGAATTCTCCAGGCAAGAGTACTGGAGGGGGTAGCCATTTCCTCTTCCAGGGGATCTTCCCAACCCAGGGATCAAAACAGGGTCCCTTACGTCCCCTACATTGACAGGTGCCTTCTTTACCACTGAGATGATGGTGGCCTAAACTCAGCTGGTGGCAGCCAGGATGGAAAAAGAAGAAAGACTTTGAGAGATATTTAAGAGGTTGAGTTGAGAGACTCTGCAGACTGAGTTTCCCATTCTTGAGATGGTCTTTCCCCATCATCTCTTGCGCAGCTGGAGTACCCTCGTTCCCTTTGGCCTTCAGCCTCCCCTACCCCACCCAATCAGCCCTTGCCAAGAGCACGCCTGAGCTGGCTGCGCCTGGTAGTCAGGGTTCTGCCTCCCCTCGGGCCGCATCAGCACCTCTGACACAGCTAACCGCATCTTCCACTTGGATATGTCCTTCTCTTGGCTTCCAGAAGCCACACGCTCATTCCTTCGCCACCCACGCTGCTGCTTCTACTCGGCTGCCTCTGCTGCTCTCTCGCCCGCGCGTCTTCTCGTGCTGGGATGGCCTTGGAGTCAGTCCTCATTCCTCATCTCTGCTCTCCCTCCCTGGTGATCTCATTCAATTTCCTGGCTTTAGACACCACCCAAATGCCACCAACTCTCTAAAGTCTATCTCCAGGTTGGTCAAACCTCCCTCCCAACCTCCAGGTTTGAATATCCAATTGCTTACTTGATTATCTCCTCGTGGCTGGCTCTATCTTACACTTAAGGCATCAAAAACAGAACACCCGAGTCTCCCCCCAGCCCCAGACGTCCTTTCCCCCTAAGCTTCCCCTTACCTCTCGATGGCACACTCATCTTTCCAAGGCTAAAAGCCTTGGAGTCATCTCTAACTCCTCTTCTCACATATCTCGCATCCTACATCCAATCTGTCAAGAAATCCTGCTGGCTCTACCTTCACGAGATATCCAGAATCCATAATTTCTTTTCCTTTTTGGCTGCACAGCACAACTTGTGGGATCTCAGTTGCCCCACTAGGGGCTGAACCTGGACCGTGATTGCGAGAGCCTGGAATCCTAGCCACTAGGCCACCAGGCGTTCCCTGTTTTCAGACTACCGCCCTCGTCCACGCCAGCATGATCCCTCAGGTGGACTGTGGCCACAACCTCCTAAGCCATCTCTCCACTTCTATCCTGCTCCTCCTAAAGTAGATTCTCAACATGCAGACCACAAGGAGCCTCAGAGAATGTCAGGCCACACCACTCCTGTGCTCACACCGCTCCAACGGCCAAATCACTGCAGTGGCCTCGGGGACCCCACGGCCTGTCCCCTCCTCCAGTCCTCTCACCTCCTGGTGCTGTCCCACGGCTTCTCTCCACCTTCAGCCTCACTGGTTCCCCTGTTGTCCCCCACGTGGGTCAGGCTCACTCTAGCCTTGGAGTCGTGGACTTCGTCTTATCTACTGGGCTATTCTTTCCCCAGACACCTGCTTAGCTGATTCCCTCATCCCTCTCAAGTCTACTCAAAACCATCCATCCTAATAACCTCTTTAAAACATGCTGCCTCCTGCCTTGGTTCCTCTCTCCCAGTCCTTATCCCTTTATTGGCCCATTATTATGCTCATTGTTTAATGCTCATCTCCCTCATTAGAATGTAAGCTCCATGAGGGCAGCAATACTTTCCCCCCAATCTAGTCACCTCTTGATGAAAGTGAAAGTGGAGAGTGAAAAAGTTGGCTTAAAGCTCAACATTCAGAAAACGAAGATCATGGCATCTGGTCCCATCACTTCATGGGAAACAAATGGGGAAACAGTGGAAACAGTGTCAGACTTCATTTTTTGGGGCTCCAAAATCACTGCAGATGGTGACTGCAGCCATGAAATTAAAAGACGCTTACTCCTTGGAAGAAAAGTTATGACCAACCTAGATAGCATATAGAAAAGCAGAGACATTATTTAGCCAACAAAGGTCCATCTAGTCAAGGCTATGGTTTTTCCAGTGGTCATGTATGGATGTGAGAGTTGGACTGTGAAGAAAGCTGAGCACCAAAGAACTGATGCTTTTGAAGTGTGGTGTTGAAGAAGACGCTTGAGAGTCCCTTGGACTGCAAGGAGATCCAACCAGTCCATTCTGAAGGAGATCAGCCCTGGGATGTCTTTGGAGGCAATGATGCTGAAGCTGAAACTCCAGTACTTTGGCCACCTCATGCGAAGAGTTGATTCATTGGAAAAGACTCTGATGCTGGGAGGGATTGGGGGCAGGAGGAGAAGGGGACAACAGAGGATGAGATGGCTGGATGGCATCACTGACTCGATGGACGTGAGTCTGAGTGAACTCCAGGAGTTGGTGATGGACAGGGAGGCCTGGTGAGCTGTGATTCATGGGGTTGCAAAGAGTCGGACACGACTGAGTGACTGAACTGAATCTAGTCATTCATTAGGTATCCTAAGCACCTAGTATGACTCTGGCAAATGGCTGGTGCTCAATAAATATCTGCTGAATAAATAATGGATAAATAGAAAAAAAATTTTTAAAGCACTCAGAAGGCATGTCTTATGAACCCTTGATATCTAAAAGTGTCTTTCTTTTGCCAGTAAAATACGAGCTATCTTGGTTGAATATAGAATTCTAGCATCTAAGCCTTTTCTTTAAAAATCTGTAGATGGCAGCCTGGTGCTCTGTGATGAACTAGAGGGGTGGGATGGGGGGTGCAGTGGGAGGGAGGCTGCAGAGGAAGGGGATATATAAATATATATAGTTATATATAAATATATATGGAGAGACAGAGAGAGAGAGAGAAAGAGAGAGCTATGACTGATTTGATCATCTGAGTTAAATTCACCCATTCCAGTCCATTTTAGTTCGCTGATTGCTAGAATGTCGACTTTCACTCTTGCCATCTCCTGTTTGACCATTTCCAATTTGCCTTGATTCATGGACCTAACATTCCAGGTTCCTATGCAATATTGCTCTTTACAGCATCGGACCTTGCTTCTATCAGCAGTCACATCCACAGCTGGGTATTGTTTTTGCTTTGGCTCCATCCCTTCATTCTTTCTGGAGTTATTTCTTCACTGATCTCCCGTAGCATATTGGGCACCTACCGATCTGGGGAGTTCCTCTTTCAGTATCATTTTGCCTTTTCATACTGTTCATGGGGTTCTCAAGGTAAGAACACTGAAGTGGTTTGCCATTCCCTTCTCCAGTGGACCACATTCTGTCAGACTATTCTTAGAAGAAATGCAGTAGCCATCATGGTTAACAAAAGAGTCCGAAATGCAGTACTTGGATGCAATCTCAAAAATGACACAATGATCTCTGTTCATTTCGAAAGGCAAACCATTCTGTATCACAGTAATCCAAGCCTATGCCCCAACCAGTAATGCAGAAGAAGTTGAAGTTGAGTCGTTCTATGAAGACCGACAAGATCTTTTAGAACTAACACCCAAAAAAGATGTCCTTTTCATTATACGGGACTGGAATGCAAAAGTAGGAAGTCAAGAAACACCTTGGGTAACAGGCAAATTTGGCCTTGGAATACGGAATGAAGCAGGGCAAAGGCTAATAGAGTTTTACCAAGAGAACGCACTGGTCAAAGCAAACACCCTCTTCCAACAACACTAGAGAAGACTCTACACATGGACATCACCAGATGGTCAAAACCAAAATCAGATTGATTATATTCTTTGCAGCCAAGGATGGAGAAGCTATATACAGTCAGCAAAAACAAGACCAGGAGTTGACTGTGGCTCAGATCATGAACTCCTTATTGCCAAATTCAGACTTAAATTGAAGAAAGTAGGGAAAACCACTAGACCATTCAGATATGACCTAAATCAAATCCCTTATGATTATACAGTGGAAGTGAGAAATAGATTTAAGGGCCTAGATCTGATAGATAGAGTGCCCGATGAACTATGGAATGAGGTTGGTGACATTGTATGGGAGACAGGGATCAAGACCATCCCCATGGAAAAGAAATGCAAAAAAGCAAAATGGCTGTCTGGGGAGGCCTTACAAATAGCTGTGAAAAGAAGAGAGGCGAAAAGCAAAGGAGAAAAGGAAAGATATAAGCACCTGAATGCAGAGTTCCAAAGAATAGCAAGAAGAGATAAGAAAGCCTTCTTCAGTGATCAATGCAAAGAAATAGAGGAAAACAACAGAATGGGAAAGACTAGAGATCTCTTCAAGAAAATTAGAGATACCAAGGGAACATTTCATGCAANACTCCAGTACTTTGGCCACCTCATGCAAAGAGTTTACTCATTGGAAAAGACTCGATGCTGGGAGGGACTGTGGGCAGGAGAAGGGGATGACAGAGGATGAGATGGCTGGATGGCATCACCGACTTGATGGACATGAGTTTGAGTGAACTCCGGGAGTTGGTGATGGACAGGGAAGCCTGGCGTGCTGCGGTTCATGGGGTCGCAAAGAGTCGGACACGACTGAGCAACTGAACTGAACTGAATACTGATTCTAGTTGTTGTATGACAGAAACCAACAACAACATTGTAAAGCAATTATCCTTCAATTTACAAATAAAAAAATCTGTAGATGGGGAGTTCTCTGGTGGTGCAGTAGTTAGGATATGGTGCTTTCACTGCCATGACCTGGGTTCAATCCCTGGTTGGAGAACTTGGATCCAGCAAGCCGTGTGGTGTGGTCAAAAAAAAAAAAAAAAAAAATCTGTAAATGATATTTAATTGTCCTATGATAATAGTGCAGAGAAGTCAGAGTCCAGTCTGATTTTTACTCCTTTAGGACCTGTTTTTTACTTGGATGCTTTGCTAGGTTTCTCTGTGCCTTTTTAGAATGCTTTTACTAGACTGTATAGGTATATGTCTCTCATCACTGATTTGCAGAGAACATCCATTCAAGTCCTATACTTTAAGACTTTTCAGTGCAGCAACGTTTTCTTCTATTACGTCTTTGATGATTATTTCTGATCCATTTGTTGTAGGTTCTTCAATAACATCACTTATCTGTGAGTTGGCTCTCTGCCCTTTATGACTATCACTTTGTCTTTTAATTTCTTGATTTTTTTTTTTCGTTTGCACTTAAGAAGATCTTTTAACATTAGTCCTTTGTAGTGAACATTGTGGTTGACTTCCAAACACTCCAGACAATTAGATTAATTCAATCATGATCATTCTATTCTCGTTACCATTTAATGGTTTGGGGAAGGGTGGGTTTAAGCCAACTGGGGTCAATAAAACACAGAGAAGGACTTCCTCAGGGTTTCTAGAGAAAAGTGGCTGAATCTGAACAGGAAGCTGGTTGGAACAGTTGCTGGAAGCTATTTAGGGACCAAGAAAAGGACCATTTTGAGGGCAAGGTTGGCTTACTGAGCTTAGACGGCATATAGTTCTTTGATGATGTCACTGAGACTTAGAAATAACCAATCGTGAAGCCTGTGCTTCTTGTTATGAGAGATTCAAGGGGGGTTGGAACCAAGTCAGGCAGGGGCTGCCTGGCAGAGGCTGTGGCTTTGAGAAGGAGCTGTCTGGGGATACTGGAGCCTGGAGAGGAACATGTTGCTGTAGAAGCTACTCAGGATGGAGGAAGAGGATGAGAAACACCTTGGCTTTATTTCTCCCTCCACCTCCAATTTCCCATGGTGTCTCCCCTGGCTGAACCCAGCCAGAAGCTAGCTATACGGGGCTGCGTGTTAGCTTGAAGGGGCTACCCACAATGCCCACACCTTGTCAGGATGCAGAGTAGAACAGAGAGATAGCAGGGACTGGATCTGGGGGCACACAGAGAAATAGCACAGCACCCTCACTCACATCCTTGGTTTGATTCTCTTTATGAATCAGTTCTGCCTTTTACTTCCTTTAATGTAATCTAAGAAAGCTGAGTAGATGATGCTTTTTAACTGTGGTGTTGGAGAAGACTCTTGAGAGTCCCTTGGACTGCAAGGAGATCAAACCACTCAATCCCAAAGAAAATCAGTCCTGAATATTCATTGGAAGGACTGATGCTGAAGCTGAAACTCCAATACTTTGGCCACCTGATGCAAAGACCTGACTCATTTGAAAAGACCCTGATGCTGGGAAAGATTGAAGGCAGGAGGAGAAGGGAATGACAGAGGATGAGATGGTTGGATGGCATCACCAACTTGATGGACATGAGTTTGAGCAACCTCCAGGAGTTGGTGTTGGACAGGGAAGCCTGGTGTGCTGCAGTCCATGGGGTCACAAAGAGTTGGACAAGACTGAGTGATTGAACTGAACTGAATGTAATCTAATCCACCATTGTGTTCTTGCTTTCTTGGTGTAAATTTATCTCCTCCATCTTCCTACAGGAGTTGGTGTTGGACAGGGAAGCCTGGTGTGCTGCAGTCCATGGGGTCACAAAGAGTTGGACAAGACTGAGTGATTGAACTGAACTGAATGTAATCTAATCCACCATTGTGTTCTTGCTTTCTTGGTGTAAATTTATCTCCTCCATCTTCCTTTTCATTTCATTCTGTTGACTTCTCATCTTGTTTGGTTTTATGGATTTAAAGGCTGTATCATCTTGCATTCCATACAGGATGGCACACAGGCATACAATTTCTCAGATTTTCTTCTGGATCTTTTGATGAGAGGAACAGATTTCCTCTTTATTCTCAGGAAGCGATCTCATTCTTTTTTCCTGCTCCCCCATAAATCCATTTGTTTTTCTCTATATTCATCTCTGGTTAAGGTTAGATCCAGACACGAAGTCTGTGGATACGCAGGGGAAGTCCATGGTCCTTTTCTCTGTTAGCCTTTGAGACAGTGGAGGGGCAAAGTGGAGGAAGGCTGGTAAGGGAGATGCCCAGCCCGGGTCCTAGTCTGTACACTCTCCTGGTCACCTGGGCTCCATCAGGAGGCCTCTTTCTCCCACCCTCCCCCCAGCAGAGTCAGCAGGTTGCTATGCAACCTCGGTTCCTCAGTTTCCACCTCTGCACTTTTTACTGCATCTCCCACAATGCACTGCACCACCACCAGCATTCACTGCTACTTGGTGGACTTAAACGTTTGCCTTACTGTCTACTTGACTGCCTGAAAACTTAGGGCCCTGCAGCAGAAGTGCGCTGGCCCTTCCTGACTCAGATGTGAAGTCTTCCTGTTGGTGCACGGATTTGCTTTCTCCCCCTTCCATCCTTTCCTCCGCTTGTGTATGTCTTCAGAGATACTTTAACATGAAGACAGGAGCAGATGTTCTTTGAACCTGGTAATCATATTACCATTATCGTCTCTAGTCCCCTTCCTACTCCAAATTTGTTTTTTCCCTAATCCATGATGGTCACAAGGCTGGGCTTAAATGAGCTTTAGAGAAGGAGAGAGACAGAATGACCACAGGAGGCTGGGCTGCAAAGGGAGAGCCAGGCAGGCGTGCAGTCTCCCAGCCTTGCACCCCATGGTGGGCACTTGATGAGCTGGTATTTCTGGCTTACGCGAGCCACCAATAACATGCATTTCCCTGGAGCACAACAGCTCCTGAACCCCACTGGCCCCTTTTCCACGTTGGGAGGAAATGCCCTGTTAAAGAGAGTGGTTCACACTGGACCTCTGCACATCTAGCCTGTTTGTCTTTTGAGGTATTTTAGGCAGTTCCTGGCGTCTTCAGACCTTCCTCAGGCCAACCTGGAGCCTCCAGCTACCCCCCCATCAGCCCTCTCACCTCTCAGCAAAATAGTCAATGGCTCCCAGTGACTGCATGCAACCTGGACCTCCCACCTCCCCACCCCCATTCTCTGAAGAGCCACCCGCCTCCAGACCCCTCCTCCCGGGTCACGCACTGTGACAAAGTCTTATTGCTTGGCGCCAGTTCCATGGATCCCCGCACCACTCAACCCATCTGTTCACTCCTTGGGTACCGACTGGAGACTTTTCTGGGTGCAGAACTACAGAAAGAAGCAGATTGGACTGTGGCAAATGCAAGCCTGGCATGTTTCCTGCAGCGGGGGGTGGGGACCTTTCTCAGCTCTTGGTTCCCCAGAGAATAACATGCCCAAACAAAGTGATATCTTATGAACATTCCTCAATGGGATGATTTTTATACAAGTTAAGTAGAGAATTCCTCAGCCTAAATTTGGGCCTAAATATGCTGAAGTTGGGGCTTATCTGGTAGCTCAGCTGGTAAGAATCCACCTGTAATGCAGGAGACCCCAGTTCAATTCCTGGGTCAGGACGATCCCCTGGAGAAGGGATAGGCTACCCACTCTAGTATTTTTGGGCTTCCCTTGGTGGCTCAGACAGTAAAGAATCCACCTGCAATGTGGGAGACCTGGGTTTAATCCCTGGGTTGGGAAGATCCCTTGGAGGACGGTATGGCAACTCACTCAATATTCTTGTCTGAAGAATCCCCATGGACAGAGGAGCCCAGTGGGCTACAGTCCATGGGGTCGTCTATAAAGAGTTGGACACGACTGACCGACTAAGCACAGCACACAGCCCATGCCCAAGTCACACTGTATTCTTTATCTGCTTCTTCACTGAGGTACCGATTCTCTCATTTGATACTCAAAGATATCTCTGAGCTGTTCAGTTCAATTCAGTCACTCAGTCGTGTCTGACTCTTTGTGATCCCACGAACTGCAGCACACCAGGCCTCCCTGTCCATCACCAACTCCCAGAGTTTACTCAAACTCATGTCGATCGAGTTGGTGATGCCATCCAACCATCTTATCCTTTGTCGTCCCCTTCTCCTCCCACCTTCAATCTTTTCCAGCATCAGGGTCTCTTCCAATGAGTCAGTTCTTCGCATCAGGTGGCCAAATGATTGGAGTTTTAGCTTCAGCATCAGTCCTTCCAATGAATATCAGGACTGATTTCCTTTAGGATGGACTGGTTGGATCTCCTTGAAGTCCAGGGGACTCTCAAGAGTCTTCTCCAAGACCACAGTTCAGAAGCATCAATTCTTCGGTGCTCAGCTTTGTTTATGGTCCAACTCTCACATCCATACGTGACTCTGGAAAAACCAAAGCTTTGACTAGACAGACCTTTGTGGGCAAAGTAATGTCTCTGCTTTTTAATATGCTGTCTAGGTTGGTCCTGACTTTTCTTCCAAGGAGTATGTGTCTTTTAATTTCATGGCTAGGCTGCAGGTTAAGCTTTTTAGAGTGGAATTTGGTTGGGCTTTCCTCGTAGGATGGCTCATCAGATCTGGCAGGCCGAATTCCTCCAAACGGTGACAGTTTGTGCTTAGACACTTTCTAGAATTGAGGGGCTCATAGGCTCCCTCATAGACTCATGGTCTGCACTGGGGTAGCTCATCAGTAACAGAGCCAGTGACACCTTCTCAAGGGGCTGGTGGGTGTAGACAGGAGAGAAGGGCAATTGAGACAGCCAGTCTCTGTCAGGGAAGGTGGGAGTCCCCAAACAGGTGAGTGTGTAGATTGCAGAGTACACAGGAGTGGGGAGACCCTGTCTTGGGAAAGCAGAGCCCCTGGGGGATTCTTCCAAGGGGATTCAAAGGAGATTTGGGGTCACATCACGCAGTGTTGGTATCTCATTGATCCAGTAGGGCTCTCAGAGTTGAGCCAGGCATCCTGGGCACCCTAATCTCTGCTAGTCCCCTCAGAATGGCAGCCTGTTCCCCAAGGCAGTGCAGGAGTGGGGAAGTGTGGAGTCAGCACATAGATTGTAGCCAGGCCCCCCAAATCCTCAAAGCATAGGAGAGGCAGAAATGGAGGCCCATAGGAGCCAGGTTGCATCGTACAATGAAATTTACTGCCTGGGACAGGATGGACTTAAGTCTTAGAGCTCTACAGCTGGTTGAGGAGAGGGTCTTTTCAAACAACCCCGAACTGGGAAGAATTTTCTGTCAAGAGAACACGGTGGAACCTGCAGAGCCAGCAGGAGGGAAGGCGATCTCTAACCTGTCTGTGTGTGTGTGGTCTCCCCACTGTTAATACTCTTGGGACTACACGTTCTTCTGACCTTTTGAAAAACAAATCATGGAAGATACATACATACATAAATACACATGTATATAATAATAGAAAGGCTTTGATCCTTCTGAAGATTTAATTCAAAAACAAGGAAGACTAAAATATTAAGTTTGGGTTAAAAAGCAAACATATTAAGNTTAGAGTTGGGCGAGAGACAAAAGGGGGTGAGGAGAACACAGGTCAGGCAACTTGCTGTGGACACAGCTTCTCCCTGTAAATGGCTTCTGCTTCAAAAAGCACCATTTATTTTAGGGGGTGAAGAGCCAGGGGCAGGTAGTCAAAACTGCCTTTCCTCCTTGTTCTGATGTTGCCCGGCAGGCCTGGTTTGGTCTGACCCGACTCCTTAGCTCACCTCACCCTCCCTGTACAAGAGGCCCTGCAGGAAAGTCGTGTTCCAGGCCCACTGCAGCCGTGGTTAGGGTTAACAGCCCTCCATCTCCTGGGCTCCCCACCCTCAGCCCCACTCACAGGAAAAGGACATGGAAATGGGTGAAAAGAAAGTATCCATGAGGGTACAATGTCTAGAACTGTGAACTGTTACTAACACCTCCTTTTGATGTCTTCCGCCTCAGAACATAAATACCAGTGCCAGGAAGTTCATCTTCTGTAAAGTTGCTAAAACCACCCCATATGTAATTGCATAGTCTTAACTGTATTGGCTCAAAATTGCGTAGAATAAAGTGTAACCTAAAGCAAAACCAAAAATAGGTACTTGGTTTTCTTTGCCAAATTTCCTTGAAAAATGTAAATGCGTGAGAGTTTAAAATTAGGTAATCAGCTGACGAGTATTTGTTGAGGATCCTGTGTTTGCAGGCCTGCAAGCCTCCCCGGAGGCAGTGGGGCCAGACCGCCTGGCCTTGCAGCGCCTCGGAGGAGCACAGGGCCTGAGCTGGGCTGCTTATCCTGCCTGTTCCTCCAGGGTCTCTTCTTGGCCCTCTACTAAGACACCCAGGTGTTTTCTTCTTTTTTTTTTCCCCTCTTCTCTTTGAAAAGATATTATTTCTGCAAATAAGTGAGCATTTTGTAAAAGTGCTATGCACTGTTTACTTCCTCCACTGACTTCCTTCTGCCTCAGAGCCTACTGGGGCCTGGGCACACTGCCTCAGCAGGGAAACATCCTCCGTGAGAGCTGGGATCACATTTTATGATTAATTTTAGACTTCCATGTTTCTGTTTATGACTATATAGCCTGCTTTCTCCCAGCCTGCTGGTAACAGAGGAGTCCATTATCACTCAGTAACAACCTAGTAAATGCACCTCCAAGTCACCTATATTTGAGGGGGCAGTTGATGGTGGTGCCTGGGCGGACTGTGGAGCAAGAGATCAAGAGAGGAAGACAGGGTGAAAGGCAGCCTGGCACCGCTGACCTCTGCTAAAGACTACCTTAACACACACCCACCCACACACACACACAATGAATCCCCTAAACTGTGTCACATATCTAAATATTTAACTTTAGATTTAAATCTACTTGTAAGTGAAATAAGTTAAAAAAATTCAGTTCCTCAGTTGCACTGCTGCTGCTGCTGCTAAGTCGCTTCAGTCGTGTCCGACTCTGTGCGACCCCAGAGACGGCAGCCCACCAGGCTCCCCCGTCCCTGGGATTCTCCAGGCAAGAACACTGGAGTGGGTTGCCATTTCCTTCTCCAATGCATGAAAGTGAAAAGGGAAAGTGAAGTCGCTAAGTCGTGTCCGACTTAGCGACCCCATGGACTGCAGCCCACCAGGATCCTCCATCCATGGGATTTTCCAGGCAAGAGGACTGGAGTGGGGTGCCATTGCCTTCTCCACATTTCAAGACCTCATAAGCCAGACGTGACTGGTGGCCACTCTAGAGAGCAATGCAAATATAGAACATTTCCATCATTGCACAGAGCAAAGGCTACGGTACTGTGTGTCTAATAGAACACTGCTCACTAGCCTAGTGTCATAGGGCTTGTCCTTTCTGGTGGGAGTTGGTCACACACAGTACTAATAGAAGCTCAGTTTTGATACCCTCCCTTACCTTCACCTATGCTGACAGAGGGAACCAGGCTGGAGGAAAGACAGAAGATACACAATTTCAAGAATTGAAATTGTTTTCCTTCAGTGTGAAAGTTGCAGAAAGACCAGATGGCACTTGTTGAAAAAATAAGAATCTGGGATCAAAGAGAAGGAAAGAGCCAAGCATGAGCCCCAGGGCTGCTGTGGATTTTCCCTGACCACCCCGGCCAACTCAGTAGGATCATTGTTATTTCTGGGAGAAACATAAATGTTCTTAGTTTCAAGATTTGGGTTGCAGAGAGAACTCGGACTCTTACATTCAGTTGAAAAGAAGATGCTTGCTTTTACCCAAATTTCTTATAGTTTCCCATCTTGCCTGCTTACAGGCTGTTTTGTGTATGAAGCAGAACAGATAAGCTTTGACCTTGGAGCTGCTCCGTGGGATTTTCTGCAGATGGTTCTCAATAATAAGGTGTTTGCTCATTTGTTTCTAGGTTCTTTTATTTCAAAATAAAAGTGCAGCCAAATTGACCCATGGGGAGAAAACAGATTAGGCAGAAAATAGCATCTCTTGAGATTTCTTACTCTAACACTTTCTGATTCCACCCATGAAATTGTCCCACCAGGATGCTGGCAATAACAGAGCAGAGCAGGCCAAGGGGAGGTCAGGTGGAGACCTTGGTTCTGGGCAGGCACATGTGAGGGCCAGGAAAGTCAGCTGAGGCTGAGTGGATGGGCAAGGGCCATGGGTTTCGAGTGAGAGGCCAGAGTCCTGGAGGTCAGCAAGAGGGCAAGCCCAGCTGTTCCAGCAGGCACCTCAGACCTGGGCACAGGCCATTCCACACCAGCCTGGGAGGAGTGGCCTTGAGCCCAGAGGCATTATCTGAGTGGGGCTCCTGANGGATGGGCAAGGGCCATGGATTTTGAGTGAGAGGCCAGAGTCCTGGAGGTCAGCAAGAGGGCAAGCCCAGCTGTTCCAGCAGGCACCTCAGACCTGGGCACAGGCCATTCCACACCAGCCTGGGAGGAGTGGCCTTGAGCCCAGAGGCATTATCTGAGTGGGGCTCCTGATCCTGATCGAGGCTGAGAAAGAGGTGGAATCCTGGCCTAGTAGAGCTGAAAGGTCTCTCGGGGTCCTCCTCCAGTGTCCCCCTGCTGCTGCTGCTGCTGCTAAGTCGCTTCAGTCGTGTACGACTCTGCGCGACCCCATAGATGGCAGCCCACCAGGCTCCTCCATCCCTGGGATTCTCCAGGCCAGAACACTAGAGTGGGTTGCCATTTCCTTCTCCAAGGCCTGAAAGTGAAAAGTGAAAGGGAAGTCGCTCAGTCGTGTCCGACTCCTAGCGACCCCATGGACTGTAGCCCACCAGGCTCCTCCGTCCATGGGAGTCTCCAGGCAGGAGTACTGGAGTGGGGTGCCATTGCCTTCTCCCCAGTGTCCCCCTAGAGACCTTGAAGGTAAGCAGAACCCTGTGTGCAGCTGAAGCTCGGAGCCCGGGGACTTGCATATATCGCCTGCAGTTGGGTCCCCTGGGTGTCTGGTCAGACCTCTGGAGACTCTGATCTCAGAAAGTCTGGGAAACACTCATCTCTCCATCCAGTATACTGGAGTGGGGTGCCATTGCCTTCTCCCCAGTGTCCCCCTAGAGACCTTGAAGGTAAGCAGAACCCTGTGTGCAGCTGAAGCTCGGAGCCCGGGGACTTGCATATATCGCCTGCAGTTGGGTCCCCTGGGTGTCTGGTCAGACCTCTGGAGACTCTGATCTCAGAAAGTCTGGGAAACACTCATCTCTCCATCCAGTGGTTTTCAGGCTGATCCCCTGAGGTCTCTCCGTGCTTCTTTGGAGCTACAGAAGGATGCAGTCGAATGAGGGGGAAGGACTGAACGGCTGAAACTCGAGTCCTCGTCACCCACTACAGTGCTTATCCAACTCTTCGATATGAAGTGCAGTACATGCATCCCTCCTTATCATCACTCTGTGAAGTAGGTGTTATTAAAATTCCTATGGTAGGGATGAGAAGACTCAGGCTCGGCAGATGAGCAACTTGTTCAAGGTCACAGCACTAGTAGGTGACAGAGCTGGATGTGAATGACAAAACTCGTCATCATCTCGGGACCCCAAACTCGAAGAAGGTGTGTTTGAAATTGTTTTATGTATTATTGATGTCTTGTAGTATTTAGTCTATAGAGGTGTGGCAAGACATGTCTAGTCTGATCCCTAGCTTTAAAAAAAAAAATGTATTTCCTTTTGGTTGTTCTGGGTCTTCGCTGCTTCACAGGCTCTTCTCTAGCTGCAGCGAGCAGGGCTACTCTAAGCGCAGGGCATGGGCTTCTCACTGAGGTGGCTCTGGGAACACGGGCTTCAGCAGTTGCAGCTCCCAGGCTCTAGGGCACAGGCTCCATAGTTGTGGCACACAGTCGTAGTTGCTCCAGGCGGGGCACACGGGATCTTCCTGAATTAGGGATCAAAGCCTTGTTACCTGCGTTGGCATGTGGATTCTTTACCACCGAATCACAGAAGCCCTGATCTCTACCTTTTATACAAAAAGAACCAAAGGCCCAGAGAGGTGACCTTGTCATCACAAGGTCACAAAACGAGGACACAGAGTTTGGTGATCTGGCCTGAACAAGGCTGGTGGCTTCCCCGAGGGGCCAGCTCTGTCTCAAGCCAGCAGTGTGCCCTGAGCCAGCAGTGTCTGTGACCTTTCCACCTGCGACAGCATCTGCCAAGAAAGAGCTAGGCCTGCAGAGCGGGACTGGATCCAGTACTAGGGACATTTAGCCTAAGGGGAAAGCAAAGGTCACGGTTTATTCATCTCCTTACGAGGACCATGGCTCTTCTGTTTGCCCACTCTCTTTCCCTACTATTGCAGTGGAATCTGGTCCTCTTTCATTCTCTTCTGATTAATGTCCATGTGTCTTGGGGCTTCCTGAAAGGATGAAATATTTTCTTCTAGAGGTGGCTGTATTTCAGGTGCTGGTGACTTATTTCTTCTTCCCTGGGGCTGGTTCATCAATCACTTGGAGATGTTTTGCAACCGAACAGCAAATGCATTTCTCAGAGCAGCAGCCTCCACCCTGGTCCCTAAGCCAAAGTCAGGCAATCAGGAAAGGACTTGGGAAGTAGCCAACCCCTGTCTTCCAAAGCCCACCATCTGGGAAGTGAATGAGCTGCCTGCTGCTCTCCCTGGGGAACGGACACAGCACAGCAGACCTGTGAGGCCTGCTCCTGGAATGTTTGGGTGTCTGTTTGCTTACCATCCCTCTGGGGGGAAGAAGAATGGTTTTCAAAGCTGCACACTCTTTGCTTGGGGAGTGCAGCTGAGCCTCCAAGTTAATTTATTTGACTAAGTGTCCAAGAAAGACCTGGTGTTTTTTCCAGGGCTTCTGTCAAAACTCTTTCCATGCTGAGAANTCTGGGGGGAAGAAGAATGGTTTTCAAAGCTGCACACTCTTTGCTTGGGGAGTGCAGCTGAGCCTCCAAGTTAATTTATTTGACTAAGTGTCCAAGAAAGACCTGGTGTTTTTTCCAGGGCTTCTGTCAAAACTCTTTCCATGCTGAGAAATCAGTTTTCCTCACTTGGCTGAAATGGCTTTACAACATGTACGTTTGAGAGAGGCCTTCATTCTGTGAGATATTCTTGAATGATGTGCCTCTAGACACAGGCTCTGTCTTGCAGAGAGTTAAGTTAGATAGGGTCATGACCTAACTTATGGCTGCCTTGTCCTCTGAGGTTTCTAAAGAGGGTGCTTCAACCAGGTAACCTCTCACACCCCTTTTTGCCAGCTAGCACATGGATTGCACACACCTTCTGCTTGCATTTTTCAAAGTGGTAATATCCCTGATATATCTCAGCAGAAAGTCCCATGCTAAGCAAACGTGCCCAAGGAAATCTTCTATTTACACAGAGTCCCCACTTCAGAACCACCTCTCCATAGGAAAGCCTGGGAAGGCAGATGCATAGATAAAATGAGGGCGGGAGNTTTTTCAAAGTGGTAATATCCCTGATATATCTCAGCAGAAAGTCCCATACTAAGCAAACGTGCCCAAGGAAATCTTCTATTTACACAGAGTCCCCACTTCAGAACCACCTCTCCATAGGAAAGCCTGGGAAGGCAGATGCATAGATAAAATGAGGGCGGGAGAACAGGGTGAATTTGTAAGGTATCAGCTGTAAGGGAGGCAAACTTTAGCCTTTACCCTCTTAGGGTTCTTTTTGACTGGGCCTATGAACTAAATGGACATAAAGCAGATCAACAGGAGAATAACATACACATTTATTTAACACGAATTTTATGTGACGTGGGAGCCCTCATAAGGAAATGAAGCCCCAAGAAGGTGAAACCTACTTGCTTTTACATTAGGTTGAACAAAGAGAAGCAGTTATAAAGTGAAACTATGTAAGGTATGTGGGTAGGCGAATGGAAGATAAGAATTTTTTTATTGAGATCTTTTTGCGTAGAATTCACTCCATCCCAGCTTATCCTTGGTGACACAAATGTTACTTCCTTCTGGTGTAGGGAAGACATCTTTCTTTATTATTATTATTATTTTAAAAATTTTATTGAAATGTAGTTGATTTACAACAGAATGTTAGTCTTAGGTATGGAGCCAAGTGATTCAGATACACGTTTCAGATTCTTTTCCCTTATAGTTTATTACAAAATGTTGAGCAGAGTTTCTGTGCTATACAGTAGGTCCTCGTGGGTTATCTATTTTACATATTGTTGTTGCTCAGTTGTGTCCAGCTCTTTGTGACCCCATGGACTGCAGCAGGCCAGGCTTCCCTGTCCTTCACCATCTCTCAGAGCTTGCTCAAACTCATGTCCATTGAGTCCATGATGCCATCCAACCATCTCATCCTCTGTCGTCCCCTTCTCCTCCTGCCTTCTATCTTTCCCAGTATCAGGGTCTTTTCCAGTGAGTTGGCTCTTTGCATCAGGTGGCCAAAGTATTGGAGCTTCAGCATCAGTCCTTCCAATGAATAGTAGTGTGTATATGTTGAGCCTAAGTTCCTAATTTATCCCTCCCCATCTTTTCCCCTTTGGTAACCATAAGTTTGTTTTCTATGAGGAAGACATCTTTCATGTGGGAATTTCATCTCCTGATTTTAAGAAAAAGAAGGACAGTCAGAGTGTCCTTCTTGTAGTTTTTCAAGTGCCTTTACCTTGAAAGAGTTAATTTGCCAAAGTGGCCGGTTTGAGGGTGGCATGTTCTGAGCCCCTCTCCATTCTGGCATGAAGGGAGGCAGTGTAGGGGGTAGTTAAGAGTGTTAGACTTCTGACCAACCTGGGTTGGAATCCTGGCTCTGTCAGTAACCAGCTGTGTCTGTGTGAGCAAGTTCTTTTCCTCTCTTCTTGGCAGCTTCCTCTGAACATAGAACTTACTTCATGGAGTTGTTGGAATGAAATGAGCTCATGGATATAAAATGTCTTGCACTGTGCCTGGCGCATAGTATGTGTTCAATAAATGTCAGCTGTTATTATTCACTCCTTTTTGGGAAATACCAGCGACCCCCAGCTCAGCGTGGGGACTTGGCGGTAAGGTCTGGATTCATGCCTGCCTGCTTTCTCAACCACTGGGCAGCCATGCTTCCCGGGGAAGTTGATGAGTAGAGTGGGCTCCTCCAGCCTGCCACGAGACCTTGGGGTCAGCTTCCTCCAAGCAAGGAGGCTGGAGGGCAGGTGATTTACTCAGAGGCGACGTGCTCCTCAGCCTCCTGCCACTCGGCCATTTCAGAAGGGCTTTTTCAGTTCACGAAAGAAAGGGGAGACCAATTACATTCAGCTCTGCTTTATGGAGAGAAGACTTGCTGGGATCTTCACAGGCTTTGCCCTTCCCAGAGCCCTCCTCCCTGCCCTCCCCCAGGCCCCAAGCCAGAACACGTGGATCTCTTTTTCAATCTCCTCAAAAGGAGGATGAATGACTCTCAGATAAGTACACAAATGGCAAGAATAATGAAATCTGGCAGTGTTTGAAGCCGAGCCCTGGCCTAATACTGTCCTTCTCCCCCAACCGGTCTCTGCTTCCTGGCCCATGCAGAGTCCTTGAGCAGAAAGAAATAAGAAATGCTCTTGGCGCGAGGTGAGGTGCAGTCAACCATGTTTATGAACTGCAGGGAACGTTCCCCAGCCAGCGCCTCCAGGGCCGTCCTTTGGGTTGAGGCAGCTATCTAATAAAAGACCATTTTCGTAATCAGTGTTCAGTGAAAACTGTTTTCATTTATAGAAACAGTGAAGCCACCTGCTATTTAAAGACACCCCCCCTCCTCTTCTTCTTCACCCCAGGGCGGAATCTTCCAGCTCACTCCCTCAGCCAGCTGTGTCTTGTCAAAATTCCAATCTCCTCCCTCAGAACCATAAATCTCTCTGACTATCTATCCCATGAGCCTTGCCTTCTTATCCTCAAGTCTGGAGTCTGGGATTATGGCCTCACCTACAAAAATAGGTCCACCCAAAGCGGTCAGCTGGGGAGGCACTCGGGGCACTCTAGCGAGCGAGGAGTAATGGACGGTGCGGCTCCTTCTGAGTCTCAGCTCGCTGATTCACTCCCTGCCCGATCCCACACATCTCCGCTGAGTCAGGCACTGACAAGAGGGCGGAGAGGAGAGAGGAAGGGAGGAAGGTGCTGCTGCAGAGATGCGAGCACAGGCACCCAGAGGAAGGGCCTTGGAGCCAACGGGAGGAAGAAAGCAAAGCAGAGAGAGGCCGCTAAGCCTCCGCTAGCCAGCCGGCTTGGGGAATGGGGCATTTGGGGTAGTGGAAGGTTCTAGTTATGTGTGAACACAGCCAAAGTCTTTCTGTCTTAACCCTTAATTTAGAAAAGCTTTTTACTTAATGTTAGTTCACTTTCTTTCTGAAGGGGCAGCAGTCTGGATGGGAACACCGACTGCAGGCCAGAGAGTCTGGGGAAGGAGGTACCCCAGCCTGGGTGTGAACTACACATAGAACCCTGTGTTGATCCAGAAAGTGAGGTCTCTGCTATAAACTTGCTTTTTCATGCTTTTGACTCTCTTTCTCGTGGATTGCTGGGAATTTGTGTTCCAGTTTAACTACTGGTGCACTCAAGAAGGGGGTGGCGGAGGATGAGATGGTCATCACCAACTCAATGGACGTGAATTTGCACAGCCTCCAGGAGATAGTGGAGGACAAGAGAGCCTGGCCGGCTGCAGTCCATGGTGTTGCAGAGTTGGACACAACTTAGCAATTGAACAACACTCCCATTCATCTTTCAAATCTCAACTTGAAGGTCACTTCCTCTGTAAAGGCTTTTTAATTACTCCTTCCTCTTTCCCCTCGGGCCCTCCCAGTTACTCCCTCTTTGCTGAGCATTCTGTGTTTAAATACTTTGTTAATATGAGATACAATGGGCAGGAAATTGAGGAAGAGCTTTATCTATATATGACCCTGCTTGTTAAGGAGCTGCACTCCAAGTCTTTGCTTTGCTTTTAGAATAGTAATAAACTAATTATATGTGAATTCCCAGAAGGCAGAGAACCCCAGCTTCTGGCCAGAAACAAGAGAGGGAAGGAAGGAGAAATTCTATAATCAGATAAAAGGAGAAAGAAATCATTTATAAGCTTGGTGGTTTTTTATCTTAATTCTGAGACTTATTCCATGTCTGTTTCCCTCTGATCTGTAAAAACAGAGTGCTTCCTATGATGTTTCTGAGATCTGAAACAACTCAGAGATGATATTTCTCTTTCTATAAACCAACCCACTCTCTGAATGCCCTGTAGGGGATTGGGTGGGGCAGGAGTTTAGGGAGGAAATCAGTCATCTGTTCAGTTCAGTTCAGTCGGCTCAGTCATGTCTGACTCTTTGTGACCCCATGAATTGCTGCACGCCAGGCCTCCCTGTCCATCACCAACTCCCGGAGTTCACCCAAACTCATGTCCATCGAGTCGGTGATGCCATCCAGCCATCTCATCCTCGGTCGTCCCCTTCTCCTCCTGCCCTCAATCCCTCCCAGCATCAGTCTTTTCCAGTGAGTCAACTCTTCGCTTGAGGTGGCCAAAGTACTGGAGTTTCAGCTTTAGCATCATTCTTTCCAAAGAACACCCAGGACTGATCTCCTTTAGGATGGACTGGTTGGATCTCCTTGCAGTCCAAGGGACTCTCAAGAGTCTTCTCCAACACCACAGTTCAAAAGCATCAATTCTTCNCCGTGCTGGCCCCCGGCAGGTCCTGGCAGCCTCATGTCCATCTGGCCATGATATCAAGTCTAATTTGCATGAGGGGCCTGGCGATCCTCTTAACAGCCCTCTGAGAAGGCCTGTGCTACGCTGTGCTTAGCTGCTTAGTCGTATCCAACTCTTTGTGACCCCATGGATTGTAGCCTGCAAAGCTCCTCTGTCCATGGGCTTTCCCAGGCAAGAATACTGGAGATCTTCCCAATCCAGGGATCGAATCCAGGTCTCCTGCATTCCGGGCGGGTTCTTTACTAGCTGAGCCACCAGGGAAGCCCCTACGAAGGCCTACCTGTTGCGCCAGCCCACAGGCCTCTTGCACTGTGGGTTTTACAGACAAGGGAATGCACAGTGAAGTTCTGTCTCAGAGGTGGTGATGCTGTTCGCTAGGATCCCCAAGGTAGATGGTGTTCGCTAGGATCTCCAAGGGTGTCTGCCACCCCAGCAGACAAGCTGCCCACTGTGAGTGTGTGCAGAGTTCCACCCAGGGGATGAAGCAGGACGCACACGGCGGGTTCCCGCAGCGTGTCCTGCCTCCTCTGGCTCCCGGAAGGCAGGGCCTGACCTTACTTCTTCCCTGTTCTCAACATCCAGCACAGAATCTGCCAAAGGGCAGGTGCTCAACAGATGCTCCCTGAAGGAATATAATCAGTCTGTTTTCAGAATTCCATTATGACTGGATCACGGCTGGCCCATTGTCTCTTTTCTCCTTCATAGGGATGAGCTCATGCAATGTTCCCCAGTCCCCAGCAGCTCGCCGGTTACTCAGCTGCCACCACCTCGCTGAGAAGGTGGGCTGCTCTCATGCCAGGCCCACTGGACCTCCGTTAATTCACTCCTTCCTCCCTCTTCCTTGGCTTCCTCCCTCCCTCCCTCTTTCCCTTCTGGCAGAGTGACCAGTTGTTTTGTTTGCCCAAGTCTGAGGGGTTTCCCAGGACCCAGGACTTACTATGCTAAAATCAGGAAAGTCCCAACAAACCTGGGAAAGTTGGTCATTTGACCCTCCCTTTCCCTTCCAGAGGGGCTTCCCTGGTGGCTTAGAGGGTTAAGCGTCTGCCTGCAATGCAGGAGACCTGAGTTTGATCCCTGGGTCGGGAAGATCCCCTGGAGAAGGACATGGCAACCCACTCCGGTATTCCTGCCTGGAGAATCCCAGGGATGGAGGAGCCTGGTAGGCTACAGTTCATGGGGTCGCAGAGAGTCAGACACGACTGAGCGACTCCACTTCCCTTCCCTTCCCTTCCAGAAGCATGTAATGGACTTATTCTGGGAAAGCAGAGGCCCAGGCTGAGTTGAGATGTGTTGACTGGTTTGGGGGGTAAAAGAGCTAATTACAGAGCTGCCCTCCCTTTGCTCTGGAATGAGGAGACATTAATGACATTTCTACTCCCTTCTCATCAGCCTCTTCCTCCCATCTGTATCCTATATTCCTCTTCTCTACATCTAAAACCTTTCAGTTCTTCCTTATCACACCCCCAGCCTTGGTTTCTATCACAGCTGGAGTATAGAGCCCAGATGAAGCTGGAGTTGGGGATCTAGTGCCCTTTGGCCTAGGATTCCAAAGTTTGAGGTCCTTGTTGACCCCACTGGGCAGCTGTTGAGCATGCTGAGATGTCCCACCCGCTCTTCACATCCACCTTTCAGATTCTAGGGGCAGGACCTTGGAGATTCAGTGGGGGTGTCTTCACAGCCTGCTTTTGGTCAGTCTTAAAATGGGGTACCTTCTGTTCTCTCTGATTTTTACTGGTCTTAGTGACTCACTGCCCTGGGAATCTGTGTTTCTCAGAGAGGTTGCTGAGACCAAGGGTGATGACAAGTGTGAATGAATCCGAGCCTGTCCCCCGTCCCCTCAGATTCACGTTGGACCAAGCCATGTGAACACACACCCACAGCACAAGTAGTGGGCTCTCCCGATGCCTCAGCTCCTCGGTAGCCTGGCCGTCCAGTGGGGAGTCCATTCATTTCCATACAGGAGTCTGTGTTTCCTGATGGATCCAGGCCACTTGCATGCATGCGTGCTAAGTCACTTCAGTTGTTGTCTGACTGTGCAACCCCGTGGACTGTAGCCCGCCAGGCTCCTCTGTCCATGGGATTCTCCAGGCAAGAATACCGGAGTGAGTTGCCATGCCCTCCTCCAGGGGATCTTCCCGACCCAGGAATCAAACCTGCATCTCTTACATCTCCTACACTGGCAGGCATGTTCTTTATCACTAGTGCCATCTAGGAAGCCCAGGGCACTTGGGTTTCTCTAATTTGACTGGGTACATTATTTCTCTCTAGCATTGAATTAGAGGGTAATTTGAAAGTGATGGCTGGCAAGTTAGGGTTTTTATTCTATTCTTTTAAAAGTAATGTTTTTATTTATTTAAATGGGACTTATTTTTTAAAATTATTTTAATTGGAGGCTAATTACTTTACAATATTGTGGTGGGTTCTGCCATGCACGTTTTTAAAAAGTTTCATCTTGTCCTACATCTGCCCTCCACTCACACCTTAACAACATATTCTTTTCCAGCTTGTATACGGGCAATGCCTTGGCATGAGCCTAGGGTAGGAGTCTTCATCTGGCTGCAGTGGAAAGAGATGCTCATGAATCTACTTCAGGAGGGCAGGTGGTCTTGTCTCTGGCCCACCAGCTTTGACAACTGCATTATCACTTCCCTTGTGGCTCAGATGGTAAGGAATCCGCCTGGGTTTGATCCCTGGGTTGGGAGGATCCCCTGGAGAAGGAAGCAGCTACCCACTCCAGTATTCTGGCCTGGAGAATTCCATGGACTGTATAGTTCATGGGGTTGCAAAGAATTAGACACGACCGAGTGACTTTCCCTTTCACTTATCACAGCCCACTGAGCTGCCTTAAGAAAGCCTGCACTAGAGGAGGTGGAGGCTGGTCCCCTGTTTGCCTGCAGGCCCCTCAGGAGCCTGTTCTCATCTGCTTTATGATGACAGGTACAGAGGTGATGCTGATGATGAAGACGAGAAGGAGGAAGATGTGATCTGAGTGTCTGACCAAGTAACATCATGCATTGATTTGGTAACTGAAACCGTTTCACTGGGAACGTCCAACAGTCTCATAGCAATTAACATCCTGGATTGATTGGTAGCAGCTGTTTAAGCTGAGTGGCAAAGGATTCTGAAGTTGCATCCAGGGTCACCAGCAGACAACGTGATGACCTGTTAGTGATGTCAGGTGTAGCCACGAAAGGGCGTGAGGAGCGAGAATTTCATATGCTCCTTATCCATGGGGTTTCAACCAGGCTTTTTGTCTCTCCTCATTCATGGCAGGTGAGTCACCTTAGCTCTTCCAGTTTGTATTGGGATATTTATGGGGGTCCCAGACCTGGTTGGTCACCCTTCACCGCTCTCCTCCTGGACTCGGGGTGCTCTGTTGAGTTTGTGGACTACCTTATTGCTAATACTTCAGGAGGGCTAGGAAAGCGAATTTTCTTAGAATAAATCTTGTATCCCAGCCCCCACCTTTCCCCTGCTTCCTGTGGGGCAATGTTGGTCTTTCAGTAAAGGGGCTGATGTCATGATGATTTCAAGTGATTTGGCCTAAAGACAACACCTACTCCCTGAACAATATCCATGAAAACTTAACACAGTTACTCGAGTGAGTCACACTTTCCTTGTGAATGTGATTTGCAGATGTCAGAATGAAGTCTCACCAGGACCGCCTTCTGAAATGGAACTTCCAGAAACAGCAGACAGACTGCTGATCAGCCATCCCAGAAAAAGAAAAGCCTCCCATAAACCAGCCAGGGCTCTGATCACACGAATGAATGCTACGTTTCCAAAGAAACCGAAATCAGCATGAAAAATTTCTCTTGCAGAAAGATTCGAGCTCATAGTATACCTGGTTACCTGATGAAAAGGAATCATTCCCCACCCCCCCCCAAACTATGTGCATCAATCCTGGCTCATGTGATTTTCATAATGACCCGAGGTTGTGGGCTGTGGGTACAGACTGTGAAAACGTCCTCCCGCATTTTCTGCTTGGGCAGAGAGAAGCCCATGTGACCTTGCATCTCGGTGCGTGAGGTAGTGAGTGATGGAGGCAAGCTTGGGCCTTCTGGTCACTCCTGGACAGTGCTCTGTCCCCCCACCCTGCCTTTACAACCTGCAGGGGGCCCGCCTAAGCAGCAGGCCATTTATTTTTCTTTCAGAGAGAAATGTATCTTTAAAAAAATAAGAATGAAGGCCAAAAATTCATCTCAATAAACATCAAGAAATTAAGTATTTTAGTTATATTTTATAATAAAGATATTTTTAAAATGTAAAAAAACTGAGGGAGAGGAAAGTAGAGACACAAAGAAATAAAAAAACACACACCCAGCACACCATGCATGCCACGATTTATGTGAGATCACAGCTCCATTGTGTGGCTTTTTAGGATGTCAAGGTGTGATTTGTTGTTAAGTCATTTAGTCGTGCCCAACTCTTTGCGACCCCGTGGACTGTAGTCCACCAGGCTTCTTTGTCCGTGGAATTTCCCAGGCAACAATACTGGAGTAGGTTGCCATTTCCTTCTCCAGGGGATCTTCCCCACCCAGGGACTGAACCCACAGCTTCTGGTTGGCAGGCAGATTTTTTACCACTGATTATCCTGGGAAGCAAAAGGTGTGATTAGGGTTTTACAAATATAAGCAGAAATATTGGCAGTACTTCTCCTGAGACCTGGTGACATTGAGGATAGAATTAGGGCCCAGAACCAGAAGTCTCTTAACCAAGGGAGGGAAATTCTTTCAATGGTGTCATGTTGAACTTCCAGAACTAAGCTATTGCCCTGGCTTCTGCTCTCTCTTTATAATGATGAGCAGGAAGAATACAAAGTGTAAGAGAAGGCCTGGCAAGAGAAACCAAAGCCCCAGCCTTTAACAATACCTGAGAATCACCTGGGAAGCTCAAAACCCATGTGCCTGGGCCCCGCCCCAAACCATCTGAGTCAGAGCCGTGGCGGCTGGACCCGGGTGTCAGCCCTGCAGGCCCCGCGCAGAGGGAGAAGCCCAGTGTCCCACGCGCATCCCCGAAGCGCTGACTTAGGGACGGAAGATGCACCGAAATAGCTGAAATGAGATGCAAGATGACCATGCAAAACCTTCTCGCAGGAAAGAGACAGCGAACAAAAGCTGGGGGTGACTCCAGAGGGGTCCACAGAGCAGGGCCTGCGGTGGTTGAGACGCCGCGTGAAGACAACGGGCGCGCTTTCCGCTTGACCTTCCGTGGGACTTCGCTGGAGGGTTTAATGTAACAACATCTTTTGCCTTAACTATTTTTTCATGAACTATTTTGGGCCCTGGGAGAAGGGTGCTAAACCCCCAGTGCATGTGGCCTTGGCCCTCTCTGCCTTACACAGCGGCGCGGTGCGGGGAGTGCGCAGCTGGGAAACATGGGCTTTGTCATGTTTAAATGCTTAGAATTGTTTTTTTATTGATACATAATTAGTATAACATCGTTAGTTTCAGGTGTACAATATAATGATTTGACACACATACCTGTTGTGAACATGTAATATTTGTCTTTTTCTGTCTGACTTATTTCACTTAGTATAATGCCCTCAGGGTCCATTGACATTTGTTGCAAATAGTTGCCATTTTTGAAAGCTGTTTTTTAGTTTTTTTAAAAATTGAAGTATAATTGATGTATAATATGTTACAAATGTACAATATAGTGATTCACAAGTTTTAAAGGTTATATTGGCTATATTCCCTGTGTTGTATAGTATGTCCTTGTTACTTATTAGTTTATATATATTTTTTTAATAATTTGTATTTCTTAATCCCATACCCCTATATTGCCCCTCCCTACTTCCCTCTCCCCAGTGGTAATTACTAGTTTGCTCTCTGTATCTGTGAGTCTGCTTCTTTTTCATGTTCACTGGTTGTTATATTTTTAGACTCCACATATAAGTGATATCATACAATACTTGTCTTCGACATATTTTCCTTAGTATAATACCCTCTATATCCATCAATGTTGCTGCAGGTGGCAAAATTTTGTTCTTTTCTATGGCTGAGTGATATTCCACTATGTGTATATACCACATCTTCATTGTCCATTCATCTGTTGATGGACACTTAGGGTGCTTCTGTACCTTGGCAATTGTAAATAATGCTGCTTTGAACATTGGGGTACATACCTCTTTCTGAATTAGTGTTTTTGTTTTGAGGGGATATATACCTAGGAGTGGAATTGCTAGGTCATGTGGGAGTTCTATGCTTAGCTTTTATAGAAACCTTCATACTATTTTCCTCAGAGACTGCACCAATTTAGATTCCCACCAACAGTGTATAAGGGTTCCCTGTCCTCCACACCCTCACCAACATTCGTTATTTGTGTTCTTTTTGATGAGAGCCATTTTAACAGATGTAAAGGGATATTCATTGTGTGTTTGATTTGTATTTGCTGATATTAGCAGTGGTGAGCATCTTTCCATGTGCCTATTGGCCATCTGCATCTCCTTGGAAAAAATTCTATTCGGTTCTTCTGCCCATTTTAAAATCAGGTTGTCTGACTTTTTTTTTTTTTAATGTTGAGTTGTATGAGCTGTTTATATATGCGGGATGTATCCTATATGTGTGCTATTTATGTATCCTTTATTGGTCATATCTTTTAAATATTTTCTCCCATTCAATAGGTCATCTTTATTTTATTGATACTTTCCTTTGCTGTGCAAAATCTAATTAGGTCACATTTGTATATTTTTGCTTTTATTTCCTTTTTTGAGCCATTTAAAAAAACATACTGCACAACTTGTGTCAAAGAGTATTCTGCCCATGTTTTTCTCTAGGAGTTTTATGGTATCCAGTCTTACATTTAGCTCTTTAATTCATTTTGAGTTTTTTTTTTAAGGTGTTGGAGAATTTTATAATTTCATTATTTTATATGTAGGTATCCAGTTTTCCTAGGACCACTTATTTTTTAAACTTTTTATTTTGTATTGAGATATAGCCAGTTAACAATATTGTGATAGTTTCAAGTGAACAGCAAAGAAGAGACTCAGTAATACAAATACATGTGTCTGTTCTCCTCCGAACTCCCCTCCCATCCAGGTTGCCACATAACACTGAGCAGAGTTTCGTGTGCTATACAGTAGGTCCTTGTTGGTTATCTATTTTAAATATAGCAGTGTGTACATGTCCATCCCAAACTCCCTAACTATTCCTTTGTGCCATCCTTCCCCCTGGGACCCAGAAATTCATTCTCTAAATCTGTGGGTCTCTTTCTGTTTTATAAGTAAATTCATCTGTATCATTTTTTTTTTAGATTCCACATATTAGGGATGTCATATTATATTTCTCCTTCTCTGTCCGACTTCACTCAGCATGACAGTCTGTAGGTCCATCCACGTTGCTGCAGATGGCATTATTTCATTCTTTTTATGGCTGAATAATATTCCATTGTGTACATGCACCACATCTTCTTTATCCATTCCTCTCTCGATGGCCACTTTGGTTGCTTCCATGTACTGGCTATTGTTAACAGTGCTACAGTGAACACTGGGGTGCATGTATCATTTTGGATCATGTTATTCTCCAGATAGATGCCCAGGAGTGGGATTGCAGGATCATATGGCAGCCCTAGTTTTAGTTTTTGAAGGAACTTCCATGCTGTTCTCCCTTTCATGCAGAGATGGGCACATTAAATGACAGAAACAGTATGGATCTAACAGAAGCAGAAGATATTAAGAAGAAGTGGCAACGATACACTGAAGAACTATACAAGGAAGATCTTAATGAACTAGATAATAACAATGGTGTGATCACTCACCTAGAGCCGGACATCCTGGAATCCAAAGTCAAGTGGGCCTTACAAAGCATCACTATGAACAAAGCTAGTGGAGATGGTGGAATTCCAGTTGAGCTATTTCAAATCCTAAAAGATGATGCTGTGAAAGTGCTGCACTCAAGATGCCAGCAAATTTGGAAAACTCAGCAGTGGCCACAGGACTGGAAAAGGTCAGTTTTCATTCCAATCCCAAATAAAGACAATGCCAAAGAAATGTACAAACTACTGCACAATTGCATTCATCTCACATGCTAGCAAAGTAATGCCTAAAATTCTCCAAGCCAGCCTTCAACAGAACATGAACTGTGAACTTCCAGATGTTCCAACTAGATTTAGCAAAGGCAGAGGAACCAGAGAGCAAATTGTCAACATCTGTTGGATCATAGAAAAAAGCAAGAGAGTTCCAGAAAAACATCTCCTTTATTGACAAACATCTCCTTTATTGACTATGCCAAAGTCTTTGACTGTGTGCATCAAAACAAACTGTGGAAAATTCTGAAAGAGATGGGAATACCAGACCACCTTGCCTGCCTCCTGAGAAATCTGTGTGCAGGTCAAGAAGTAACAGTAGAACTGGACATGGAACAACAGACTGGTTCCAAATTGGGAAAGAAGTATGTCAAGGCTGTATATTGTCACCCTGCTTATTCAACTTATATGCGGAGTTCAGTCAGTTGCTCAGTTGTGTTGACTCTCTGTGACCCATGGACTGCAGCATGCCAGGCCTCCCTGTCCATCACCAACTCCCAGAGTTCACACAAATTCATGTCCATTGAGTCAGTGATGCCATCCAACCATCTCATTCTCTGTTGTCCCCTTTTCCTCCTGCCCTCAATCTTTCCTAGCATCAGGGTCTTTTCCAGTGAGTCAGTTTATCGCATCACATAGCCAAATTATTGGAGTTTCAGCTTCAGCATCAGTCCTTCCAACAAATATTCAGGATTGATTTCCTTTAGGATTGATTGGTTGGATCTCCTTGCTGTCAAAGGGACTCTCAAGAGTCTTCTCCAACACCACAGTTCAAAAGCATCAATTCTTTGGCGCTCAGCTTTCTTTATAGTTCGACTCTCACATCCATACATGACTACTGGAAAAACCAAAGCTTTGACTAGATGGACCTTTGTTGGCAAAGTAATGTCTCTGCTTTTTAATATGCTGTCTAGGTTGGTCACAGCGTTTCTTCCCAGGAGCAAGTGTCTTTTAATTTCATGGCTGCAGTCGCCATCTGCAGTTATTTTGGAGCCCCCAAAATAAAGTCTGTCACTGTTTCCACTGTTTCCCCATCTTTTTGCCATGAAGTGATTGGACCAGATCTCATGATCTTAGTTTTCTGAATGTTGAGCTTTAAGCCAGCTTTTTCACTCTCCTCTTTCACTTTCATCAAGAGGCTCTTTAGTTTTTCACTTTCTGCCACAAGGGTGGTGTCATCTGCATATCTGAGGTTATTGATATTTTTCCTGGCAATCTTGATTCCGGCTTGTGTTTCATCTAGTCCAGCAGTTCTCATGATGTACTCTGCATATAAGTTAAATAAGCAGGGTGAGAATCCCATGAACAGTATATGCAGTTTTTACTTTAATTTCTCCAATAATTTGTGATGTCGAGCACCTTTTCATGAGCCTCTTGGCCATATGAATGTCTGTTTTGGAGAAATGTCTATTTAGGTCTTCTGCCCATTTTTTGATTAGGTTGTTTTGATGCTATTAAGTGTCATAAGGTGTTTGTGAATTTTGGAGACTAATTTCTTGTGAGTCACATAGTTTGCAAATATTTTCTCCTAATCTGAGCACCACTTACTGAAGAAACTGTCTCTTTTCCATTGTATATTCTCGCCTCCTTTGTCACAGATTAATTGACCAATAAATGCAGGTTTATTTCTGGGCTGTCTGTTCCCATTGATCCATGCGTCTGTTTTTGTGCCAGTATTGTGCTGTTTTGATTACTGTAGCTTTGTAGTGTAGTCTGATGTCACAAAGTGTGATTTTTCCAGCTCTATTCTTTCTCAAAGTTGTTTTGGCTATGCAGGGTCTTTGTGTTTCCATACAAAGTTTAAAATTAATTTTTTAGTTCTGTGAAATATGCTGTTGGTATTTTGATAGAGATTTCACTGAATATAGATTGCCTTGTATAGTATAGTCATTTTAATAATGTTAATTCTTCCAACCCAAGAACATGGTGTATCTTTCCTTCTGTCTATGTTGTTGCCAGTTTCCTTTATCAGCATCTTATAGTTTTGTGAGCACAGGTCTTTTATCTCCTTAGGTAGGTTTATTCATAAATATTTTATTCTTTTTGATGGAATGGTAAATGTGATTGTTTCCTTAATTTCTCTTCCTGATAGTTTGTTATTAGTATAAAAATGCAACAGACTTCTGTATATTAATTTTGTATCCTGCAACTTGACTGAATTAACTGATGAGCTCTAGTAGTTTTCTGGTGTGTCATGTGCAAAGAAAGTGTGAAAGAAAGTGAAGTCACTCGGTCGTGTCTAACTCTCTGTGACCCCATGGACAGTAGCCTGCACTAGGCTCCTCTGTCCATGGAATTTTCTAGGCAAGAGTACTGGAATGGGTTGCCATATCCTTCTCCAGGGAATCTTCCCGACCCAGGGATGGAACCCAGGCCTCCTGCATTGTAGACAGACGCTTTACCGTCTGAGCCAGCAGGAAAGTCCTAACAGTGACAGTTTTACTTCTTCCTTTCCAACTTGGATTTCTTTTACTTCTTTTTCCTAATCTGATTGCTATGGCTAGGACGTCCAAAACTATGTTATACAAAAGTGACAAGAGTGGGCATCCCTGTCTTCTTATTCTTGATCTTAGAAGGTATGCTTTCAGCTTTTCACCACATACTTGTGGGTTTGTCATATATGGCCTTTACTATGTTGAGATAAGTCCCCTCCCAGCTCAACTCTGAAGAGTTTTTTTTAATCATAAATGGTGATTAATTTTGTCAAAGCTTTTCCTGAATCTATGGAGATGACTATATGGTTTTTCTTTTTTAATTTGTTACTGTGGTATATCACATTAATTTGCTGATACTGAAAAAAAATCCTTTCTGGGATAAATCCCACTTGACCATGGTATAATCCTTTTAATGTATTATTGGATTTGATCTGCTAATATTTTGTTGGGAATTTTTTCATCATGTTTATCAGTGATACTGGCTTGTGTTTTTCTCTTTTAGTGATATCTTTGTCTGGATTTGGTATCAGGGTGATGCTGGCCTCATAGAATGAGTTCAGAAGAGAACACACATTCTTACATAGAATCCCTGCAACTGCTCTCTTCTTAAGGACAGAACAGACATACAGAAAGCCACACCAACCACCACTAGAGGTCTCCTACCAGGACAAACAGAAAGTTGGCCACAGTGTCTCAGTGAAGGACTCAGACTATACGGGATAAGTTTCCAGACTTTTGTGAGATGGAATCAGGATGAGGAATTTCCCCTTTGTAAGTGATCTTAATGCAGCTGTGAGACATCATTTTAGATCAATATCAGTCTCACAACCCTTGATATTGCTGCCCTCCTCCAGGAATCCTAGGCATCATTGGCCTCCCTACTGTCTGTTACAGAGAAGGTGCTCAGCTTTGCATCCTGCACAATATGCAGCTGAGCTCCTCCCTGGCATAATAGAAATGGAGTGCATGTTGGTGGAATGAGCCTTTAGAGTGCAGCTGGTGCTGTGGGGGCTTCATGGACTAGATTTCCTGACTCCCCCAGGAGAGCAGATCCCACCTCCTGTTGCTGAAGGGTAAACAGAAATGCTCTCTGTGAACACAGGCTCAAGGCGAGCATTTCTACTCTTCAGAGCTCCTTCAAAGTGAGGGCTGAGAAGAAGAGAATTGACTAGAGATGGTCTAGAAGTCTTAAGACTGTGAGACTTGGAGGCAGGAGGGCTGACGGCAAAATGGGGTCAAATGGCCTGATCTCACCCCTCAGGGCAGGGCCAGTATTTTGGGGAGGTAGTTGAGGGAGCAGAGCCCCAGGTGTCACTGCTTCCCAGAAAACACAGCTTGTGGTCAAGTGAGATTTTGTGATGCCAAAGTCCTTCTGGGAGGCCCAGACCCCTCTGACATTGGGTGTCCAAGGGGATTCATGAACTAAATTTTTCTGTTGGTGAGAAAGCTTTTTGTTTCTTTCTGTGTAAGCTCCCAGAGCCCCTCTGGAGCCTTGAAAGACTTGCCACGTTTTGAACACAGCATCCTGCCCATACCCTTAGGAGACAATTATTTGGGAGCTTACATCTCCATTGCTCAGTCTTGCTTTTTTTTTTTTTTTGCCTGTAGCGTATGAAAGTTTCCAGTCTGTGTCTCCCGTGCACTGATGCTCCGGATGAATCACATTCTGAGGTAGAGCTTGGAGCTCAGCCATGTCTGAAATGTTGGTGAGAGGATGCAGATATGTTGGTCAGAGCAATTTCAGAGGGAGGTCAGGGCCTGAGAGGTTTTGGCTGCAGTGCTGGCGGTTAGGTTTGAATCAGTTGGACAAACGGATTCATGCTGGCTGAACGGGCCCACTCAGACAAGGGGAAGTAAAAGACTACTACTTTAATCAAGGCTAAGTCGCATCTCCCAGCCAGGCAGCTGCTCTCAGGGCCTAGGAATGTCTGTTCTGGGATGCTAAGGCCCAGCCCGCCTCTGTCAGCCGGGACTCTGCACCTGCGTCGGCCGGGAACAGTGGTCAGAGATGGAGGCTGGGGAGGAGAAAATCTAGGTCAACCACCATTGCCTTTGAGGATTCTAGGTTTGTGATCTGAAATGTATCAATACTTCTCATTTGGTCCAGATAACTACTGGCCCCCGAGTTTGTGAATGCAGGCAGCGAGTCAGGTGACTAAAAAGAAGCCTGTGTTTGGTCCAAGATTGGGGTGCACTTGGATTGACTGCCTCCATCTCCCAGGCTGGAGGACGGGCCCCGCCTTTCATCAGGGGCTGCAGCGTGCTCACTGTCCTGCCATCTCCTCCTCTTCCTGTCCCTTCTGGAAAGGGGGGACTTGGTCTGAAGTTTCCTGAGTGTTTCTTTGATGGAAACACTTGGACCCTTGAGAATCAATAATATCTATTCCTTTTGGCAGGGGCAGTCAGGGAGGGTAAACTGACCTCTGTGTTTAAGAAGAGGTAGTTTGGATTTTCCTGGTGGTCCAGTGGTTAAGGCTTCATGCTTCCACTGCAAGATGAACTTAAGATCCCACAAGCCATGCGGTGTGGCAAAAGAAAAAAAAAAAGCATTTAGGCCAAATTTCCTCAAATCTGGTTGCACCTTAGACTTATCAGGAGGCAGGGGTTAACAATATTCATGCCTGGATTCTACCCAGATATTTCTCACTTAATTGGTTAGCATGAGACTCAGTCATCAACAGTGCTCATAAAGCGTCTTGGGGACACTAGTATGAGACCAGGGTTGGGAACCCCTGGCTTTAAGCTCTCAGCTGAAGCAAAATCTGAAGGTGTGGGGACATAGCCTGTCTCTGTGATTAGATGATAAATGCCCAGAGAGCAAGAACAGTGCTCCCCTGTTTTGGCCTCTCCTCCCTTGGAGTTTAATAGAACACAGGACACAGCAGGTTCTCAGTAAGCATTTACGTACGAATTCTTGGATGCATAGACGAGTGAACAGTAACATTCCTTTAAAAAACCTCATCTATACATCAACATGAATCTGCCACAGGTGTACACGTGTTCCTCATCTTGAACCCCCCTCCCTTCTCCTCCCCATACCATCCCTCTGGGTCATCCCAGTGCACCAGCCCCAAGCATCCTGTATCCTGCATCGAACCTGGACTGGCAATTCGTTTCTTATATTATACATGTTTCAATGCCATTCTCCCAAATCATCCCACCCTCTCCCTCTCCCACAGAGTCCAAAAGACTGTTCTATACATCTGTTTCTCTTTTGCTGTCTCGCATACAGGGTTATCGTTACTATCTTTCTAAATTCCATATATATGCATTAGTATACTGTATTGGTGTTTTTCTTTCTGGCTTACTTCACTCTGTATAATCGGCTCCAGTTTCATCCACCTCATTACAACTGATTCAAACGTATTCTTTTTAATGGCTGAGTAATACTCCATTGTGTATATGTACCACAGCTTTCTTATCCATTCATCTGCTGATAGACATCTAGGTTGCTTCCATGTCCTGGCTATTATAAACAGTGCTGTGATGAACATTAGGGTACATGTGTCTCTTTCAATTCTGGTTTCCTCGGTGTGTATGCCCAGCAGTGGGATTGCTGGGTCATAAGGCAGTTCTATTTCCAGTTTTTTAAGGAATCTCCACAGTGCTCTCCATAGTGGTTGTACTAGTTTGCATTCCCACCAACAGTGTAAGAGTGTTCCCTTTTCTCCACACCCTCTCCAGCATTGTAAAGTAAAAAAAAAAAAGTAGCTTGCACTTTCTAGAATATCAAATAAATGGAATAATAGAGAAAAAAATATAATACATCAAAAAAAAAAAAAAACACCTCATCCACTTGAGGCAGTGACTACTATTTTAAACATGCCACAATGAGAGGCCCTTGCAAGGAAGTCTGGGCCAGCTGGACCTGCCTGCCACAGTTAAACTCAGCACCATTCTAACCACTTAAGAAATGTCTGGATGGAAAAACTTCACAGACAATGGAAAGCAGAAAGTGTCTAGGATATTCTTTTCTTTCTTTTTTGGAGGGGGGGGGGAGTGTCAAGGCTCTGATAATGAAAACAGAGATTATTTGCTTCTGTAACCCGCTAGGGAGGATTATCTCATCATCTAGTTTTCCTTTGAGAAGTTGGACAATAGCGTCTAGCTTGTCTGAATATCTCTGGAAGGATCCTCTGCCGTTATGCCCCGAAACACCATTAAGATCCAGTGTCGGCTCTGGGTCTGGGCACTTCACTCTGATAAGGAAGGAAACTAAGAAAATCACGAGACAGTAGAGAGTTGAGCAGGAAGACGAGGTCAAGAGACGGTGACAAAGGCGTTTAGAATAAAAGCGTCCGCTGCGAGGGTTTTTGCTTCATGGCACTATCCTCGGTGGATTATATTTTTTAAATTGACCTGAAAGCATATAGGAGCATTTCAGATTTTAAAAGGTAGTAAATACAAGAAGGAGGGATTTTGAATTGATGATTAAGAGACTAGATGGAGTTTCATAATTAAGTGCTTAAAATACCATGAACAGGAGATTTCTTGCCTCCCTTTCCTTTGGTTCCTTTCTCTCTCTCCTCTTCTTCCACCCTTCCTTCCCATAAACACTGGCCAAACTAAGAAGAAAACTCATAGAAGAAGAAGAGTTTTTTCTTCTCTTTTCTAAGAAGAAAACTTCACATCCCCTCAAAGAGGTCCTGCGTTAGTAGGGAAGATTTGAAAGGGCAGTTCTGATGAACATGGAACGTGAGACGTGACGTGGGAAGGAGTTGGGAGAGGAGGGGCTGTGTTCCCAAAAGGGAGGAGAAGGTTCGCAAATGAACCCGGCACTGGTTCTCAGCCTGAAAGAACATCTAAGGCCCTCCCATCCAGATCCTCATGGGCCCCGTAACCAGCCGGTGGTTGTCTGGCCTTTCTTAAACGTCTGCAGTCAGCTCCAGCATCCTTGAGACAAGCAACAGACAAAGTCTGTGTCGGTTTTACAGGAGGGTTATGAGAGAAAATTGGCAACCTGGCTGAACCAAAAAAGGTAATTTAACAGCTCATATAACTGAAATGTCCAAGGCTTATGTCTGGTTTCAATCAAGGCAGGATGCAGGGGCTCAAATAGGACCATCCAGGGTCTTCCACCTCCTCCTGCTCTCAACCCTGCTCCCCTCGGGCTCAGCTTCACTGGCAGACAGGAACAGTGACCCCCCCCCCCCCCCCCCCCCCCCCCCCCCCCC
>SJYT01030750.1:187403-226668 GCA_006410635.1 Cephalophus harveyi
GCCCCCCCCCCCCCCCTTAACTCCGATCAGCCTGGCACTCAGGAAGAAGAGAGCCTGTCTTTTCTACTAGTCTTGTAGGAAAGACTTCCCTTGTGGCTCAGCTGGTAAAGAATCCGCCTGCAATGTCGGAGACCTGGGTTCGATCACTGGCTTCGGAAGATCCCCTAGAGAAGGGAAAGGCTACCCACTCCAGTATCCCGGCCTGGAGAATTCCATGGACTGTATAGTCTATGGGGTCACAAAGAGTTGGACACAAGTGAGCGACTTTCACTTTCTCTAAGAAAGACACTGTCTTTATCCCAGCTTGAGTCAGGGCTGATTCCCAAGCTAAGAGGGAAGGAATAATGAAGGATAACTCCAGGGTTTCAGAAGGGGGGAAACTGGGAAAGATGAATACCTGGATCAAAATTAAGATAATCACAGGAAACTATATCCAATCTTCTGGGATAAACCATAATGGAAAAGAACATTAAAGAATGTATATATGTGTAAAACTGAGTTACTTTGTTGTACAGCAGGGATTGGCAAAACATTGTATATCATTGTATAACATTATATATACTATGTTTCCATAAAAGGAGAAAAAATAATCAGAAAGAGCACTGGTTTGGGAAAAAGAAATCGGAGAGGAAGAATTGGGTTCAGACAAGTCAGAGGAAGTGGTTGGATGCTAATGAGTGGCGGGTGGTTAGAAGCGTGAGGGTGGGGGTTTTGTGGAGAAGCTGGACTTGGAGACGAGGAGTTGGGTCCTTCTACAGAGAAGAGATAGAGATACCAAAATTAGAGATACCAAGGGAACATTTCATGCAAAGATGGGCTTGATAAAGGACAGAAATGGTATGGACCTAACAGAAGCAGAAGATATTAAGAAGAGGTGGCAAGAATACACAGAAGAATTGTACAAAAAAGAGCTTCACGACCCAGATAATCATGATGGTGTGATCACTCACCTAGAACCAGACATCCTGGAATGTGAAGTCAAGTGGGCCTTAGAAAGCATCACTATGAACAAAGCTAGTGGAAGTGATGGAATTCCAGTTGAGCTATTTCAAATCCTGAAAGATGATGCTGTGAAAGTGCTGCACTCAATATGCCAGCAAATTTGGAAAACTCAGCAGTGGCCACAGGACTGGAAAAGGTCAGTTTTCATTCCAATCCCAAAGAAAGGCAATGCCAAAGAATGAAGCACTATGAACAAAGCTAGTGGAAGTGATGGAATTCCAGTTGAGCTATTTCAAATCCTGAAAGATGATGCTGTGAAAGTGCTGCACTCAATATGCCAGCAAATTTGGAAAACTCATCAGTGGCCACAGGACTGAAAAAGGTCAGTTTTCATTCCAATCCCAAAGAAAGGCAATGCCATAGAATGCTCAAATTACCACACAATCGTACTCATCTCACACGCTAGCAAAGTAATGCCCCAAATTTTCCAATATAGGCTTCAACAGTGCATGAACTGAGAACTTCCAGATGTTCAATCTGGATTTAGAAAAGGCAGAGGAATCAGAGATCAAATTACCAACATCTGCTGGATCACAGAAAAAGCCAGAGAATTCCAGAAAAACATATACTTCTGCTTTATTGACTACACGAGAGCCATTGACTGTGTGGGTCACCTACCACCTGACCTTCCTCTTCAGAAATCTGTATGCAGGTCAAGAAACAACAGTTAGAACAGGACATGGAACAACAGTCTGGTTCCAAATTGGGAAAGGAGCACATCAAGGCTGTATATTGTCACCCTGCTTATTTAACTTATAAGTAGAGTACATCATTCTGGGCTGGATGACCTGCAAGCTGGAATCAGGACTGCTGGGAGAAATATGGATAACCTCAGGTATGCACATAACACTACCCTAATGGCAGAAAGCAAAGAGGAACTAAAGAGCCTCTTGATGAAAATGAAAAAGGAGAGAGAAAAAGCTGGCTTAAAACTCAACTTTCAAAAAACAAAGATCATGGCATACAGTCCATCACTTCTGGCAAAGAGATAGGGAAACAATGGTAATAGTTACAGACTTGATTTTCTTGGGCTCCACAATCACTGCAGATGGTGACTGCAGCCATGAAATTAAAAGACCCTTGCTTCTTGAAAGAAAAGCTATGATGAACCTAGACAGCATATTAAAAAGCAGAGACATTACTTTGCCAACAAAGATCTGTCTAGTCAAAGCTATGGTTTTTCCAGTAGTGAACTCTGGGAGTTGGTGATGGACAGGGAGGCCTGGCGTGCTGCGATTCATGGGGTCACAAAGAGTCGGAGACGACGGAGCGACTGAACTGAACTGAACAGAGAGGAGAGCCCAAGCTACAGAACTGGTTGTGTTTGGTAGGGAGAGTGTGTGATGCCTGGTGAGGGCTCTATCCAGGGGGCTTGTGAGCTCTAAATTTCTGCACATGAAAATTTCTGTTATCCTCAGGATTACGTGTGAGATAGAAGGAAAACAAGACACCAGTGATGAGGAAAGAGAGTGTAGAGGGAGGCTTCATGTACTATAGGTCATAATAATCATCATTAGTCAGGATTTTTTAAATTGATGTATAGTTGATTTACACTGTTAGTTTTGGGTGTAAACCAAAGGAAGCAGAAACTAGCTCTAACCTATTCCCATATATATATATATAGTCCCACATACATATAGGGCTTCCCTGGTGGCTCAGAGGTTAAAGCGTCTGCCTCCAATGCGGGAGACCCGGGTTCGATCCCTGGGTCGGGAAGATCCCCTGGAGAAGGAAATGGCAATCCACTCCAGTATTCTTGCCTGGAGAATCCCACGGCCAGAGAAGCCTAGTAGGTTACAGTCCACGGGGTCGCAAAGAGTCAGACACGACTGAGCGACTTCACCTTCACCTTCACATATATATGTGTGTGTGTATTCTGTTTTCAACATCTTTTTCCTTGTAGTTTATTATAAAATATCGAGTTCCCTGTGCCGTACAGTAGGTCCTTGTTGGTTATCTATTTTATATATATTAATGTGTAGGATTTTTTACAAGTGATAGGAAACTCAATTCAAATGGTTTAATAATAATAAAACAGCATGTTGACTCAGGTAAGTCCAGGGTAGTTGAGGTTCAGATGCATTCAGGCGCTCCGTGATTTATGGACTTGTTTTTATTCTTTTACCTTATTCTTCCCTCTGTTGGCTCAGAAGCCTTCTCCTTATGAAGACAAAACAGCTGCCAGGAACACCATTCTATCTTTTCCATCAGGAAGAGCAATTCTCCTACAGACAGTTTCAATGAAATTCTCTGAATGAGTCTGACTCTGGTGTAGCCCATTATACGCCCATTTCTAAGTCAATGAGCTGTCATGCTCTGATTTTTAGAGTTAAATCAACACCCATCTCAAGTTACAACTAGAGGCATCCAAACCACTGGACTGAGAATGAGGGACAAACGGTTCCTTGAAGGAGGACTGGGGTGCTTTTCCCAAAAGGAGGTGGAATGGATACAGCAAAAACAATGACTCTCCACCGAATAAACCAAGGGAAGAACATCAGGGCGGCTGGTAGTCACCAGGGTCTGAAGACCCAGAGGTTGAAGATGGGAAGTGAATGGGCACAGTATGGTTTAGACGTGTGGCTGAATCATTTGTTTCTTTCAAAGATCAGAAATATAGGAGGAGAACAAATTTTAGGGGGGTGAAGGGATAAGTGGAAGTAGAAATGCCATAGAGGCAGGGATCTTATATTGTAAAGATCTTGACCTGTGAAAGGAGGCAGAGACTAGCTCTAACCCATTCCCACCACTTCTGAGCCAGGCACTGTGTAGGTGCTGCTGCTAAGTTGCTTCAGTCGTGTCCGACTCTGTGCCACCCCAGAGACAACAGCCCACCATGCTCCCCCGTCCCTGGGATTCTCCAGGCAAGAACACTGGAGTGGGTTGCCATTTCCTTCTCCAATGCATGAAAGTGAAAAGTGAAAGTGAAGTTGCTCAGTCGTGACCGACTTTTAGCGACCCCATGGACTGCAGCCTACCAGGCTCCTCCATCCATGGGATTTTCCAGGCAAGAGTACTGGAGTGGGGTGCCGTTGCCTTCTCCGGTGTAGGTGCTAGGAGGGCTGAAATGGATCATTCCCAGCCTGTGTCCTCAAGAAGCTCACAGCCTGAAAAGGAAGAGAGAACTGTGAATGAGCAGAGTATGCAGAGAAGGGACGCCTGATGACTCCAAAGCTGAGGACAGGGAAGGGACACCAGTGAGAGCCTGATGTTAGATCAGAGTTATCCTGCAGGAGAGAAGGATGCGCTCTGTCCCAGGGTACTGGGGAAGGCTTTTCATGCAAGATGGTCCCTGACCTGGGTTTAGTGGGATGAATGGGAGTTTGCTTCAGGAGGCCAAATGGAGAAAGGAGTGCTAAGCAAGGGCAAAGCTTTCTGAAGAGGCTCATGGGTGTTTAGTAAGAACTCTGGGGGTGGGGAAGGGCAAGTGACCAAGGGCCTGTGTGATGTGCCAGAGGTGGGGGCTTTGTTCGGAGGTGGTGGGCGGGTCACAGAGAAAGTTTGCAGTCAGGGCAAGATATGCTTGATTAGCATGTCAGGAAATGTCTTTGAGGTCAGTCTGGGGAACGAGCTTCGTGGAGACAGGAAGTGACCAAGGGCCTGTGTGATGTGCCAGAGGTGGGGGCTTTGTTCGGAGGTGGTGGGCGGGTCACAGAGAAAGTTTGCAGTCAGGGCAAGATATGCTTGATTAGCATGTCAGGAAATGTCTTTGAGGTCAGTCTGGGGAACGAGCTTCGTGGAGACAGGCCAGTTCAGAGGATGTGTGGCAGTGACAGTGGTCAGCACAAGGACAGGGAAAGGAGGACAGAGTGGAAGGATCCCTGGGAGCAGGAATTCACAGCCAGTGGTGACAGGATGAGGGAGTAGGTAACACGGGAGCTCTGAGCGCAGGCGATGGGGCTGTGATTGGAGGAAAGGAACCCTGGGCAGGAAGACGCCAGAGGTGCAGGTGGGATGGATAACGGAGGAGAGAGTTGCCCAGAGAGCCACGGGGAAGGGGGGTGGGCGGGCCTCGGACACATGCGGAGACCAAGACAGGCTGAGCCCCGGGCGGGAAGGAGGATGGAGAAAGCGGATGAGAGTCCCGAGTGTTAATGAGGAGGGCGGGCTAGTTGGAGGGCCTTCATTTTCTCAGTTAAGAAAGAGGGGACTCACCTGTTGGGAGCGAGTGGGTTTCAGATTTTACCTGTGGGGAAAAATGGGGAGAGTAACGCACCAGCCAATCACTGAGTCAGCCAGCTCCACCCGCTTGGGGCCCTCCTCTCCTCGCCTGCCCTTTGCCTCAGCTGGGGCCTCAGCAACGACCCCAGTGGTGCGCAGGGCGGTCGTGGCACCTCCCACCCCAGGAGCTGCCTCAAAGCGCCACCCACCCCAGCGTCGCATCCAGGAGCTCCGGGGTGAGACCCGGGCACGTGTGTTTGCAGAACGCTTCACACCCGAGACTCTGAAATGCTACACCCCACCCATCTCCCACGCATGGTTGAGAATGACTGAGTCAATGGGACTGAGGCCCGGAGTCTGCGATGGGTGGGAGAACTGGAGTGGAATCCTGTGCAGAAACCAGGTGGGAGTCAAGCGACAGGAGAAGGAGCGCCAGTGACTGGGATTCTTCGGGGAGTACGGCGTCTCCTGTTGTTACATTCAGCCACACCCGTGTCAGTGACCACCGAGAGACTCAGGAGGTCTGTAAAACCTGAGCACAATTGAGGATAACCAGGCTTTTCTGAAATATCATGGCCACTGTTCTAAGGGCAAGGAATGAAAATGAGAGAAAAAAAAAAAAACGATTATTGATGATGGAAAGACCCTGGGCGGCTTCAAAAGTTGCAGCAGTTTGTTGCAGCAGTGCCCTCTGCTGGTGACAGTCGGACTTGCAGCTGTGTGGCCGCTGCCTCCTTGACTTCTTGACCACACCCTGGAGTGGGCGGGTGAGTGAGGCTTCTAAGAAATTGTTGGTCAAGTTACAAACGATCATTAAATCCATACACACGACCCTTCAGGTATAAGCTGAGCTTTAAACTTTAGACTTGGCGATTTGCCAGTTGACTGTGTTCAAATAAAGATGAAAAACTGTCCAGGAAAAATGCTAAGATCCTGAAAAAAGTTTCTTTGAAAAATGTTTGATATGTGTATAATGGCCAGTCACCTGGAGACAAGCTACAGAGTTAGACATTTTTTCTGGAATTTTTCTGAATTTTCAAAAAAGGCTTGGTGATTCCATGCTGTTAATAATAATGGTGTTTGTGTGTGCGCCCAGTTGTGTCTGCCTCTGTGACGTCGTATGCTGTAACCCGCCAGACGCCTCTGTTCATGGGATTTTCCAGGCAAGAATATTGGAGTGGGTTGCCATTTCCTACTCCAGGAGATCTGCCTGTCCCAGGGATCGAACCAGCGTCTCTTGCATCTCCTGCATTGGCAGGCAGATTCTTTACCACTCAACATTTATTGAACATTGGCACCTTGCATGCATGACCTCAGTTAACTCTCACAACAGGCCAGAGTTCACAACAAGAACTGTTACCATTCATACTTGTGAGGTAACTGAGGCACAGATTACCTTGCGAGTGTGGCTATGACCACAAAAGCTTGGCAGAGGAATTAAACTTAGAAGCATCATGTAGCCTTGTTAAGGTCGTCCCAACTTCTTTATTGCATGTTCCAGAAAGGCATGATGTGTCAACATCATGGGTGCTTACTGAGTGCTCATGTGATGGCCCCAGGCAGGTGCCCCTTGCAACTGGATGCCTCTGCTTCCCTGTGCTGACTCAGGGGCTTGGGGTCTTCCAGCCCTGTGGCTGCCCATTAGCTGGGTCTAGTCATTTTCCCTACATGTTTGGCCAGCTAGCAGGAGAGAAAAGAGCAAAGAGGAAGCACGTCTGCTTCTTAAAAGCTGTGGCTAACGTGCCAGTGGCAAGAACTAGACCCTTGGTCACCCATGGATGCCAAGGGTGCTGGGAAATGCAGTTTCTGGCTGGCCAGCCACTTTCTAGCACCAGCTCTTCACCATGGGGTGGGGAGCAGGGACTGGAGTGGTCAGCTGGCCATCTCTGCCCTTCCTCTAGTAAGGGTGACTCGCTGACTCAGGTCACGCCATTTCTCGGAGGATGATGGAAACTGATCCCAGATGAGCACCAGCTTGAGATCATGAGACTGGTGTCTGTAGCAATAAATCATTTGTGAGGTGCTTTTCCTGCTGACAGTATTTCCATACCAATTATCTTCTTTCATCCTCACAGTCTTTGTTAAGGGGGTTAATTGCCTCTAGTTCCCAGATAGGAAAACCGAGGCTGAGCAGTCTGGTGTTGTGCCCATATTCCCACAGCTGGGACTCAGGGTCTGCTCATTACCATGCCCTGAAAATAGTTGTGGCTGCTAAGCTTAGATGGAACTAAGATATATGACCAAGATATTTCATGTTGAGGGACGAGGAGTGGGCAGAGCTATGAGCAGAAGCAGGAGATGTTCTCCATGGGCTGAATTAATATCACTCATGAAACGTTTTTCTGTATTTTCTATCTTTACCAAAGGTCACAGACAACCAAAACCATGGCTTACGTTTCACAACTTAACAGTTTACATTGCAGGTTTCATTTGCTATTGACAATTCTATGATGTTCTTGACTATTACTGATTTTGGGGGAAAGTTCAGGAGGGGTCTTCATGTTCCTCCTATCTACCCCCTCCATCCTTTGAGTTTTATCAGAGTCTCTGGTAACAATCTAGTCATAAGAAGGGGTTCTCATTATTTTAATTCTCACCAAGCTATCCTTCTGTACTAGTTTAAACACTTAAAGTTTTAGTTTACATTTTACTATGAAAATTTCAAGTATACAAAAGAGAAAAGTAATATGTAAACATACAGATACTCTACTGATTGAAAATACTAGCATTTTCCAAGTATCTTTCTGTTACTGATTTCTAGATTAACTCAACTATGTTCAGAGAATAGAGCTGGCTTTCAATTTTTTATGTTTGCTAAGGTTTCTTTGTGGCATGCAATATGATCTGTTGTGGTGAATGTTCCACATGCATTTGAAAAGAAGATGTATTCTGCCATTGGGTAAAGTGTCCCATAGAAATATCATTCAGGTCAAGATGGCTGGTCATGTTGTTGCTCTTCTGTGAGCTTACTGATCTTCTAATTGTTCTGTCTAATCTGTCTAATCTCAGTAATTAATTACTGAGAGAAGAGTGCTGACATTTCCGACTGTAACTGTGGCTCTGTTTTTTCATTCCTTTGAGTGTTTGCTTCACATATTTTGAAATTCTGTTGTTAGGGGCGTACACATTTAAGATTGCTATATCTTCTTGGCAAATTGAGCTCTTTATTTTCATGAAATGTCCCTCTTTATCTCTGAATAGTTCTTGCTCTGAATCTGCTTTGTCTGATGATGGTACAGCCAATCCAGTACAGTATACTTTTCTCCATCCTTTACTTGTAACCTATCTCTGCTTTTATGTTTAAAGTGGATTTCTTGTGTTTTGTTTTCCACCCTAATTTTTGTTCCTCTATTTTACATCTTCTGTTACGTTGCTTTTGGGCTTCGCTGATAGCTCAGTTGGTAAAGAATCCGCCTGCAGTGTAGGAGACCCTGGTTTGATTCCTGGGTCTGGAAGGTCCACCGGTGAAGGGATAGGCTACCCACTCCAGTATTCTTAGGCTTCCCTTGTGTTTCAGCAGGTAAAGAACCTGCCAACAATGCAGGAGACGTGGGTCCGATCCTTGGGTTGGAAAGATCCCCTGGAGAAGGGAACAGCTACCCACCCCTGTATTCTGGCCTGGAGAATTCCATGGACTGTATAGTCCATGAGGTTGCAAAGAGTCAGATGTGACTTTCACTTTAGATTGTTTGGATATTTAATATTATTGATTAACTTCTATTTGAATTATAAGTATCCATTTCAATTTTTCTGTTGGCTTTTTGCCTTTAACATTTTTGATTTTGTTTAGTTTTTTAGTTTTAGTGGTGCTTTGCTGCTAAGTGACTTCAGTCGTGTCCGACTCTGTGTGACCCCATAGATGGCAGCCCACCAGGCTCCCCCGTCCCTGGGATTCTCCAGGCAAGAACACTGGAGTGGGTTGCCATTTCCTTCTCCAATGCATGAAAGTGAAAAGTGAAAGTGAAGTCGCTCAGTCGTGTCCGACTCTTCGCAACCCAATGGACTGCAGGCTCCTCCATCCGTGGGATTTTCCAGGCAAGAGGACTGGAGTGGGGTGCCACTGTGGTGCTTTAGGGGTTACCATATAAATAATTTATATAAATTATATAGAGTCTATAATTTTATCATATATAATATATGTACATTTAGTCTACTTAGAGGTAATATTTTACTACTTCAAGTAACATGTTGCCGTTGTTGTTGTTCAGCCTCTCAGTTGTGTCCAACTCTGCAACCCTATGAACTGCAGCACGCCAAGCCTCCCTGTCCATCACCAACTCCTGGAGCTGGCTCAAACTCATGTCCATGGAGTCAGTGATGCCATCCAACCATCTCATCCTTTGTTGTCTCCTTCCCCTCCTGCCCTCAATCTTTCTCAGCATCAGGGTCTTTTCCAATGAGCCAGCTCTTGGCATCAGATGGCCAAAGTAATAGAGTTTCAGCTTCAGCATCAATCCTTCCAGTGAATATTCAGGGCTGATTTCCTTTAGGATGGACTGGTTGGATCTCCTTGCTGTCCAAGGGACTCTCAAGCCTTCTGCAGCACTACAGCGTCAATTCCTGGGCGCTCAGTTTTCTTTCTGGTCTAACTCTCACATCTGTACATGACTGCTGGAAAAACTATATAGCTTTGACTATATTGACCTTTGTTGGGAAAGTGATGTCTCTGCTTTTTAATACACTTTCTAGGTTTATCATAGCTTTTCTTCTAAGAAGCAAATGTCTTTTCATTTTGTGGCTGCAGTCACTGTCCACAGTGATTTTGGAGCCCAAGAAACTAAAATCTGTCACTGTTTCAAGTAACATGTAGGGGACTTAAAGCTCTATTGGTCTTTACTTTGCCCTCTCTGTGTTCTAGTTGTCAAATATACTACATCTACATACATGGAAATGTGAACCATACAATCAGGAGTTTTGCTTTCAGTTGTCATACATATGAGAAAGAAATGGTTTTTATTGGTGCAGATATTTACCATATCTGATGCTCTTCCTCACTCTTAAGTTCCGGGTTTTCCTCTGATAACATCTTCCTTCTGCCTGAAGAACTTCCTTTAGCATTTCTTTTAGAACTCTTGATTTCCCTTCTTGACTGCAGACTCCAGGGGACCATGACTTGAGCATACCCTTGGGTCAAAAGTACAAGAAAAACAGGGATGTGGAGGGGACCCTGGAAACTCAACCCCCGTGTAGGTTGCTTCTTCAAATTTGGACACCTCTCGTCTCAGTCTGCCTCTTTTTCTTTACTTTCAAGAATTCTCAGGTAGTTGACTAATATTTCGTCAAGTATGTTCATTGATATCAGTATAACTGCCTGTCGGTGTAACAGTCTCACTCCATATTGGCCTAAGTCTGGTTGAATTTTCTCTTCATTTTCTAGCTTTTTAAGATGAAAACTTAGATAATTGATTTGAGACTTTTTTTCTTTTCTACTGTAAACATTTAAAGCTATAAATTTCCCTTTAAATACTGCTTTAATTGTATCCCACAAATTTTAATATGATGTATTTCTACAATATATCAGTTCAAAGTATTTTCTGAGTTTCTGTGTGATTTCCTCTTTGACCCATGGGATAGTTAGATGTGCATTAATTTCTAAACATTTAGAGAGGATCTCCATGTAGATTTTTTGTTATTGATTTCTAACAGGAAATCAATGTTCTGATGTTCTGATGTCACAGAACATATTAAGTATAATTTCAATCCTGTTAAATATCTTGAGGCTTGTTTCATGGCCTAGAGTCATTGTCTGTAAATTGATTATGGGTACTTGAAAAGATGTTGTTCTGCTGTTTTGGGGTGTGATGGTCTATATAGTCGACTATTGAACAACATGGAAGTTAGGGATACCAACACATTTGTGCAATCAAAAATCTGTGGATAACTTTACAGTTGGCCCTTCTTACCACCCATTCCACATGTGAGGATTCCACCAACTGTGGATTGTATAGGATAATAGTAGGTTTTTTCTTTTTCTAATACAATTTTTAAAGGTTACTTTCCATTTACAGTTATTACAAAATACGGGTTGTATTCCCCCTGTTGTCCAGCACATCCTTGAGCCTGCTAGTTTGCGCCTCCCACTTCCCTGCCCCTATATGGACCCTTTCCCTTCTGATTTCCTTTAGGATGGACTGGTTGGATCTCCTTGCTGTCCAAGGGGCTCTCAAGCCTTCTGCAGCACTACAGCGTCAATTCCTGGGCGCTCAGTTTTCTTTCTGGTCTAACTCTCACATCTGTACATGACTGCTGGAAAAACTATATAGCTTTGACTATATTGACCTTTGTTGGGAAAGTGATGTCTCTGCTTTTTAGTACACTTTCTAGGTTTATCATAGCTTTTCTTCTAAGAAGCAAATGTCTTTTCATTTTGTGGCTGCAGTCACTGTCCACAGTGATTTTGGAGCCCAAGAAACTAAAATCTGTCACTGTTTCAAGTAACATGTAGGGGACTTAAAGTTCTATTGGTCTTTACTTTGCCCTCTCTGTGTTCTAGTTGTCAAATATACTACATCTACATACATGGAAATGTGAACCATACAATCAGGAGTTTTGCTTTCAGTTGTCATACATATGAGAAAGAAATGGTTTTTATTGGTGCAGATATTTACCATATCTGATGCTCTTCCTCACTCTTAAGTTCCGAGTTTTCCTCTGATAACATCTTCCTTCTGCCTGAAGAACTTCCTTTAGCATTTCTTTTAGAACTCTTGATTTCCCTTCTTGACTGCAGACTCCAGGGGACCATGACTTGAGCATACCCTTGGGTCAAAAGTACAAGAAAAACAGGGGTGTGGAGGGGACCCTGGAAACTCACCCCCCATGTAGGTTGCTTCTTCAAATTTGGACTCCTCTCGTCTCAGTCTGCCTCTTTTTCTTTACTTTGAAGAGTTCTCAGGTAGTTGCCTAATATTTCATCAAGTATGTTCATTGATATCAGTATAACTGCCTGTCGGTGTAACAGTCTCACTCCATCTTGGCCCAAGTCTGGTTTAATTTTCTCTTCATTTTCTAGCTTTTTAAAATGAAAACTTAGATAATTGATTTGAGACTTTTTTTCTATCATAAACATTTAAAGCTATAAATTTCCCTTTAAATACTGCTTTAATTGTATCCCGCAAATTTTAATATGATGTATTTCTACAATATTTCAGTTCGAAGTATTTTCTAAGTTTCTGTGTGATTTCCTCTTTGACCCATGGATAGTTAGATGTGCATTAATTTCTAAACATTTAGAGAGGATCTCCATGTAGATTTTTTGTTATTGATTTCTAACAGGAAATCAATGTTCTGATGTTCTGATGTCACAGAACATATTAAGTATAATTTCAATCCTGTTAAATATCTTGAGGCTTGTTTCATGGCCTAGAGTCATTGTCTGTAAATTGATTATGGGTACTTGAAAAGATGTTGTTCTGCTGTTTTGGGGGGTGATGGTCTATATAGTTGACTATTGAACAACATGGAAGTTAGGGATACCAACACATTTGTGCAATCAAAAATCTGTGGATAACTTTACAGTTGGCCCTTCTTACCACCCATTCCACATGTGAGGATTCCACCAACTGTGGATTGTATAGGATAATAGTAGGTTTTTTCTTTTTCTAATACAATTTTTAAAGGTTACTTTCCATTTACAGTTATTACAAAATACGGGTTGTATTCCCCCTGTTGTCCAGCACATCCTTGAGCCTGCTAGTTTGCGCCTCCCACTTCCCTGCCCCTATATGGACCCTTTCCCTACTCCTTTTTGGTAACCCCTAGTTTGCTATATCGATGAGTCAGTTTCTTTTATATTTGCTACTTGGTTGTAATTTTTTTAGATTCCACATATAAGTGATAACATACAGTAGTTATCTTTCTCTGTTTGATTTATTTCACTCAGTATAATGCTCTCCACATCAATTCATGTTGCTGTGAATGGCAAATGTTTGTTCTTTTTTATGGCTGAGTAGTATTCCTGTGTGTGTAACATGAACTGCAGCTTCTTTATCCATTCATCTGTTGATGGACACAAGTTGTTTCCATATCTTGGCGACTATAAATAAAGCTGCTATGAGCATTGGAGGCGGGGCACGTATCTTTTCAAATCAGTGCTTTTAGGTTTTGGCTATATACCCAGGAGTGGAGTTGCTGGGTTATATGGCAGTTCTATTTTTAGTTTTTTGGGGAGCCCTCCATGCTGTTTTCCACAGTAGCTGCACCAATTTTGTAGTAGGTATTTATTGGAAAGAAAAAACAAAACGTGTTGTTTAAGGGTCAGCTGTAAATGTTAATTAGGCCAAACGTGGTTCTGATCTTTGTCTCTACTAATTTCCTATTCACTTGTTCTATCAATAATCAAAAAAGAAGTGTTAAAATTTTATTGTCGTTTTCTTAGTTTACTCTTTTAGTATTTTTTTTAAGACCTGTTTTTGGATGTTTTCACTTGTAGGATTGTATCTTCTTGAGGATTTGACCACTTTCTTATTGCAGAATATCTTTTGTCTTGGACAGCAATCACTGTCTTGAAATCCATTTCATCTGCTATAAATATAGCCATTCCAGTTTCTTTAGGATTATTTTCCCAGTACATGTTTTCTCATCCTAGCCTTTAACTTTTTTTGGAGTTTTTATATTTAAAGTGGGTTTTCTTGAAGATAACATTTGTTGGGTTTATCTAGTTTGTCAATTTCTGACTTAGAGTATTTGACAATTTATATTAATGTCATTATTGATATACTTGGGTTTACATATAAAAATTTTCTACTTGTTTTTTGTTTCTTCCAATTGATCTCTGTTCCTGCTTTTCATTTTGTCCTCTTATGGATTTTTCGAGTCTTTTTTATAGTCCGTTGTATCTCCTCTATTAATTTATTGACTACAGCTCTTTATTAACTCATTTTCATAGTGGTTATTCTACAGTTCACAATATTTGCACCTTGTCACAACCTGTCTTCTCATATCACATGACACCTGTATGTTTCTACTTCTTCCTTCCAACCTCTGTATTATCCTTGTCATACATTTTACCTCTGTGTATATTGTAAATCCCACAGAAGATTGTTATTTTTGCTTTAAATGAACAAATGTCCTTTTAAAGAAGTTAAAAAATTAGATATTGATACTTTATATTTAATTATACTTTATACTAAATATTTACAACCTTTTCTTTATTCCTTTGTACAGATGCACATTTCTGTCTGGTATTTCTTTCAGCTTGAAAAAAATCCAGTTTCATTTCTGTTAGTGCAAGTCTGCTGGCAATGAATTCACTTAGCCTTTGTTTGCCTGAAATATTTTTATTTTTGCTTTTTAGGAACATATTTGCTGGATATAAATTCTAGACTAATAGCTGATTTTTTTTTTTTTTGCCTTTCAGCACTTTAAACATGTCATTGTAATTTTTTTCAGCTTTTAATTGTTTCTCGTGACCAGTCTATGGAGTCTTAAATTCTGTTCTCCTATATGTAATGTGTTTTGCTTTATTTTAGTCTGACTGTCTTTAAAATTTTGCCTTTGTTTCTTCTTTCCAGCAATTTGATTATGATGCATTTTTGTGTGGTTTGTATTTAACTTGCTTCAGTTTTGCTGTTCTTGGATTTGTGGATACATAGTTTTCATCAAGTTTGGAAAAAATTTGGCCATTATTTCTTCATATTCTATTTCCCAAAAATAAATAAGCAAGAATAGATTAACTTTAGGGATAATAGATATCAATTTTTGATATCACATCTTCCTATGCATGAGTAGAGTTCATCATTACATTTTATCAAATCATCTTTTGCATATCTCAATCGCATTTAAAGTTTTCTTCATATAGATCTTAAATATTTCATATTGATTTCTGTTTTATGTTTTTGTTACTGTGACTGTTACAAATAAGATCTTTATTTTTATGTTTTAAGGAGTTACTGCTTTTATAGAGGAAGACCATTGATTTCTCTAGTAACCTCATCCTAAACACCTTATTGTTTCCCATTATAATTTCCCATTCATTTGCTTATATTTTTTTCAGGTGTATGTAACAGTATCAGAAAATGATGCTTTCTTGAATTTGCATGTTACTTTTTCATAATGCCCTGATATTATGAAAAAGTAATGTGTCTCTTTTTCTTATTACTTTGTATCCTTTTTCTCTTTCTGAGTATTTTAAACATTCTCATTTAAGGATCTTCTTCATATTCCATTATCTGTAATTGGTGGAGTACAGATTTTCTCAGCTGTCTCATCTGTTGACTGTATTTTAGGATAGTTCCTTTCTTCATGGAACTAGACATATTTACCATGAGCTCATCTTCATCAGGTCAAGTTTCCTGTAGAGCTCTTTGAACTTGTATTGTGCAGGCATCTCTTGGTTCACATTTGCCTTTGCAGAGTTCATTCCTGGATACTTTTTATGTTTATTTTTTGAGTGTAACTTCCTTTACTTATGGTTTGGAGAGATTCTGACTAACACCTACACACGGTACAATTTTGGAAGCTTGATTTCTAGAGGTCTACTCTTTCACCGCCCACAGTGTTGGGCAGATGGTCAGCTTCCTGCTGTTCCTCAGACCAGTGGGCAGAGTTTTCTTGTCCTTATTTCATGGAAGGAACATCTCTTTCTGGATTTCAGCTTTATTCAGAGATGTCACTTTTTACTTCTTATCACCTGCCGGCCTGAGGCCTAAACCCATGACTCTTGAAATACGTCTTCTCTGCCAGCTCCTGTTTCCAATGTCCATGTGGACAGCTTGCTTTTAGCTCCTGCTTAACTTTATGAGTTTAAGTTTCTACTTCCTTCCTGGTACCTGGGAATGTTCCTCGCTTCGTTTTGAGTTTGGCTATGAAATGACAGCAATAATCATGGCAACAATAACATTTTGTTGTTGCTGTATTCTATCCGGAATTTATATGGGCTTGGAGCATAATTAGAAACTTCCCACACTGGCTCAGTCTATGGCACTGACCGAGATTTCCTGGTGGTGCTTTAAGTAATTCTGACAAATGTCCTTTCCTGTCACAGAGAGGGATACTTATTCTCAAAATATCTTGGGCCCCATGAGGTGAAAGACTCTCATTGTTCCTATTCACTTATACACTGAGCAATTTCCCCACATCCGCCTTTCTACTCCTTTATATAAAAGCATTATTGAACATCTCTTTTGTGCTAAGAACTGAGCATGTTATCAGGATATGTAAAACTTAACATGAGGTCACTTAGTTGTCAGATATCATTCTCCATGACACAGGGTCAGAGGATACTTTTAATGCACTATTGATAAGTACCAAAATAGAGGTAGGTGCCTTGCAATTCCAGTGAAATGTCTAAAGGTTTTGTGTATGAAACAGAGATGACTCTGTGTCTGTCTTTTTCTTTTACATATCCTGGGAGTACTGAGAGTGGGAGAGCAGACAGCAGAGGGTTGGGGAGAGAGCATGTTGGGGGCAGGACCATTGGTTCCTGTTGCTAATCAGACCATCCAGCTGCCCTTTGATGCCACCGACCTGAGGTCCTGACTCAGCATGTCTGAAGTGTTTCTCAAGCAACTGCACATTGGGATGCTTCTGTTGGTGATTTTGATGTGCGGTTCAGGCTTCCCTGGTGGCTGAGATGGTAAAGAATCTGTGTGCCGTGCCGGAGACCAGAGTTCGGTCCCTGGGTTGGGAAGATACCCTTGAGAGGGGAATGGCTACCATCTCCAGTATTCTTGCCTGGAGAATTCCATGGACAGTCCACGGACACAGTCTGCTGGGCAACAGTCCATAGAGTTGGAGAGAGTTGGACACGACTGAGTGACTAACACTCACTTTTTAGGATCAAAAGCTGCTGACATATCTGACCTTCAGGGAATCATTTAAACCTGTATTCCTTCTGTGCCTCAGTGTTCTCGACTGTAAAATGAGGTCATTTCCAGCATTCTAGTCTAGTGGTTAAAAGTTGCCTAAGACAGGACTATTTTTGTGATGGTTGTTATTATCGTTTTGGTAATAATACTGTTACGTAATCTCACTGCCTTTAGAAGCTTAGGTTGTGTTTTTCCTGAGAGCAAAGTGTCAGTAAACTCAGATGACAAGCAGACTTGTTTTCCTATCATCCAGTGCTGTCATTTGGCTTCCAAACATGAAGTAATGGTGCTTGATGTAGCAGCTTTGTCAGCCCGATGACCTGCCCTAATGCACGGTATCATGAGGTAATGAGTCTGAGTTTTATGATTTGTGGAATCTGCCTGTTGATTTCCAGTCTCAGCTCAGGGGTGTGTGTAGGTGGTGGGGGCGGGGGGAGGCACGAGAGTGTGATCAGTGATGGTTAGTAAACCCAGCTGGAGGACTCCTGAGAGGCGCTCAGAGGCCGTGGTTCCAACTGTTTTTCATTAATTATCTTCAAAACAACCTCTCGTCCTAAAAAAACCCAATGAGGGAGCAACACATGGCTTTGAAAGCCATGGTGGAAGAGTTCCTGATGGTTTTCATTTGGGCAACGTGTAGTGCAGTGGAAAAAGTGTGGACTCTGGAGCCAGCCAGACTAGGTTCCAATCCTGGCTCTCCGACTCCCCAGCTGGATGGCGTCAGCTGACTCCCCACTTGTGCCTCAGTGTCCACAGCTGAAGCGTGGAGACAGTGACAGTACTGTTTTTCATTAATTATCTTCAAAACAACCTCTCGTCCTAAAAAAACCCAATGAGGGAGCAACACATGGCTTTGAAAGCCATGGTGGAAGAGTTCCTGATGGTTTTCATTTGGGGAACGTGTAGTGCAGTGGAAAAAGTGTGGACTCTGGAGCCAGCCAGACTAGGTTCCAATCCTGGCTCTCCGACTCCCCAGCTGGATGGCGTCAGCTGACTCCCCACTTGTGCCTCAGTGTCCACAGCTGAAGCGTGGAGACAGTGACAGCTATCATGGCGCCTGTCTCAGCAAGACACTTTATAGATGAGGGCAGCCGAGGCGCACAGCGCTTAGCGCAGTGCCTGGAGCACGTGAACGTTCCAGGAGCCTTAGCTCGAATTGTTTACTCCAGGACAAAGACTTAATCCACAGGCCAAGAAAGGTGAAGCCAAGGTCAGGCTTTGGGGGAAGACATTCAGGGGGTGGGAAGCCCTTTACGTGGCACCGCCTGGTCCCCCTGCCTGGAAAGCCAGCCTTGCGTGGGGCGCAGGCTCACCTCTGACCGACCAAGTGGGAGCAAGTGCCCTCTAGTCAGGATCTGGGGCCTGCGCCCGGGACGGTTTCTCTTCCTCCATCAGCCCTGATGCCCTTTCCTTTTCCGTCTCTCCTTCTCCCCTTTGCTTTCCTCCTTTCTCCTTCTGCCCCTCAAGCCTGCCCTTCACCTCCTCACCCTTGCCTTGGGCATTTCTCCACCTGGCGATTCGGAGCGGATCTGACAGGAGTGCTCAGCCCACTTCCTGACCCCGTGTTCCCGCCTCGTCCACCCCGAGTAGAGCCCTTGGGTCCGGTAGTCGCCTTCCCCCCCAGAGATGGTGGGACCTGCCTGAGAATCAGCCTCGCGGACCCCACACAGAAGACAGGCACCCTGCCAGGAAGGGGTGGTGACTTACTGGGCTTGCTCTTCTTCTGGCTCAATCTTTTCTCATGTATACATCTTGCTCGGGGCAGTTTCTGGAGCCCAGCCATGCCCAGCTGGCTTCTCCTCTTATTAACCGGGGCTGAGAAGTCAAGTGGTTTTAATTAAGAGAACGCAGGCAGGGGATGAGATGGTTAGAGAGAATCACCGACTCACGGACATGAATTTGAGCAAATTCTGGGCGATAGTGAAGGACAGGGAAGCCTGGCGTGCTGCAGTCCACGAGGCCGGGAAGTCAGACACCACAGCAACTCAACCACAACAGAGAACACAGGGATTGGGGTCAACTGTGCGGAAGTATGAAACGCGAGCAAAGCAGAGAGATGAAAGCCACGCTTTGATCTCACTGGAACATTTGATGTTTTGAGAATATTGAATTGTTCTTGACTCCTCATTATCTCTAGGGAGGAAGAGAATGAAACCGACCCACTGGGGGCAAACTGACTAATGCTCTCCCGTAATGAGTTCTTCTTAGCCGCTGGTTTCCATGAGGTTGAGAAGTAATAAGAGTAAAGGGCAGGGACCTCTAAGTTTTCATTATAATGAATGTTGTGGGCCTTTGAAAAATGTGAGTGTCTCCACTTCACAGCCCTTCTGTGTGTCCACGTTTCCATGCAGACAGCTGTGGGCACTGTGGGCAAATGATGGAGAAGTCTGAAGCTAGTACAGTGGGGCCATTCTGTTAGCTTCCTAGGGCTGTTGTAATAAAATACCACTCCCGGTGTGGCTTAGAACAACAGGAATTTACTGCCTCACAGTTTGATTGGTTAGAATTCCAAACTCAAGGTATCACCCGGCCACGATCCCTTGGAAGCTGCCAGGGAAGCATTTCCTCCAGACCTCTCTCCTAGCTTCTGGGGGTTCCTGGGCTCCTTGCCACATGTCTGTAGTCTTCACATGGCATGTGAATCTCCCTGTGTGTGTGCTTATGTCCACTTGCCCTTTTTCATAAGAATACCAGTCGTGTTGGAACAGGGGCCCACCCTTCTCCAGTATCACCTCATTTTAACTGACTATGGCTGCAAAAACCCTATTTCCAACTAAGGTCACATTCCACATTTCCAGCTAAGGTTCTGGAAGCTGGGACTTCAAGATATGAGTTTGGGGAAGACAAGTTTAAACCATCATAGCCATGGCTGTGGGAATCTGCTTTGCACTGTCCATTCCATAGCTTGACACACACTTGATAGAATGACCCTGGTGTTGGTTCTACATGTGCTGGAAATTAGGCCAGAAACATGGGCAGGGGCCAGTTGTGTGCTTGAAGGCCAGGTGCTATCTCCTGAGAGCGATGGGGAGCCATGGAGTGTTTACCAAAGGGAGGATGATCAGACTCCAGGACGATCCCTTCACCGTAGTGTTGAGAAATGGAATGGGGACAGAGAGAAGGCTGTTGCAATTTTCCAAGCAAGTGATAGAGCTGGTCTTGAACCTCACTAATAGCAACTGAGATGGAGGGGAACTAGGACTTGAAGGGACACCTACAGTTTACGTATCAGGGTTCCTAGAAAAGAAGAACTTAGAATATGTTTTATTTCAGTAAGGGAACTGCCATTTGAGGACTGTTGTAAAATACAGCTGCCATTTGGGTTCCTGGAGTCAGGCACTTGAAACTTTGAAACAGATTCTCTTGTTTTCAAGGCAATCACCAAGATAAACTGTTTACACCAAAGTAAAGCAACTTGTTCTTGAAACAAATGGTCAAGATATCACAAATCTGAGTATAACAGCTGCAGATTTAGATGCTCAGTACTGGACAGTTAGAAAGTTTTTCCTGAAGTTAGCATTTAGACTGAATTTTTGGTGTCTTCCGTGTATTGGTTTCCTAGTTGCTGCCATAATAAACTACCACAAGCTTAGTAGCTTAAAAACAACACAAATTTATATGGTTTTATTGTACTCTAAGTCAAAACCTAACATGGTTCACGTGGCTAAAGTCAAGGTATTGGCAGGGCTGTGTTCCTTTCTGGAGGCTGGGAAGCTCTTTTCTCTGCTTCCAAAGCCACCCACATTCCTTGGCTCGTGGCACCTTCCTCTACTGTCAAAGCCAGCATGGCAGCCTTGCCCTGTTTCAAGGTCAGCTGGTTCACAAACAATTCCATTGGAAACATTAATCCCCCTTTACCATGCAACCAGAAGTATTCACAGATTTTGGGGGTTAAAATGTGTATGTCTTGGGGGGTGGCATTAATCTGTGTACCTAATTTAAATGGTGTTTAACTTAGTATAACACGGACCATGCAAGTTGAATAGTGCAACTGTCTTATGAGGCCCTGGGGAATCAGGGATGGGGCTTCTCTTGAAGGAAATGGAGGTTCCCAGGACCAGTTGTGCTGGGTTAGCATGGTCCAGCCACAGGCCAAGAGAAGGGGACAGTGCTCCCTGCTCTCAGGAAAGGAGTCTTGAGGAACCTAGTCTCAGTACTGATCTAAAGATTCTTGTTGAGGATGAGGGAGACTGTTAGGAGGTATACATAACCTTGAGGTTGGGGTTTTTGGTGCCGTGAGGCCAAGAAGAACACAATTATCCACTTTTTTAGCCCCCACATATTCAGGGAACACTGCCCTTTGTCCTATTAATAGACTGGGGAGTTGCATCCTGTGGGGTCAAGGCTGGGGTAGGGAGGTGCAATGTGCCTGCCTGCAGTGAGTCCACATGTGTGAACCAGCTCAGGCTGGAGCAGTGAGTTACAGAGGGTGTGATGTGAACTGGGGGCCCAGACTGCTGTCGTGGAACCACAAGTGGTGGATGGAGAGGCAAGCACTCCCCAGGCTCAACTTTCAGGCATTCTCAGAAATGGGGGGAGACGCCACGTGGCCGACTGACTATTCTGCTAATCCCAGGCAGATGCGGTTTGAACATTAAAAGAAATGGGACTTTATTTTGGGCTTCCAAAGCAGACGTCCGGGTTGTAGGATTTAGAGATGAAGGGCCTGTGGGAGGTGATGGCGGGGGAGGAGTCTGGCTAGTTCTGGCATTTAGCTGCGTAACAGAGTGCTGCAGAGTCTTGGTCCTTGGGAGATGCATTTCTGGGAGGCCAGAAGCATACGCATGAAGCCTTTTGTCTTCTGTGCCTGGAGTTTTATGGAGCTGTGACTGCCCAGGAGGAAGCATGGCAGCGCCTGGGTCTTTGGGGGTTGAGCTTCCTGGGATGGGAGCACCAGCTGAGGGTCAGGACAGTTCACGTTAAACAGGGGAGGGGAAAGAGCTGGAAGAGCCTCTAGGGCTTTGGGACTTGGGACCTCCCCAGCCCTTCCAGTCCCTGCTGGGGAGGTGGGGCCTGCTCCAGGAGGGAGGCATTCTGTATGGGTTCCAATTTCAAAAACGAGGAGTGCAGTAGTCCCCACTTTCCCAGTTGTTATCCATCGTCAACCAATACAAAAATATTAAATGGAAAATTCCAGAAGCAGTTCATAAGTTTTAAATTGCAGGCCATTCTGAGCAACATGATGAAATTTTGTGCCATCCCACTCCCTCCAGCCTGGGAAGTGAATCATCCCTTTGTCCAGCATATCCTGCCCACTGGTCACTTAGCAACCTTCTGGGCTATCAGATCAATTGTTGCTGTATTGCTTGTGTTCAAGTGAGCCTTTTTTTTTTACTTAATAATGGTCTCAAAGAAGAAGAGGAGTGACGTTGACAAATCAGAAATTCTCTTACTGTGCTTAATTTGTGAAAACTTTACCATAGCTTTTTATTGCACTTCACTTTATTGTGCTTCAAAGATAGTGCGTTTTTTTGTTTGTTTGTTTTTACAAATTGAAAGTTAGTGGCAACCCTGCATCAAGGAAATCTGTCGGCACCATTTTTCCAACATTTGTCTCTGTATCATATTTTGGTAGTTCTCACAATATTTCCAACTTATTCATTGTTGTTACATTTGTCCTGGTGATCTGTGATCACTGATCTTTGGTGTTACTATTGTAAATTGTATTGGAGTATTGACCCATTGGAAAAGACTCTGATGCTGGGAGGGATTAGGGACAGGAGGAGAAGGGGACCACCGAGGATGAGATGGCTGGATGGCATCACTGACTCGATGGACGTGAGTCTGAGTGAACTCCTGGAGTTGGTGATGGACAGGGAGGCCTGGCGTGCTGCGATTCATGGGGTCGCAAAGAGTTGGACACAACTGAGCAACTGAACTGAACTGAACTCAACCGCAAACTACACCCAGAGAAGACAGCACACTTTGTTTTAATTGATGTAAGCTTCATTTTCGATGTTATGTTAATTACTGCTATACAGCAAAGTGATTCAATTACATGTGTGTATGTATTCTTTTTTTCCTGTTCTTTTCCATTATGGTTTATCATAGGATATTGAAAATAGTTCTCTATGCTATACAGCAGGGTCTTGTTGCTTACCCATTGTATATATAACGGTATATATATAAAAGCTTATATCCGTTAACCCCATCTTCTCACTCCATCCCTCCTCCAGCCCTCTTCTGCTTAGCAACCACCAGTTTGTTCTCTATGCCTGTGATTCTGTTCATTTGTGTCATATTTTAGATTCCATATGTAAGTTGTATCATATGGTATTTGTCTTTCTCCTTCTGCTTGCTTCACTTGCTATGATTATCTCCAGTTGTATCTGTGTTGCTGCAAATAGCATTAGCTCATTCTTTTTTATGGCTGAGTAGTATTCTCTTGTATGGTCTTCCCTGGTGGCTAAGTTTAAAGAATCCACCTGCCAGTGCAGGAGATGTGGGTTTAATCCCTGAATCGGGAAGATCCCCTGGAGAAGGAAATGGCAACTGACTCCAGTATTCTTGCCTGGGAAATCCTGTGGACAGAGGAGCCTGGTGGGTTCAATCTAGGAGATTGCAAAAGAGTTAGACATGACTTAGCAACTAAACAACAAGTATTCCACTGTGTGTATGGACCAAACCTTCTTTATCCATTCATCTGTCGGTGGACATTTAGGTTTTTCCTATGTATTCGCTATTGTAAATAATGCTGCTATGAACATAGGGGTACGTGTATCTTTTTGAATTATAGTTTTGTCTGGTATGTGTCCAGAGGTAGGATTGCTGCATCATATAGTAATTATATTTTTAGTTTCCTGAGAAACCTCCATACTGGTTTCCACAGTGGCTATACCAGTGTACATTCCCACTAATAGTGTAGGAGGGTTCCCTTCTCTCCACACCCTCTCCAGCGTTTATTATTTGTAGACTTTTTAATGGTGGCCACTCTGACTGCTCTGAGCTGGTACCTTGTATTTTTGATTTGCACTTCTATTTCATATAGTAATTATATTTTTAGTTTCCTGAGAAACCTCCATACTGGTTTCCACAGTGGCTATACCAGTGTACATTCCCACTAATAGTGTAGGAGGGTTCCCTTCTCTCCACACCCTCTCCAGCGTTTATTATTTGTAGACTTTTTAATGGTGGCCACTCTGACTGCTCTGAGCTGGTACCTTGTATTTTTGATTTGCACTTCTATGATAATTATTGGTGTTGAGCATCTTCTCATGTGCCTGCTGGCCATTTGTATATCTTCTTTAGAGAAGTAAGGCAGCAAACTCAATTGATCAATGTGTGTATGTTCTGACTGCTTCTCCGACCAGCCCTTCGCCCGAGGCCTCCCTGCTCCTTGAGACACACCAGCATTGAAATTAGTCCAACTGATAACTCTACAATGGCTTCCCTGGTGGCTCAGGCAGCAAAGAACCTGCTCACCAGTGCAGGAGACACAGGTGACCCGGGTTCAGCCCCTGGGTCGGGAAGATCCCCTGCAGAAGGGAATGGCAGCCCACTCCAGTATTCTTGCCTGGAGAATCCCATGGACGGCAGAGCTGGGGGATAAAAGAACCTGCTCACCAGTGCAGGAGACACAGGTGACCCGGGTTCAGCCCCTGGGTCGGGAAGATCCCCTGCAGAAGGGAATGGCAGCCCACTCCAGTATTCTTGCCTGGAGAATCCCATGGACGGCAGAGCTGGGGGATCGCAGAGAGTTGGATATGACTGAGTGACTCACATCCATAATGACTTCTAACAGTGTAGGTGAAAGGAAGAGTATTATATCCCTCACTTTCAATCAGAAGCTAGGAAAGATTAAGCTTAGTGAGGAAGGCACGCTGAATAGCAACAATAAGCTGAAAGCGCGGCTTCCTGCACTAAACAGACACGTTGTGAATACAAAGGGGAAAATTCCGGAAGGAATTTAAAAATCACTACTCCAGTAAATGCATGAAAAATCAGGAAGTGAAACAGCCTTATGGCTGATATGGAGGAAGTTTTCATGGTTGGTCAGGATGGAAGATCAAACCAGCCACAACTTTCTGTTAAGCCAAAGCTTAAGGTACCAGCTGTCTTCAATTCTATGAAGGCTGAGAGAGGTGAGAAAGCTGTAGAAGCAATGTTTGAAACTAGCAGAGGTTGGTTCATGAGGTCGAAGGACAGAAGTCATCACCATAACAACAAAGAGCAAAGTGAAGCAGCAGACACGGATGTAAAAGCTGCAGCAAGTTATCCAGAGGATCTGGCTGAGATCACTACACTGCACGACAGATGTTTCAGTGTAGGCAAAGAAGCCTTCTATTGGAAGAAGATGCCATCTAGGATGTTCATAGCTGGAGTGGAGAAGTCAGTGCCTGGCTTTAAAGCATCAAAGGACAATCTAACTCTCTTGTTAGGGGCCAATACACCAGTGGCTTGAAGTTGAAGCCAATGCTCATTGACCATTTCTGAAAATCTTGTGTGCGTGCTAAGTCACTTCAGTCACGTCTGACTCTTTGTGACCCTGTGGACTGTAGCGTGCCAGGCTTCTCTGTCCTTGGGATTCCAAGCAAGAACAGTGGAGTGGGTTGCCATGCCCTCCTCCAGGGGTCTTCCTGATGCAGGGATCAAACTTGCATCTGAAGATGTGACTGAATTGCTACAATCTCATGATAAATATTAAACAGATGAGTTGCAAGGAAAGTACTTTCCTGAGATGGAGTGTCTCCTGATGAAGATGCTGTGAAGATTGTTGAAATGACACAAAGGGTTTAGAATATTAATATGACATAAACTTAGCTGATAAAACAACTTCAGGGTTAGAGAGGATTGACTCCAGTTTTGAAAGCAGTTCATTTGTGGGTTCAGTTCAGTTCAATCACTCAGTCATGTCCGACTCTTTGCGACTCCATGAATTGCAACACGCCATGCCTCCCTGTCCATCACCAACTCCTGGAGTTCACCCAAACTCATGTCCATCGAGTCGGTGATGCCATCCAGCCATCTCATCCTCTGTCATCCCATTCTCCTCCTGCCCTCAATCCCTCCCAGCATCAGAGTCTTTTCCAATGAGTCAACTCTTCGCATAAGGTAGCCAAAGTATTGCAGTTTCCGCTTGAGCATCAGTCCTTCCAAAGAACACCCAGGACTGATCTCCTTCAGAATGGACTGGTTGGATCTCCTTGCAGTCCAAGGGACTCTCAAGAGTCTTCTCCAATACCACAGTTCAAAAGCATCAATTCTTCGGTGCTCAGCTTTCTTCACAGTCCAACTCTTGCATCCATACATGACCATTGGAAAAACCATAGCCTTGACTAGATGGACCTTTATTGGCCAAGTAATGTCTCTGCTTTTTAATATGCTATCTAGGCTGGTCATAACTTTCCTTCCAAGGAGCAAGCATCTTTTAATTTAACGGCTGCAGTCACCATCTGCAGTGATTTTGGAGCCCAAAAAAGTGGGTAAATAATATCAAACAGCATTGTATGCTACAGAGAAATCATTCATGAAAGAAAGAGCCAGTCAGTGAGGCAAACTTTAACGTTGTCTTATTTTAAGAAATTGCTAGGGTCACCCCAGACTTCAGCAACCACCACCCTGATCAGTCAGCAGCCATTCACAGGGAGGCAAGACCTTCCATCCGCAAAAGATTACTACTTACTGAGATATATGTTGTATAAGTATACATGTTCCCACATCAGGATCTTCATCCAAAACACATCCCCTGGAAAAGAACCAACTGTTCTTCTCGTTATGACAGAGAGAGACGGGCCATGGGTCCAATGACAGCAGTTTCTCAGTTCCGTCATTCCAGCTGGTTCTGGGAGCAGCAAGAACTTACACCAGGTACTTGGCAGAGGTTCCCGGGAGCATCTTGTTTTAGCCATGCCCTTTTCCTTCAGAGTTGTCTAGTCTTGCCTGTGTCTGTAATTCATTCTTTCAGTTGTGTGCTGTGAGAGATGCAGAGAAACTAAGTTGTGGCCAGTCTCTTCCTTTAAGGAACGGACCAGAGACCAGCGTGGCTCTCAGGAAGCAGACATTCCGTTATTATACTCTATTACACTATCAGACACTCTGTTATTATACTCTATTTCACTATGAGATGGCTTGTGCCTAGGTCCCAACCTTAGCAAGACTGACTGGAAATTCTCTCAGGGTTCAGAGAGAGGGACCACTGAGGATGTGAGTGGTTGGGGGAAAAAAAGACTTTTGAGATCAGCTATCGAAAGATTGGTGGTTTAGTTGCCCAGTTGTGTCCGACTCTTTGTGACCCCGTGGACTGTAGACTGCCAGGCTCCTCTGCCCATGGGATTTTCCAGGCAAGAATACTGGAGAGGGTTGCCATTTCCTTCTTCAGGGATTAAAAGATTATGGGAGCATCTTGTTTTAGCCATACCCTTTTCCTTCAGAGTTGTCTAGTCTTGCCTGTGTCTGTAATTCATTCTTTCAGTTATGTGCTGTGAGAGATGCAGAGAAACTAAGGTGTGGCCAGTCTCTTCCTTTAAGGAATGGACCAGAGACCAGCGTGGCTCTCAGGAAGCAGACATTCCATTATTATACTCTATTACACTATCAGACACTCTGTTATTATACTCTGTTTCACCATGAGATAGCTTGTGCCTAGGTCCCAACCTTAGCAAGACTGACTGGAAATTCTCTCAGGGTTCAGAGAGAGGGACCGCTGAGGATGTGAGTGGTTGGGGGAAAAAAAGACTTTTGAGATCAGCTATTGAAAGATTGGTGGTTTAGTTGCCCAGTTGTGTCCAACTCTTTGTGACCCCATGGACTGTAGACTGCCAGGCTCCTCTGTCCATGGGATTTTCCAGGCAAGAATACTGAAGAGGGTTGCCATTTCCTTCTTCAGGGATTAAAAGATGGGCTCCGTGGAAAGGAGGGGCTGGAGCACTTATGGCATAGAGAGGGAGCATGAGGGATGTGTGTGTGTGTGTGAAAAAAATATGCAAGTCTCCCACCTCCTCGTTCCTCGCTCACCCAGTTTCCTTCCATAAAGCCAGAGTTTATATTAAAAAACATCTGATAAATGCAGATGTACCCACATCCATGGCTGGATGGCTGAACCATGTTCTAAGAACAGAAGTCTGAAATGTGGATGTGTTCATTGATGTCTCCGAAGCAGAAAAAAAGACTTTTGAGATCAGCTATCGAAAGATTGGTGGTTTAGTTGCCCAGTTGTGTCCGACTCTTTGTGACCCCGTGGACTGTAGACTGCCAGGCTCCTCTGCCCATGGGATTTTCCAGGCAAGAATACTGGAGAGGGTTGCCATTTCCTTCTTCAGGGATTAAAAGATTGGCTCCGTGGAAAGGAGGGGCTGGAGCACTTATGGCATAGAGAGGGAGCATGAGGGATGTGTGTGTGTGTGTGAAAAAAATATGCAAGTCTCCCACCTCCTCGTTTCTCGCTCACCCAGTTTCCTTCCATAAAGCCAGAGTTTATATTAAAAAACATCTGATAAATGCAGATGTACCCACATCCATGGCTGGATGGCTGAACCATGTTCTAAGAACAGAAGTCTGAAATGTGGATGTGTTCATTGATGTCTCCGAAGCGCAGTATGAGGCCACTCTTTACAATCACCAAATCCTGACAACTCTTCACACACCATCTGGGGGACCCCGGTCTTGCCACAGGGTACAGAAAATTTGAGAGGCCCAAGATACTTGTAAGAAGTCAGTCACCCCTGCTTCTCCCCCTGACTCCAGGAATCCACAAAAATCCCAAGAGAACCTGGGCTCCACAGAGCCTGGGATATACCTGGGATATCCTTGGGATATGAGGTCCTGGGGTGACACCCAGATGACAGATGGGCTACGCTAAGTGGAAAACAGTTGGGCCCTTTTGGAGCCGAGGGCGGAGGCAGGGCTACCCCTCTCTCCAGGCCAGTGTGTAAAGGGGTGGCGCACAGTGGACTATAGTATGAGACCACTCTTTACAATCACCAAATCCTGACAACCCTTCACACACCATCTGGGGGGCCACGGTCTTGCCATAGGGTACAGAAAATTTGAGAGGCCCAAGATACTTGTAAGAAGTCAGTCACCCCTGCATCTCCCCCTGATTCCAGGAATCCACAAAAATCCCAAGAGAACCTGGGCTCCCACAGAGCCTGGGATATACCTGGGATATCCTTGGGATATGAGGTCCTGGGGTGACACCCAGCTGACAGATGGGCTACGCTAAGTGGAAAAGAGTTAGGCCCTTTTGGAGCCGAGGGCGGAGGCAGGGCTACCCCTCTCTCCAGGCCAGTGTGTAAAGGGGTGGCGCACAGTGGACCCCTAGAGGCAGCCCTCAGCGCGGGCACTGGCGGAGCAGGGCTTTCAGGCTGCTGGGACGAAAGCGGAGCTCCCAAAGACCAACTCCAGGTCTTCCCAGATGGATTTCCTAACCAGAGGAGGACTCCCGCGTTGAAAGGGCTATGTAGGAAGGATTCCGATTTTCATTCCCCTACTGTGAAATCAATTAAAAATGGCCCTTTTGGAGCCGAGGGCGGAGGCAGGGCTACCCCTCTCTCCAGGCCAGTGTGTAAAGGGGTGGCGCACAGTGGACCCCTAGAGGCAGCCCTCAGCGCAGGCACTGGCGGAGCAGGGCTTTCAGGCTGCTGGGACGAAAGCGGAGCTCCCAAAGACCAACTCCAGGTCTTCCCAGATGGATTTCCTAACCAGAGGAGGACTCCCGCGTTGAAAGGGCTATGTAGGAAGGATTCCGATTTTCATTCCCCTACTGTGAAATCAATTAAAAACAGGATGGATACAAAGCGATTTTGTAACCTCCTCCACCTCCTGGCTTCCTTCCTTCTTGGGGATGAGCCAGCCCAGCCTGGGGAGAGGCAGGAGTCTCATGGTCTGAAAATTCTGTGGCAGTATAAATAATGGTGACCTATTGCTCCAGCTCTCCTCAGGGGACCTGAGGCTGGAGGCGAAAATGTCTCCTGGAAAATGGACAGATGAAGGAAGCCCCCATTGGAGGGTGACTGGGGTCTGACCCTTCCAGGCCTGGGGCCAGTTCCCAGCCTCTGCTACCCAAAGGTTCAGAACTGGTCTAACTGGGGAAATAAGGCAGCCTGTTTTAGAAGACAATTTGTTTCCCACAGAACAATTCAAATTGGCTTGTGATCCTTATATCTCCTTGGTCTGTGCAAACCAAATCAAGAATTTTTATTCCTTCTTTGATCTACAAATAATCCTAACAGATAACTGTTTTTGAGTACTACTACATGCCAGGCACCTAATTAAGTGCCTTTCTTAAATTAACTCTAATTCTTACAACACCACTGAAAGTTATGTAGTATTTTCCTAATTTACAAATAAGGAAAATAATGAGACTCAAATAGGTTAAGTAACCTGCCCACAATCACAGAGCTAGTAAGTAGCAAGTGTGTGTGCATGCACACACTCAGTCGTGTCTGACTCCTCGCGATGCCATGGGCTATAGTCCCCTAGGTATTTCTGTCCCCCGGATTTCTCAGGCAAGAATCCTGGAGTGGGTTGTCATCCTCCTCTGGGGAATCTTCCCAACCCAGAGATTGAACCCACATCTCTTGCATCTCCTGCCTTGGAAGGTGGATTCTTTACCACTTAGTAAGTGGCAAAACCAGCATCCAAATCTAAACCTGTTTTCTGCTTTCAACTAAGTCAAATGAAAATAATTCTCATTTACTGAACATTTACTGTATGCCAGATACTTGACATACATTATCTGAAATTCTTATACCAAACTCTGTGAGGAAGGCTGCTGCTATAGCTCTGTTTTGTAGATGAAAAAGTCATCATTAAGGAAATGGCCTAAGGTCCCAGATGTTGGTCTGGTGAAACCAAGTCTTGACCCCAGATCTCAGGGTTCTCTGAAGCCAGAGTATGCCAGATACTTGACATACATTATCTGAAATTCTTATACCAAACTCTGTGAGGAAGGCTGCTGCTATAGCTCTGTTTTGTAGATGAAAAAGTCATCATTAAGGAACTGGCCTAAGGTCCCAGATGTTGGTCTGGTGAAACCAAGTCTTGACCCCAGATCTCAGGGTTCTCGGAAGCCAGAATTCTTTCTGAGCATGCCACGCAACTTCAGGAAGCAGAGGGGCTCTTGTCTCTGGGTGCTCTGGGAGCAGGGAGGGACCTAGCAGGTCCTCTCCAGGGGGCCGAGGTTGAACTGGTTTGTGCACAGAGCAACTTCTGCCAACCCACGTGCTTCTCAGCAGCATGTAATGTTTCCTAGGGCCCCTTTCCTACTTGGCTGAGGCACTTTAGACATCCTGAGGGACACTGTTCAGAACATCTTAAATGGTTCCACAGACTTCTTTGTCAGGAAGTGCTGCTTCATGCCACAGAACTGCCCACATTTCCCCCAGTGAAGAGAATTTGTTAGAACTAAGGAATCACTTCAGAGTCTGGCAGCCTCCGGGTCCTATTTTTACACCCAATGCACAATCATGTGAATGGGTGTCCATGGCTTATATATCCCTCCTGACTTTGCAGGCAGGTCTGGTGTCCTTTTAAGAAACTGTCTTCTCTGAGTCCTCGGGCTCTTTTCTAAGGCACAGCTTCTCCCCAGAACATCTTGGGGAGTCTTGATGTCCTGACCTGCATCTTCCCTTCCCTCACCTGCCCCTGTCTCCCCTTAACCTGACCTGTAGTCCAGAAGCAATAGCAATAGTAACACAATCCATTTTGGGCTGGCATCGGAAATAGCCAGCACATTCTCCCAGAGGGTTCTTACTAGCCCAAGGAGGACAAGAAGTATGAACATAGGTTTCCAGAGGAGAAATTTAAGATCCTGTTAGCGATCAAAGCAGTTCTAGGAAGTAAGCTTCTCCTGAATCCTCCTCTCTGTCTCTCTTGCCCCAGACTCTATTTCAAGGTGGAACTGGGAAGTAACAATTGTGACCCAGGAGTTTGCTCTAGCTTGAAATGTTTCCTTCAAGGGCTTTCTTAAATTGTTCTGAAAGCTCAGCCTGAACATTGAAAATACCTGATAAAAGTGAAACTTGTACCTAGAACGATCAATCCATTTCATAAGCATATTCCCTGAAACCAAGATTATCGAATAATTTGAGCTATCACAGCTATATCAGCGACTAGCCATTCATTCATTCAACAAACACTTATTGTCTTGCAGGTGTCAGGTGCCGCCAAGTAGTACCGATTCAGTGGGGAACAATACAGACACAGTTCTGAGTGCCTCTGGGGATCAGGTAATTGAACAGCAACTTACAGTGAAGTTATGTGGTGTGGGAACAGAGAGGAGGGAAGCCTGGTCAGTCCAAAGGTTGGGGATGGCTTCCCTGGGAAAGTGATGTTTAAACTAAGATCCGAAGAGTGATAGAAGCTGGCTGGGTGGGGAGGAGCTGAGGAGGACCGCAAATGTGGCAGCCATGAGCACGAACCTCGCAGCCCTCCAAGTTAAAGGAACTCCATTGCCCAAGACCCAATGCTGCCTCTAAAATCCATCACCCATGAGGAGGCTGCACTTCCCACAGGCATTTCCGGTCAGGGACCATGCCCGGCAGGGCTGTTAAGGCAGCCTCTTCCTCGGAGGCCAGGACTCTTCTGATGGCACTTTGCCTTGAGGATGCCCCACAGCCTCGTCAAACTCCCTTAGATTGCTGGTGGCCCGAGGTGCTTCCACCCACCTTTTCTCCCCACTCTTTCCCACTTGGGTTCAGACTCACAGCAGTGCTCTTTATCCACCCCCTCCTCCAACTGCCTGCCTTGCAAGTGGGTGATATTGCACAAGGAGGGTGAGAAGCCTGAGGGGAGGTGAACCAAGAAGCAAGAAGAAATCAAGGGCAGAGAACCCAGGGCAGAGCCTTGCAAGTCTGGTTTTCTCAGTAGGAGGAGGAAAAGTCACATGCAAGGAGCTAGCAGTTTATTACTGTTATAATTAATAACAGTTTATTACTTATTATTATGTTGTTAATTATGTTGTTATTATTATGAACAAGTATTGTTTGAGATGAGAAATCTGTTCCTTCCTTAAAAAATTCCCAAATGGCAGTGGCTAAATCACTGCAGATGGTGATTGCAGCCATGAAATTAAAAGATGCTTACTCCTTGGAAGGAAAGATATGACCAACCTAGATAGCATATTCAAAAGCAGAGACATTACTTTGCCAATAAAGGTCCATCTAGTCAAGGCTATGGTTTTTCCAATGGTCATGTATGGATGTGAGAGTTGGACTGTGAAGAAAGCTGAGCGCTGAAGAATTGATTCTTTTGAACTGTGGTATTGGAGAAGACTCTTGAGAGTCCCTTGGACTGCAAGGAGATCCAACCAGTCCATTCTGAAGGAGATCAGTCCTGGGTGTTCTTTGGAAGGACTGATGCTCAAGCTGAAACTCCAATACTTTGGGCACCTCATGTGAAGAGTTGACTCATTGGAAAAGACCCTGATGCTAGGAGGGATTGGGGGAAGGAGGAGGAGGGGGCAACAGAGGATGAGATGGCTGGATGGCATCACCGACTCGATGCACATGAGTCTGGGTGAACTCCGGGAGTTGGTGATGGACAGGGAGGCCTGGTATGCTGCAATTCATGGGGTCGCAAAGAGTCGGATACGACTGAGCAACTGAACTGAATAGCATCTTATTTCAGGACAGCATTCCATAGGGTGCTAGGGTAGGAGGGACATTGTTCACAATGCCACCTTGCATTCTACTTATAAGGACTATTCCGGGAACACTTTTAACTCTGTGGTATCAGAAACAAGCAGCCCTCCCGAGTCTCACCTTGGGGGCGCCCAGCCCAGGTCTCAGATTTGGCCAGTCTAGCCTGGGTGAGCCCTTTCTGGGGAGGTGACAGACCCTTCCAGTCAGCAGCCCAGGCTCAGTGTCCTCCCAGCTGCTCGGGGAGAATGTCCTGCTCTGACTACCGTGAGTCCCCGAGCAGATCGTGTTCTCGTTGCCATTAATAAATTGATTTTCTGGTTTTATTTTAAAAACAAATGAAGAATATTAGCATCAAGGGAGGTCATCAAACAGGGGAAGCAGTACAAAGAAGCAACATGTGGGTGTGACGTGGAAGGTGAGGAGGGTGGATCTGAGCTTTTAGGTGGCTGTAGTTACCCCAGTCAGGATTTCAGCAGTGCCTTTCATATCCATCCTTTACCTGTGTGACTCCTGGGGATTAGGTAGGAGTACCCACACACTGTAACTTTAAAAAGAGGAAAAAAAATGACCCTGCTGGTGATCATTTAGGTAAGTATTTTAGGACAAATAAAAGGAAGTACATATTTAACAGCCTGTGGAGTATAAATGAACCTTGTTACCCTTATAAGGTGTTCAAGATGAAAATTTTAAATGGGTCCAAGGAGAGGTCAGTTAAATTCCTGGGTATTAGAGAGAACAGTTGTGAAGATCAACCTAGGAAGACCAAGTCAGCGTGTGCCCACAGAAGCATTCCTGGTGCCCCTCGCAAAGCATCTCTGCTCTGGGCTCCCCAAGTTCCTGAATCCACAAAGTGCTCTTTCTCTACACGGTGTCTTTGCCACACTTACTTCCTTGAGGTTCCCTTGCTGCTCACTTCTAAGGCTACCTCATCTTCCAGATCCAATTCAAATGGACCCTCTCCTAGGAAGCCGCCGCAGCTCTTCCAAGGCAAGGCTGATCCCTCTTCCACCAGAGGAACACCTCCGCAGTGCACTGTAATTGCTTGCCCGGCTGGACAGAGGTTGTATATATTTCATGCAGACTTAGCACAGAGCCTGGCCCATAGTCCCCATGCAGAGAGTGCATGTCGAATGAATGAATGAATGAGCTTATCAACCAATGGTTTGACCACATACAGCATTTATGATATTCTCAATGGTATCCTAGAAGCTTTGCTTGTAATATCAGACAATACTCTTCTTTCAGGACATATGCTTATTTGTCTCAGCTAATATATATGTTAGTCTCCAAATCAACCATCTCTGTAGTTACAATGAATAGCCAAGAGGCTTGTTGAGATTTTAGTATCTTTAACTTAAATGTGTCTCTTGGACAAGTGAGCTGGCTCCCCAGAAATCTGGTCTAGAAATATTGCCAATGCACATTCCAGTGACTTGGAGATGTTAGAAAAACAGACATATCACCTTTCAGGCTGAAATCACTGGGAACTGCATTTTAAAGTTGGGTTTCCTTCCAGATACTTAGGTTGTGAATGACACATAGTCTGTGGAAACTTTATGAGATCACCAAGAAGCTGAGGTCTGAAACTTTCAAGAAGTGTTTAACTACAGATCAACCAAATATAACATTTGCATGTTAAAAAAAAAAAAAAAGAACCCAGCAAGCAAAAGTCTAGTGGTCAAAATGCCATCCAAGCCAAACCAACATGAAGGGCCTGCCCAGGCTCAAATATGGAGGTTCTGAAGGTGATGAATTATGGGCAGAGGCATCTTGGACAACAAAGGAAAATCTAAGAGTGAGGAGACATCTTGCTCAGTCAATTAAACAACCCATGAGGAAGAACCCTGGCAGTCAAGAGCCTTGGGTTCCAATCCCAATTTTAACCCCCTTACAAAATTATCTGAATTTAACTTTCTGTAAAATGTCTGTGTTTGTGTGTGTATGTGTAGTTGCTTCTGTCATGTCCAGCTCTTTGCAACCCTATGAACTATAGCCCACCAGGCTCCTCTGTACATGGGATTCTCCAGGCAAGAATACTGGAATGGGTTGCCATACCCTCCGCCGGGGGATCTTCCTGCCCCAGGGACTGCCCCGTGTCTCTTATGTCTCTTGGATTGGCAGGCTGGGTTCTTGACTACTAGTGCCACCTGGGAGGCCCAAAATTTCAGTAGTCAATTAAAAAAGAAGCATCTGTATCATCTGTTAAATTATAGGTAAATACACAGTGCTTTGAGGGACCACATCCGGGTGTTCATTCATTCAACAAAAAGTTGTTGGACAACTATTACATTTAGGGCCACCTGGCAGACCTTTGAGATGGAGCAGGCAAGATGGAGACTTCCCTGCCCTCAGTGGACGTATAGCCTGACAAGGACAGGCCAAGATAAGTGACCACAGTAAGAGCTGATGAGGCTTTGCTGGGGGAATTCTAGCGGGTTCTGCTGGAAGTATGGTCCCAAGCCAGGAAGAGCTCAGAGACAGTGATACTTAAGCTGGTGCTCAGAATTGAGGTTTTAGGGAGAAGGATGTTATGAGAAGAGGGGAGGGCTCCAAGTGGCTGAAGATTCCAGAACTGCTGGAGCACAGGGAGAGAGAAAGAGTTGTAAAAGAAGGTTTGAGAGATAGACAAGGGCTAGAAGGTAAAGTGGAGTCGTCAAGGATGACTGCTAGGTGTCTTGCTTAGGAAATGAGATAGTTTATCTTGCCATTTATTAAGATAGGGACATGAGGGGGCCGAGGAGGTCTGAGGAAGGCACAGGATCAGTTTAATTTTGGACATGTTGAGCTTGAAGTGCCTGTGACATTTCTAGGCAGAGATCCAGAAGTCAGCTGGAGATGTGGGTACCATGTGTGAAAGAAAGCTAGCTGGAGATGATGATTTTGGAATCGTCACATTCTGAGTACATAAAATTGCCCAGAAAGAGAATATAGAGTGAGCAAAGAATAGGTCTGAGTCCTGAGTAACAGCAATATGTAAGAAATGGGTAGAACAGTGAAATATCACCTCACAGTGGTCAGAATGGTCATGATCAAAAAAAAAAAACCCCAACAAATAATAAATGCTGGAGAGGGTGTGGAGAGAAGGGAACCCTCCTATACTGTTGGTGGGAATGTAATTTGGTAGAGCTACTATGGAGAACAGTATGGTGGTTTCTTAGCTTCCTTAAAAAAGTAAAACTAGAACCACCATATGACCCAGCAATCCCACTCCTAGGCATATCCCTAGACAAAACCATAATTCAAAAAGATATATGCATCCCAATATTCATTGCAACACCATTTATAATAACCAGGACGTGGACTCAACCTAAATGTCCATCAACATAGGAATGGATAAAGATGTGGTACATACACACACTCGAATATTACTCAGCCATAAAAAATGACATTTGCAAACACGGATGAACCTAGATATTGTCATGTTGAGTGAAGTAAGTCTGACACAGAAAGATGAATATCATATGATATCACTTATATGTAGAATCTTAAAAAAATATGGTAAAAGGGAACTTATTTACAAAATAGAAGTAGAATCAAAGATGTAGAAAACAAACTTACAGTTACCAGGGGATAAGAGAGCTCTGTGGGAGAGGGAGAGGGTGGGATGATTTGGGAGAATGGCATTGAAACATGTATACTATCATGTAAGAATGAAGCACCAGCCTATGTTCGATACAGGATACAGGATGCTTGGGGCTGGTGCACGGGGATGATCCAGAGAGAGGATATGGAGTGGGATGTGGGAGGGGGATTCAGGATTGGGAGCTCGTATACACCTGTGGTGGATTCATGTCAATGTATGGCAAAACCAATACGGTATTGTAAAGTAAAATAAAGTAAAAATAAAAATTTTTTTAAAAAAAGAAAGATTGGGATTGACATACACACACTACTATAAAGTCAATAACTAATAAGAACCTACTGTATAGCAGAGGGAACTCTACTCAGTACTCTGTAATGGTCTATATGGGAAAAGAATTTAAAAAGAGTATATATAGGTATGTGTATAACCAATTCACTTTGCTGTACACCTGAAACAAACACATTATAAATCAACTATACCTCCAACAATTTTTTTTTTTAAAGAGTGAGAATATGGTATAAATAGCATTGTGTGACTTCCTATGTCAGGTAATAAAGGCATTGCAGCTTCAGAAAAAGGAAAAAAAAAAAAAGATACAGGAAGAAGATGAGGCACTACAAAGTTATGAAGAAAGCCAGAATGTTGTGTCAAAAGAGAAGGCAAGAGAAAGGTGTGTTGGGTGTGGTCAGTGGTCACTTAGCGCCCTTTCCTACCTTCTGTTCTGTTTGTCTTTCTGGACAGTTAAAGACTACTTTTCCAAGATTCTCTTGCAACCAGAGGTCTGGATACAAATTAGTTTCTAGCAATTCCATGTATTACTCAAGATTTATTCTAAAAGATTTAGAACTGAGACAGAGGCTGTACAATCCTGATGCTCTCGACTGACTTCTGTTGAAGTTGTGGAAATTTTCTGCAGCAGTGTTCCAGTGTCTAGTTGCTAGCTTCGTGCTTAGTCAGTTGTCTTGGTGGTGGTAGCAGCTTCCTAACACCTGGACTGTAGCCATAGAAGTGTAGTGTGTGATTCTCTACCTCCCTAATTTTGACAAAGGTACCATCTCCCCTGGCAGGCCAGTTGTGATGGCATTCTTGGAGGTCTGAGTATACCCAAAGCTCTTCCAACATTTTATTAAACACCTAATTTCTATACTAATCCTTTTCTGATGTTGGGAAAGATTGAAGGCAGGAGGAGAAGGAGACGACAGAGGATGAGATGGTTGGATGGTATAACTGACTCAATGGACATGAATTTGAGCAAGCTCCGGGAGTTGGACAGGGAAGCCTGGCGTGCTTCAGTCTATGGGATTGCAAAGAGTCGGACACAACTGAATGACTGGACTGAACTGAATCCTTTTTTGCTTAACATCTCTAGACTGGTTTCTTTTATTCTTTTTGAAACTTTGCAGCATGAAAGGACTATTTCTGGGAGGAATCCTGTGTGTCTGTTTTTTCCCACATCACCAAGTAATAATTCAATTCTGACACTATTCACATGATGATAGTATTATTAATCTCACAGGCTAAGGGCTCAGTGCTATGAGACTCTCTCCCCTTCAGAGATCAGTCTCAATTCCAGGTTCTCACCTGGGCTTCTGAATACTGCTGTAAATTGCAGGTTCCCACGATCCTTGTCTCGGGTTTAATTAATTTGTTGGGGTGGCTCACAGAACTCAGAAAAATATTTCACTTAGGTTTATAAGTTTGTTATAGGAGAGTATGACTTAGGAACAACCAGATGGAGAAGATGCAAAGGCAAATTAAGTGAGAAGGAGTGCAGAATTTCCACACCCTCTCTGAGCATACCGCAGTCCCCAAATCCCCACATGTGAAATCTCCATGTGTTCACCAACCAGAAGCTGTCAGAAATGGTTCTTTGAGGTCTTTATGGAGGTTTCATTACCCAGACACGATTGATCAAATCATGGCCATTGGCCACTGGAGACTGATTCAGCCTCTTAACTTCCCTTGGAGACCAAGGGTGGGACTGAAATTTCCAACCTGCAGTCACAGGGTTGGTTCCCATCCTTCCTGCTTTCCAAAAGCTACCTCGTTACCATAAACTCAGATGTGAATGAAAGGAGTTTGTTGTAACTATCAGTTCAGTTCAGTTGCTCAGTCGTGTCCGACTCTTTGCG
>SJYT01030751.1:0-33745 GCA_006410635.1 Cephalophus harveyi
CTTCCCTCCCTCCCTCCCTCCCTGTCCTTCTTCTATTTTGTTGGACACAATCTGTGTGAAGAAGTACTGAAGTACTTCTGTACTGAAGTACTGAAGAAGTTCTCAAAAAAAAGTAACTCTTAAGTATTTCAGTGTATGAAGAATCAGAAAAGGCACCTGTATTCTAAAATGTTTGCAGTTTGATTTGGTTCTCTCAAAGGTCAGTTATTGTTTTAGTTTTCTTGGCTACCATTTTATTCAGTAAGGATATCCTAGAGTAACATAAACTATATCTAGTTAGTCCGTGAACTGTTGGTGTCTAAATAACTTTATTCTTGGCAGAAGAAACTTCCTGTTTGAAAAGAAAGGAGCTTAAAAGGTCTTATAAGGAAGGCTCATAAGACTTCTTGGAAATTCAGCAGTTCTTACAAAACATTTTCATGTGTTTAGTACAGACGAATTAGGAGCATATGGGTTACATTTTCCTTAAAATGCACGTGGTTTTTAAAAATTAAAGGGTAATGTTCTTGGCAAAATAGGTTTTGCCAAACCCAAACTGTTTAAAAAATTGTTCAAGATGTTCAGCAAGGCCAAAAGGCCCGAGGCTTCCACAGTCCTAATAATAGAATCAATCAGGAAAACCAGAATGAAGTCACTGAACTCATTTTAACAGTTTCTTGAAATAACCAACAAAAATAAATCTCAATGTAGTAACAATCACAAGCAATTAGAATATTATAACTTTTATGCTCATACTGAATAAAACCCCAAGCTGGTAGTTAAAACTGTGCTAGGAATTTTGGAAAGTTGGCCGGGTCCTGTGCTTGACTGAGATAATTGATTGCGTCTATAGAAATGGCAAAGAAACTAGAAGGGATTGCACAGATAAAGTACTTACCAGAAATAATTTAAGAATTTTACCATGGTTGTTTAAGGAACAGAGGTTTATGCGATTGTCTAAAACCTGTGCATTCTTCAGGAAAAAGATGCATTTGAAGGCAATGACCACAAAAATTTCATTAACCTGGCATGGACCATGGCTTGTCTTATCTGGAGAAGAGCTGATTAAATCACTAGTGGTGTTCTCAGAGACGATGAGATGAAACAGGACATGGGACCGGAGGCTGTATATGTGTATGGCAAGAATCAATTTGGGGTAATGTCAGCTGTCAGAAGGGAAATCCAAACGGAATCCAGGCTCTGCCCATCAGTATTTGCTTCTCAAAAGGGCTTATTTTGAAATGATATCTTGGAATCACACATAGTAGGGATTTGGTAGAAATGTGTCGATTGGATTTGGTTTCTTAGGAAAATCTCTTTGTATTCTTTTTTTATAACTGAACTGAACTGAACTGATATGGCAATAAAATGGATAACCTGGAAGAAATGGACAGAATCTTAGAAAAGTTCAATCTTCCAAGACTGAACCAGCAAGAAATAGAAATTATGAACAACCCAAGTGCAAGCATTGAGATGGAAGCTTTGATTAAAAATCTGCCAAAAAAAAAAAAACAAACCAAAAGCCCAGGACCAGAGGGCTTCACAGGAGAATTCTATCAAATATTTAGAGAAGAGCTAATGCCTATCCTTCTAAAACTCTTTCAAAAAATTGCAGAGGAAAGAACACTTCCAAACTCATTCTACGAGGCCACCGTCACCCTGATACCAAAACCAGATAAAGACAACACACAAAAAAGAAAACTGCAGGCCAATATCACTGATGAATTTAGATGCAAAAATCCTTAACAAAATTTTAGCAAACAGAATTCAGGAACACATCAGAAGGCTCATACACTATGATCAAATTGGGTTTGTTTCAGGGATGCAAGGATTCTTCAATATACAGAAGTCAATCAATGTGATACACCATATTAACAAATTGAAAGATAAAAACCATGTGATCATCTCAATAGATGCAGAAAATGCCTTTGACAAAATTCAGCACCCATTTATGATTAAAACTCTTCAAAAAATGGGCATGGAAGGAACCTACCTCAACATAGTAAAGGCCATATATGATAAGCCTACAGCAAACATTATTCTCAATGGTGAAAAACTGAAAGTATTCTCCCTAAGATCAGGAACAAGACAAGGGTGTACACTTTCGCCACTATTATTCAACATAGTTCTGGGAAGTCCTAGCTACAGCAACCAGATTGGAAAAGAAGTAAAGCTTTCACTGTTTGTAAATGACATGATACTGTACATAGAAAACCCTAAAGATAGTATCAGAAAATTACTAGAGCTAATCAGTGCATTTAGCAAAGTTTCAGGATACAAAATCAATACACAGAAATCACTTGCATTTCTATATGCTAACAATGAAAAATCAGAAAGAGAAATTAAGGTATCAATCCCATTCACCACTGCAACAAAACGAATTACATATCTAGGAATAAGCTTATATAAGGAGACAAAAGAATTGTGCACAGAAATTTATAAAACACTAATGAAAGATATCAAAGATGACATAAACAGATGGAGAGATACTCCATGGTCTTGAGTAGGAAGAATCAATATTGTGAAAATGACTATACTACCAAATGCAATGTACAGATTCAATGTGATCCTTATCAAATTATCAATGGCATTTTTCACAGAACTAGAATGAAAATTTCACAATTCATATGGAAACATAAAAGACCCCAGATAGCCAAAGCAGTCTTGAGAAAGAATAATGGAGCTGGAAGAATCAACCTTCCTGACTTCAGGTTATACTACAAAGCTACAGTCATCAAGACAGTATGGTCCTGGCACAAAAACAGAAATATAGACCAATGGGACAAGAAAGAAAGCCCATAAATAAACCCATGCACCTATGGATATCTTATTTTTGACAAAGAAGGCAAGAATATACAATGGAGCAAAGATAGCCTCTTCAATAAATGGTGCTGGGAGAACTGGACAGCCACATGTAAAAGAATGAAATTAGAACACTTTCTAACACCATACACAAAGATAAACTTAAAAGGGATTAAAGGTCTAAACATGAGACCAGAAACTATAAAAACTCTTAGAGGAAGTCATAGGCAGAACACTCGATTACATAAATCAAAGCAAGATCCTCTATGACCCACCTCCTAGAGTAACAGAAATAAAAACTGAAGTAGACAAGTGGGACCTGATTAAACTTGAAAGCTTTTGCACAGCTGAGGAAACTAAGCAAGGTGAAAAGACAGCCTTCAGAATGGGAGAAAATAATAGCCAATGAAAGAACTGACAAAGGCTTAATTTCCAAAATATACAAGAAGCCCATACAACTCAATCCCAGAAAAACAAACAACCCAAGCATAAAATGGGAAAAAAACCTAAACAGACATTTCTCCAAAGAGGACATACAGATAGCTAACAAACACATAAAAAGATGCTCAACATCCCTCATTATTAGAGAAATGCAAATCAAAACTACAAGGAGGTATCACCTCACACTGGTCAGAATGGCCATCATCAAAAAGTCTACAAACAATAAATGCTGGAGAGGGTTTGGAGAAAAGGGAATGCTCTTGCCCTGTTGGTGGGAATGTCAATTGATACAGCCACTATGGAAGATGGTGTGGAGATTCCTTAGAAAACTAGGAATAAAGCCACCATATGACCCAACAGTCTCACTCCTAGGCATAAACCCTGAGGAAGCCAAAACTGAAAAAGACACATGTTCACTGCAGCACTGTTTACAGTAGCTAGAACATGGAAGCAACCAAGATGTCCATGGACAGATAAAGAAGTTGTGGTACATATACACAGTGGAATATTACTCAGCCATAAAAGGAACACATTTGAGTCAGTTATAATGAGGTGGATGAACATGGAACCTTTTATACAGAGTGAAGTAAGTCAGAAAGAGAAAGATAAATATCATATTCTAATGCATATATACGGAATCTAGAAAAATGGTACTGAAGAATTTATTTATAGGACAGCAATGGAGAAACAGTTATAGAGGACAGAGTTATGGACATGGGGAGAGGGGAGGTGAGGGTGAAATGTATGGAAAGAGTAACATCGAAACTTACATTGTCATATGTAAAATAGATAGCCAAGGAGAATTTGCTGTATGGCTCAGGAAACTCAGTCAGGGGCTCTATATCAATCTAGAGGGGTGGGATGGGGAGGAAGATGGGAGGGAGTTTCAGAAGGGAGGGTATATATGTATTCCTCTGGCTGATTCATGTTGAGGTTTGACAGAAAACAACAAAATTCTGTAAAGCAATTATCCTTCATTAAAAACTAATTTAAAAATATATATATAGGGCAGATCCCAATCTTTTAATTATATCATTCCTTCACAATTGTCTGTATCTCTCTTTGTACATAGGTCGTCTGATCTAAGTGTTAAAGATTCCTTAATACTGCAAGTTAAATATATTTATTAATGCATATAAATATATATGCCTGTTAGGCTTGTTAAATATGTTCAATAATAGTTCAAAATACAATTACCTTGTGACTTTCTGAGCCAAACAACTGGCGAATTTCCCTAGGGAAGAATGAGCTGAAGGTATAGAAAGTAGTATTCTCACCAAGTGAAAAGGTGATTTGTTAGATCCCTTAACATACAATGAGAAAGCTCTCACCGTCTCAATGAGATCATCTGCTCTGTTGGTACGTTCAGCTGACAACAGAGTTTGATTGAAGTCTTCTTTTCTGCTGGTATTCTGGAACAATCCTCCAGATTGGCTACTGCAATACTAAGAAGTATTTTTAAAAAGCAATGTGTCAGAAAATATCACAGTAGGCAGCATTTAAGATGGCTTCTGTGTATGTTAGAGATTATGAGCAAAGATGTGAAGTTTCTGTAGTATGCATAAACATTTTCAAAAATCAGAATATAGCCTTGAGGTAGAAACCACTTTTCAGTTAATATGAGAAAAAAATCAACTATACATGCTCATTTTCCCACAAGTCTATGAGGCTGTAGATGCTCTAAGTTCACTGTGGAGAGCTGTAGAATTTATGAATGGATCTCTGGGGTCCTTTTCTTAAATCATGGAACAATTATAAAATAAACCAACAACCAATGAAAGCATGTATGATCCTGGTCAAAGCATTCATTCAACGATTTTATTATTTGCTCAGAGCCTCTTTATTTAAAATACCATTTTGCTAATGTAGGTAATTCAGTTACTTTCAATCACGTCTGTTAAGCACTGTAACAACCCCCCCCAAAATGATAATAATAAATTAACATATCTACCCATCAACATATACATTTTACATCACTCTAGAAGCCAATTTAGATTTATAGAAAAGTTAATAATAGACCTAAAATAAATGGCATCTCCCTCTCCTTATTCTTTCATTTTGCATGTAAATTTCTTTATGTCACTATGTGTGATTTTTAATCCAACCAGAAGCTGGGAATCTGAGGTAGAGAAAGAAAGGAGAAAAGTACATAAGAGAGGAAAGGTGTGATACTTCAAAATGTAAGTGTAGCCAATGATTATTTTACAAACTCATTAGAAAAACAGACTGATTTAAAAAAAAAAAAAATCTGCAGAGCTAACATACATTTGAGGTGCACACACACACCCCCACATACACACACACAACCACCACTGCACATCCATGGTCACACATTTGGATTTAGAGAGAGTTTTTTTTTTCTTTAATGCTATCACTGAGAAGTATATTTTTCTTAATTAATTCTGGATACTTCATTGATCATTCTATGAGCTACTTGGGAAAGTAGAAAGGAAAGTCTGTCAAGAAGCTATTTTTTTTTCCCTTCCATCAAAACAGCTAGTGTTATGGACGGAAAAAAAAAAAAAAAAAAACAACTAGTATTATGGGTGAAATGACAAGAATAATTAAGAAAAATGGCCATGTGCCATATCTCTAAGAGCAAAAATGTAGTTGTTTGCACACTTTTTTTTTTATATAGCTAAGGCTCCAAGAAAAGATAATGAAGATAACAAATTAAATCTTTGAACCAAGCAACAAATCCTCATTGCAGAAGTTCTGTGACTCTAAGAACCTAATGTTCAATAGGAAACATATTTGAACATTTCTTGGCAGGCATGAAAGCAGATTGTATATTAAAAGTGGTGACCTTGATATATTTTTCACATTTTTATCACTAAAAATCCATAGACATCTTGTTATTTTTTAAAAAATAGTCATCTGTACTGCAGCATAAGATAACATGATGGCACATGGCTTTGTAGCTCATATTATGGTATAAAGACCCGAGTCCCTGTTCATTCTTAGAAGTCTGTTTGTTATAAATTGATGCAACTTTAAGTGGCAGTTGTACTGGATTGCACAGAACAAACTCCTAAGACCTAACCTGACTTATATTGGTTTTATGGTAATAGTGTTTACAATCAGTATTATACAAGTGAGTTACATGGATGATCTGGGTGCCAAAAAAGTCACTTTTTCATGGGCTATGTCTGAAAACCTTTAAAAGCTTCAAAAACATTCCTTTGGTTCAAACCAGACATTTTCAAGACCAGAATATTTCCATTGCTTTAACTGTGCCAATTCATAAATAGACTTGACTAAGAGTTAAGGTCATAATTGTTGTCACAAACATTTTCTTTCCATTCATGTATACCCAGTCAGATTCAGAAGTGAAGGTACAGAAATGATCATCTAAGAGAAATGTTGTCATGAAATAGGTCAGGATGTTTTTTGAATGCCAAGTCATAGGTTAGAATGTTTAGGGTGTAGAGTAAATGAAAAATGTGAAAGCAAATTAAATTATCCTTTTCCATCATGAAACATTCAGATGCTTTTGAGGCAAATTCCTGTAAAACATAAAACACATTATTGAAAAAGACAGTGTGATTTAATGAACTAGGGGTTAAGACCCAGGTTCTAAACCCTAGAACTGCTGTTGATTAGTGTGTGGCCTTGGGAAAATTACTTAACCTTGCTGAGCTTCAGGTTCCTATTCTCTAACATAGAAATCTACATACCATGTCTAACTTAAGGAGTTTCTGGGTATATGAATGAGAAAAGTATCTGAAAATAGTTTGAAATAAAGAACTATATGAAGATGCATGATATGATTATTATCATAACCAAAATTTCCTACATGATTAGACAAAGAATTTCTGTACCTTCCTTTATTCTGCCATTTTTTATTTCTTTAAATGCAATTCCAATACTTTTTTGTCTCTCTGTCACTTTTTTCTACTTCCAACTCTGCCTACCCTGCCCAGTTCACAATCTGGGCATTCATTTTAAATCTCAGTGTCAAAATGAGTCAGATCCATTACTACTAAAGGTCCAATTTCTTTTGTAGTGTGAAAATTAGAGAGATACTGCCCGGGGCTCAAACATCTATTTTTTTTTTTTTTTTAAAAAGAGAGGTTTTGGTTGCATGCTATTTGTTGTAATGGGATTTGACCTGTATATTAATTAACTGTGCAGAGCTTTATACTATAAAAGCATTTGTGGAAATGAATTGTTATTGTGGATGATAACCTTGTCATAGAACTGGATGTGAAAAAAGTGATTCAAGTCAGCAGAGCTTATTCTCGTACCCCTGAAAGTAGTAAGTAGTAAGGAAATTAAAACAATCCCTTGATATCCTAAAAGCTATGGTAACTTGAACCAACCAATCTACTGTGACAAAAATTCTTTTGCTACAAACATAGAGATAGCCTTTGACATTAATATTCTTTAGACAGGAGATTTAGGCAGACAGATGTCTTCTTCATGCCTACATTATTGGTACATGCTTGTGGAATTCCGCAAAACTAGTCCACAGAACTAAACTCCCCTCTGTGTGCCTAAAATGTTGAGCAAGCATTTTCCAGATAAGGTTTGAATATCTGAAACATGTATCAGAGGCTTAACTTTGCTATAAAGTGACCTTCTGTAGCAAAGAAATCTGTGACAGTTTCACAGATTTTACCAGTAAAGATACTACAATATTATTATATCATAACTGCAGTTTATCTATAAAACATAATCCTGTAACCTGAGCCCTGAAGATGTGAAGGCAGGAGCATTGATGACAATCAGCAGCTGAATCCAGCCTAGATCCTGCTACCTAGGGTTGCCCATATAAGAAGTAATTCACTGAAAAATCAGCACCTCTCTCTAAAGCAGGATGGGGAGAGGCATGGGAGGGAGGTTCAGGAGGGAGAGGATGTAAGTCTGCTGCTGCTGCTAAGTCACTTCAGTCGTGTCTGACTCTGTGTGACCCCATAGACGGCAGTGCACCAGGCTCCTCTGTCCCTGGGATTCTCCAGGCAAGAACACTGGAGTTGGTTGCCATTTCCTTCCCCATTGCATGAAAGTGAAAAGTGAAAGTGAAGTCGCTCAGTCGTGTCCGACCCTCAGTGACCCCATGGACTGCAGCCTTCCAGGCTCCTCTGTGCATGGGATTTTCCAGGCAAGAGTAGTGGAGTGGGGTGCCAGTGCCTTCTCTGGGTATGTCCACTTATAGTTTATTCATCCTATTGTACAACATAAACTAGCACAACATTGTAAAGCAGTTATCCTCCAATTAAAGAAATTGTAAAAATTAAATCAGTGCCTCTATTTATAGATTAGGGACTCATATTGGAAGCCACTGTTTCTTTTCTAGGTCACTGTGGTCTTAACATATATAGCCTACCCTTCCTGATCGTGGGTTCCCTGGTTCCTCTCCTTTACACTTATTCTGGGGCACTTGAATGAAATTCATGTTTTACTAAGACAGCTCTTAGGACCTCAGAAGTGAATCTCCTATAACCTGCAAAGCCTGTATTTTAAAACAGACTATTTCAAATAGCCCTTCCAAGTTTGACAGTATTTGTATAGCAGGGTACAGACGATGGAGTTTTGGTTTTGTTTTTGTTGTTCCTGTGCGTGTGTGCTAAGTTGCTTCAGTCGTATTTGACTCTTTGTGACCCTATGAACTGTTGCCCACCTGGCTCCTCTGTCCATGGGATTCTCCAGGCAAGCATACGGCAGTGGGTTGTCACACCTTCCTCCAGGGGTCTTCCCAACCCAGGGATCAAACCTGTGTCTCCTGCAGCTCCTGCATTGCGGACGGATTCTTTACTCCTGGGCCAAAGGGGAAAATGTCATTTTATAGGATGCTAGATGATTGAGCCTTGCCCATTCTTTTTTTTTTTAATTTTTATTGGAGTATAGTTGCTTTACAATATTGTATTAGTTTCTGCTGTACAGCAAAGTGAATCAGCTATATGTATATATATACATACAGCTCTTTTGAATTCCTTTCCCATTTAGGTTATCATAGAGCACTCAGTAGGGTTCCCTGAGTTATACAGTAAGCTCTCATTAGTTTTCCATTAGTTATCTATTTTGTATATAGTATCAATAGTGTATATACAACAGTCCCAGTTTCCCAGTTCATCCCACCCACCCTCCGTTACCTTGGTATCCACATGTTTGTTCCCTATGTCTGTGTCTCTATTTCTGCTTTGTAAATAAGATCATCTATACTAATGTTTTTTTCAAATTCACATATATGCATTAATATGTGATATTTTTTCTCTCTTTCTGATTCACTTCACTCTAAGATACTGTCACGGGGCTTCCCAGGTGGCTCAGAGGTAAAGAATCCACCTGTCAGTGCAGGAGATGCAAGAGACTGGGTTCAATCCTGGGTCCAGAAGATTCCCTGGAGTTGGAAATGGCAACTCATTCCAGTATTCTTGCCTGAAATATTCCATAGACAGAGGAGCCTGGCAGGCTAGGATCCATGGGGTCACAGAGTCCAGCACGACTGAGCAACTAAGAACAACAGTCTGTGATACAGAGCCCTGCCCATTATGAGTATAGTAACTCATTGAAACTGCAAGGGATAAAACCAAAATTGTATACCTCCATATAAACTGTAGCATATTGGAGGGGAAGTGTTAGGAACAAGATCTCTAACCCAGATTATTAATGAATACTCTTAAATCTTAAATGAAAGCGACACTTTTATTAGTTTAGACAGATCATGGATTTATTTCCTTTTTGCTGAGGGTTCTTATTTAGTCAGTTCTTGAAAACTCCAGTTCCTTAGAAAAGTGCATTTCTGACAGAAATTGGGTTATAATAGGAATGTAGTTTATTGCTGAGTATTCAACTTTCCAAAAGTACATACCTGGGTTTCATGGTGCATTTCAAGAAGCCATAATGATGGAACAATGCTAATCAGATATAAAAATATGGCTGGTGAAAACCTGTAAATGAGGTAAAAAAATAGTTCAGCTTTTATAATTTTTTTTTTTAAAGAAAGAAAACAAGTGCACATACCCTGACCACACTGAGTCAAGCCTTTTAATCTCAAATATTTATTTCAAAGGGGAAAAATGCATTATGTGATTCCTGCCATATGGATTATAGAGAAACAAAGCAACTGTAAAAGGCACTAGCAGCTGTCTTTCTCACTGAATTTCTAATCCAATTAATGGATGTTAATTTTAATACGGTTTAATGGGACACTGCCAATTAGTCTCAGGCACAAAACTGGATATTTTGTGTTTAATATGAAAGCAAATACAGCAACAGTAAATCTTGATTTCTGAACACTGTAATTTCGGGAAGGTTGCCTACATTTTTCAACATTAACCTGAAATTCTGAGAGCTCAAAAAATAACATTCTGCTAGAAGACAAAAATCAGATGATAAGGAATAAGATTAAACAAAATCAACAGGCTTTGTGTGTTTCTGCTAAACCTAGGGAAAATAAAAATACAGGCACACCTCATTTTATTGTGCTTTGCTTTATTGAGCTTCATAGATAGTGTTTTTCTTTACAAATTGAAGGTTGGCGGCAACCTTGCGTGAAGCAGGTGTGCCAGGTGTGCCAACAGCATTTGCTCACTTTGTGTCTTTGTGTCACATGTTTCAAATTTTCTTATTATTATTGGGCTCTGTGATCAGTAATCTTGGATGTTACTTCTAAGATTCACTGAAGACTCAGATATAGCTAGCAATTTTTAACAATAAAGCATTGTTTAATTAAGCTTTGTTCATTGTTTTTAAAGACATAATGCACACTCAGCAGACTATGGCTTATTGTAAGTATACTTCTAAATGCACTGGGAAACCAGAAAATTCATGTGACTCTCTGTATTTCAGTGGTATGGAAAGGAACGTCCAATATCTCCAAGGTATGGGTATACAAACAAACCACAGATGAAGGGTTTGGTATTTCTTTGAAGACTACCTATAGTAATTACTTTCAGGCTCAAATTCAGAGGGCAGTCCATAGAGAGGACTCTCATTTGTACCTGGACACATCAAATTTAAATGTTCGTTTTGCCACTGACCTCCCAGTTTGCTTCCTAATTGACAAAATGGGAACAGTCATGTATTCTTCAGCTTAAGCTGCCATAACAAAAACCATAGACTGGGTGGATTAAACAACAGAAATTTATTTTCTCACAGTTCTGGAGGTTGGAAGTTCAAAATCAGGCTTCCAGAATGGTTGGGGTTTAGTAAGAGCTCTCTTCCTGGTTTTTAGACAGCCACCTCCCACTGTGAACTCACATGGCCTTTCCTGAGTACATACACATCACAAGAAGAGAAACAGATTTCTCTCTTCTCTTCTTATGAAGCCACCAGTCTTAGTGAATTAGGACCCCATCCTTATGAACTCAAATAACTCTACTGACTTCCTAAGAGCTCTGTCTCTAAATATAGTTACTCTGGGACTTAGGGCTTCAACGTATGAATTCTGAGGCAAGACAGTTCAGTCCACAGCAGTCACATTTATCTCACAGGAATTTTTATTATATAGTTGACCCTAGAACAACATGGAGATTAGGACTCTCTGTGTAGTTGAAAATCCACATATAACTCTGAGATCGACCCTCTATATCCACAGTTCCACATCCACAGATTCAACCAACCATGGTACTGTAGTATGTATTTATTGAAAATAAGATGCATATAAGTGGACTTGCACAGTTCCAACCTATGTTGGAACTTTCTGTAAAGCAGTGTCTGGCAGAGTTGTACATTCTATAACAAGTATTTGTTACATAATTATGGGATGTCATGCAATGAAAACACATCCTTCAAAATTTGAACTAAGATAAAAATTACATACTTTACAAATTTATTTCTTCCAATTGCATTTTATTTTAGATTGGACTCTTGCTTTATAAATCATCTTAAAACTGTAAGTCAGTGTAATTTTATTAAAATACTTTTAGTACATTCATGTGATGGTTTAAGATGACCTGAAAAATAGAAATGTTAATTGCTCAAAAACAGAATTTGAGATGAAATTCTACTAAAATCATATGGTTATAATCTGGGTGAGGAGAAAGGGAGTAAACAAAACTAAATGGAGGAAAATAGTTAGAATGGACTGTTTAAAGGCTATTAACCTTTTCACTAATATCTCCTTTCAACTTCTGGGAAGAGAAAGGGCAAGTGAAAGCAACTCTTTAAAAAAATCAGTATTTAAATAGACATTACCCTACCATCAATTTCCTGCAGAAATTAATTTGAAACAAAGGGTTATGGGTCATGATATTATTATTAGAATCTGACTGAGACAATGGTTGGGCTGCAGAAAGATATCCAAGGCCCCCATGTCAAACATGCTTTTAGAAAGAAAAGGAACACTTAATTCTTTGACCTCCCATATCAACGGAAACATCAGGAGAGAATATTTCCTTAGTGAAATTGGGGAAGGATATGAATTCTGGTTGGAGGGACAGTTGGAATATGTAAATCTTTTTTTGTATATGTCAAATTTGGCTGGGCTGCAATTTTGTTGACTCTCTCAGGATTAATTTTAGGATTAACTCGCCTGGCAATACTGTTAAAATAATAATCTAAGGAAACTATATACTGAACATATCATAGTTCTTGGAAGAGTTCAAGAATAAAATAAACAATCAATCACCCTTAACATCTTCTGTGCATGAAATTTATTTCTACAATTGGAAAAAAGACTATCCTATTTCAACATGTTTCCTCTAATTAGGAATCTAGTTATGTATTTTAAAAAACATTCAAAATCTAGGATTTTCTCTGTTGCCTATTACAAAGATTAAAAATTCCCTAATCAGATACATATTCAAAGCCTCTTCCTTCCCTCATCTTATCTCTACTTCCCTTTCCTCTACTACATCCTATCAAGCTGAGCAACTCAGTAGTTTCAACCTGCTGTGTATTTAAAATGAAACAAAACAAAATGTTTTGGAAAGTTTCCCTTGTTCCATCCCTCTTCATCAGACCTATTTGACGTCTGTGAAAGGGGGTGGGAATCCCATTAAGTGCCTGAAAATTAATCATATTCAAGTCAAGAGCATGTCAGTCCATTGTCTTCCTCCTCCCCCACCCCTGTTCCTGACCCTCTTAACCCTATACCTAAGAGGATTTGCTGGAATTCCCAAAGGCTTCCAGGTATAATAACCAAGGAAATGCCTAGTCCACAAAGTGGTTAATAGCAATTCAGATTTAGGAACTTCCTCCCCTACCTCCTCTCTCTCTCCCTCTCCAGTAGCAGGCTATGGTAGTTATTCAACTGATTTTTTTTTAATTATAGAGAAAATAAAAGTCTGTTATCTAGAAAAGTATTGAAAGGTATAGATACATTGCATTTTTATATTAAGGGTACATTTCAGCTCTGTTTTATTGGACCATGGGTCCCTGTTAAGAGCAAAGGGCTCTTTTGTCCCTTCAGGTTGGTCCATCTGAGAAGAGAGGTTCTGATGTGGATTTTGGAGCAGATGTCCTTCAAATTATGACTACTTGTTTCAGAAAGCCCTGCTCTTGTATCTCTATCAGTACCTTTCCTATATTTTGAAATACAGGAATTCACTGCAGTAATTAATTTTAACTTGTATTTCTCTTGAGACCCAGCACATTCTCCACTGGTTTCTTGTTTTGTATATTTATAATATGACTCAGCAGATCCTAAGTCTCTAATTTATGTCCTTTCCCTCTTTCATCTCCTTCATCTTTTCCTCTCCTCAGTAGTCCCTGCTGTCTTTTTAAATCTCTGTTGTTGTTCTGTCGCTAAGTCATGTCTGACTCTTTGCAAACCCATGGACTGCAGCCCACCATACTTCCCTATCCCTCACTATCTCCCAGAGTTTGCCCAAGTTCATGTCCATTGAATCCGGTGATGCTTTCCAACCATCTCATCCTCTGCTGCCCTCTTCTCCTTTTGCCTTTAATCTTTCCCAGCATCAGGGTCTTTTCTCATGACTCGGCTCTTAACATCAGGCGGCCAAAGTATTGAAGCTTCAGTTTCAGCATCAGTCCTTCCATTGAATATTCAGGGTTGATTTTCTTTAGGATTGACTGGTTTGACCTCCTTGCTATCCAAGGGACTCTCAAGAGTCTTCTCCAGCACCACAGTTCAAAAGCATCAATTTTTCACACTCAGACTTCTTTATGGTTTAACTGTCACATCCGTACATGACTACTGGGAAGACAATAGCTTTAACTCTATGCACACTTTGTTAGCAAAGTGATGTCTTTGCTTTTTAATACGCTGTCTAGGCTTGTCACAGCTTTCCTTCCAAGAAACAAGTGTCTTATAATTTCATGGCTGCAGTCACCCTCCACAGTGATTTTTGAGCCCAAAGAAGAGAAAATAGGTCACTGCTTTAACTTTTTCCCCTTCTATTTGCCATGAAGTGATGGGACCAGATGCCATGACCTTAGTTTTTTCAATGTTGAATTTTAAGCCAGCTTTTTGCACTCTCCTCTTTCACCTTCATCAAGAGGCTCTCTAGTTCCTCTTTGTTTTCTGCCATTAGAGTGGTGTCACCTGCATATCTGAGGTTGTTGATAATCTCCCGGCAATCTTAAATCCAGTTTATAACTCATCCAGGTCAGCATTTTGCATGATACACTCTGCATATAAGGTAAATAAGCAGAATGAAAATATAGAGCCTGTTGTACTGCTTTCCCAATTTTGAGCCAGTCATTTTTTTCCATGTAAAGTTCTAACTGTTGCTTCTTGACTTGCATACAGATTTTTCAGGAGACAGATATTCCCATCTCTTTAAGAATTAGTGTTTATTTATGAATGCTTAAAGTTAATACTTATTAAGCAAACGCTTAAATGTTTGAATGACTAAATTTATAAATAAAGGGAAGACTGAAAAAGCGAAACAAGTGATGGCTGCTGGCATCTACAAGGACATTTTATTCATATTTCAGCAGGCCTGGTAGCAGGTTCAGTTTCTTAGTTGTGTCTCTTGAGGAACTGTTACACTGCAGTAGAAATTTCACGAACTTGAGAGACCCAAATTTGAAACTTGCCTTTCCCATTCATTTATCTTTGGAAATTCATTACTTTTTCTGAGACTGAAGATCTTTGTCTATAAAATAGGTTATATCAACCTCATAGGATGGTTATGAGGAGTAGAGAAAACAGTGTTATTGGCTTGATATTGTACTAAAAAATGAGAAAAAAGCTAAGTTGATTTCTAACTCAAACCTTCACGTATGTATTTTCCCCCCTTGAAATACCTCTCTCCCTCACTTTTCACCTTATCATCTCCTTTTCAAAGTTCATATCAGCTCTATAGGACTGCACAGAAAAACTTTCCTTGTCTTTCCATGCTTCAGTTGGGTCTTCTTGTGCAATTGGGTCTCCTCCTTATCCTAGAGCACTCTTCACTCTTATTCCATGGGTGTTAAAAGAGTCTCAACATTTATATGTGTGCATACAGGTGTGTGTCCGTGTGTGTCTTTGTGGTCACTTGTCTCCCAGCAATTCTAAGTATTCTAAGCGCAAGAACTGTTCCTGACTGAGTCTATCTGCGCATCATGTCCTCAGCTCCTTCCACAATACCTGGAGCATGATGGTCTATCCCAAGTATTAATTGTGATCTCATAAGGTCCTAGTTGATTTACAGTTCTGACTTTCTTGACACTCTGTTGCTGGTCTGACTGGAAATCTCCTTTTGAAATATCATAAATTGATTCTTATCAAAAGTTTTCCTGAAGGAAACATTATTCTGTGCCTGGATGAATTTGATATTTTTTCTACCATGAAGGATTTAGTATTTCAAAGTGACATTTACCCATTACATATTATTTTGAAAGTTTACCAAATTCTTGATAGTGCATTGTCAGTGCCGTTCATTTCTGGAACCAAGGAGAATGTGAATCCTAAAAATGAAAAACTAAGCCTAATCCCGCCTTTTTCTGTATAATGAACCAGACTGCACACCCTTTCTAAGGGGCTTCATATCATTTTACTCTAGTTTTCATGTCTTAACTGTATTGAAAATAAGTTGATGCCAACCATAAGCCCTAATATCAGAGAGGGGTCTAGCCATCTCAGAAATAAGTGAAATCAAGTTTCTTGATGATTGTTTCTAAAAAATAAGTTACGCCAATCATAGACTGACAAAAACTGATAAATATATGAAAAAATGATTAAGATACATCCAAGTGGGATACTTTTACAACACTGCTATTCAGTTCAGTTGTTCAGTCATGTCTGACTATGCAACTCCATGAATCGCAGCACGCCAGGCCTCCCTGTCCATCACCAACTCCAAGAGTTCACTCAAACTCACGTCCATTGAGTCAGTGATGCCATCCAGCCATCTCATCCTCTGTCGTCCCCTTCTCCTCCTGCCGCCAATCCTTCCCAGCATCAGAGTCTTTTCCAATGAGTCAACTCTTCGCCTGAGGTGGCCAAAGTACTGGAGTTTCAGCTTTAGCATCATTCCCTCCAAAGAAATCCCAGGGCTGATCTCCTTCAGAATGGACTGGTTGGATCTCCTTGCAGTCCAAGGGACTCTCAAGAGTCTTCTCCAACACCACAGCTCAAAAGCATCAATTCCTCGGCACTCAGCCTTCTTCACAGTCCAACTCTCACATCCATACGTGACTACTGGAAAAACCATAGCCTTGACTAGACGGAGCTTTGTTGGCAAAGTAATGTCTCTCTTTTTCAATATGCTATCTAGGTTGGTCATAACTTTTCTTCCAAGGAGTAGGCATCTTTTAATTTCATGGCTGCAGTCACCATCTGCAGTGATTTTGAGGCCCAAAAAATAAAGTCTGACACTGTTTCCACTGTTTCTCCATCTATTTCCCATGAAGTGATGGGACCAGATGCCATGATCTTCGTTTTCTGAATGTTGAGGTTTAAGCCAACTTTTTCTTTCTATTCTTTCACTTTCATCAAGAGGTTTTTAGTTCCTCTTCACTTTCTGCCATAAGGGTGGTGTCATCTGCATATCTGAGGTTATTGATATTTCTCTCGGCAATCTTGATTCCAGCTTGTGCTTCTTCCAGCCCAGCATTTCTCATGATGTACTCTGCATAGAAGTTAAATAAGCAGGGTGACAATATACAGCTTTGATGTACTCCTTTTCCTATTTGGAACCAGTCTGTTGTTCCATGTCCAGTTCTGACTGATGATTCCTGACCTGCATATATGTTTCTCAAGAGGCAGGTTAGGTGGTCTGGTAATCCCATCTCTTTCAGAATTTTCCACAGTTTATTGTGATCCACACAGTCAAAGGCTATGGCATAGTCAATAAAGCAGAAATAGATGTTTTTCTGGAACTCTCTTGCTTTTTCGATGATCCAGTGGATGTTGGCAATTTGATCTCTGGTTCCTCTGCCTTTTCTAAAACCAGCTTGAACATCTGGAAGTTCATGGTTAACGTATTGCTGAAGCCTTGCTTGGAGAATTTTGAGCATTACTTTACTAGTATGTGAGATGGTGCAATTGTGCAGTAGTTTGAGCATTCTTTGGAAGGCACTCTGTCTATCAGATCTAATCCCTTAAATCTATTTCTCACTTCCACTGTATAATCATAAGGGATTTGATTTAGGTCATACCTAAATGGTCTAGTGGTTTTCCCTACTTTCTTCAATTTAAGTCTGAATTTGACAATAAAGAGTTCATGATCTAAGCCACAGTCAGCTCCTGGTCTTGTTTTTGCTGACTGTATAGAGCTTCTCCATCTTTGGCTGCAAAGAATATAATCAGTCTGATTTCGGTGTTGACCATCTGGTGATGTCCATGTGTAGAGTCTTCTCTTGTGTTGTTGGAAGAGGGTGTTTGCTATGACCAGGGCGTTCTCTTGGCAAAACTCTATTAGCCTTTGCTCTGCTTCATTTGTACACCAAGGCCGAATTTGCCTGTTACTCCAGGTGTTTCTTGACTTCCTACTGTTGATCCCTAAATACATTCTGTGCCAATGATGACAGTTCTGACTTTTGTCATTAGATGACAGCCAGGCTCACTTTATTGATTACTGAGCGTGTTCCAAGGAGATGTGAGAGTTCAACACATCTCATGGCTTGAAAGAGAGTGACGCTAGAAAGGCTACTCTGAGGGAGAATCTCCTGCTTTCCCTCCAACCCTGTGTGTTCAGGTGTCTGAGAAATGGTCTGTCCTCCCACACAAATAAGAAAAGTGCGAGGGCATCTTTGGTGGAAGGAGAATACCTGAAAGGAATAGATCAGGGGGTGTTCTGGGCTGTAATTCTCAGATTACCTAGGAAACAATTGCCCACTTTCTTCAGAGTCCCAAGGTCCTCTAAGGAGGCCACGTCTTAACAGAGTTAATTGTAGCTATAAAAAATTCCAAGGCCAAATTTGCCTGTTACTCCAGGTGTTTCTTGACTTCCTACTTTTGCATTCCAGTCCCCTATAATTAAAAGGACATCTTTTTTGGGTGTTAGTTCCAAATGGTCTTGTAGGTCTTCATAGCACCATTCAACTTCAGCTTCTTCAGTATTACTGGTTGGGGCATAGACTTGGATTACTGTGATATTGAATGGTTTGCCTTGGAAACAAAACAGAGATCATTCTGTCGTTTTTGAGATTGCATCCAAGTACTGCATTTCAGACTCTTTTGTTGACCATGATGGCTACTCCATTTCTTCTAAGGGATTCCTGCCTGCAGTAGTAGATATAATGGTCATCTGAGTTAAATTCACCCATTTCAGTCCATTTTAGTTTGTTGATTCCTAAAATGTCGATGATCACTCTTGCCATCTCCTGTTTGACCACTTCCAATTTGCCGTGATACATGGACCTGACATTACAGGTTCCTATGCAATATTGCTCTTTACAGCCTCGGACCTTGCTTCTATCACCAGTCACATCCACAACTGGGTATTGTTTTTGCTTTGGCTCCATCCCTTCATTCTTTCTGATGTTCTTTCTCCACTGATCTCCAGAAGCATATTGGGCACCTACCGACTTGGGGAGTTCCTCTTTCGGTATCCTATCATTTTGCCTGTTCATAGTATTCATGGGGTTCTCAAGGCAAGAATACTGAAGTGGTTTGCCATTTCCTTGTCCAGTGGACCACATTCTGTCAGACCTCTCCACCATGACCCCCCCGTCTTGGGTGGCCCCACATGGCATGGCTTAGTTTCATTGAGTTAGACAAGGCTGTGGTCCATGTGATTAGATTGACTAGTTTTCTGTGATTATGGTTTCCGTGTGTCTGCCCTCTGATGCCCTCTGCAACACCTACTGTCTTACTTGGGTTTCTCTTACCCTAGATGTGGGGTATCTCTTCACGGCTGCTCCAGCAAAGCGCAGCCACTGCTCCTGAATTTGAACGAGGGGTATCTCCTCACCGCTGCCTCTCCTGACCTTGAACGTGAAATAGCTCCTCTCGGCCCTCCTGCACCCGCGCAGCCACTGCTCCTTGGACATTTTGGTATTACCCTAGCAGAGACATTACTTTGCCAGCAAAGGTCCGTCTAGTCAAGGCTATGGTTTTTCCAGTAGTCATGTATTGATGTGAGAGTTGGACTGTGAAGACAGCTGAGCACCAAAGAATTGATGCTTTCGAACTGTGGTGTTGGAGAGGACTCTTGAGAGTCCCTTGGACTGCAAGGAGATCCAACCAGTCCATTCTGAAGATTAGTCCTGGGTGTTCTTTGGAAGGAATGATGCTAAAGCTGAAACTCCAGTACTTTGGCCACCTCATGCGAAGAGTTGACTCATTGGAAAAGACTATGGGAGGAATTGGGGGCAGGAGGAGAAGGGGACAACAGAGGATGAGATGGCTGGATGGCATCACCGACTCAATGGACTTGAGTTTGAGTGAACTCTTGGAGTTGGTGATGGACGGGGAGGCCTGGCGTGCTGCAATTCATGGGGTCTCAGGTCAGACACGACGGAGCAACTGAACTGAACTAAACTAAACTGAATGAGTTATCCGCCCTTGGAAACTCAGATTTATTACAATTCTAATTACCATTACCTTATCACAATACAGAATATGCCCAACATTAATACTTTAATGCCAAATTGCTTTCCTTTCAGTCAGCTATTTTTTCTAAATTTACCTTCCTAAAGATAATTTTTCTCCACAGAAATTTTCGTTTGTTTGTTTATTCACAGCCCTAAGCCAGTATGCCAGTTCTCCCTAAATATACAGCAGGCACACCATCCTTATTTTCCTTTATTTATTATATACTTACTTGTTAACTAATATGTTTGTAGGTCTTGCTACATGCTAGACACTACTCTGAGCTCTTAAAGAACTATACTCATTGTTTTATTTTCAGTTCACTTCTTCCAAAAATAAAATATTATTTACCCTACAAAGTTGTCATTTCAATATGACATAATGTTTTTCACAAAATGATTGTGTCATGACATTGAGCAATTTAGCTCTGCAGTGGATTATATTTACTTCAACTCACCATTAGTCTAGAAGTAAAATTCCATTTTCCTCTCCCCCAAAATGATATGTATTATTGTTTTCTTATTGAAAAAGTAACATTTGTTCATTTTAGAAACGTATAACAATAGAAATAAGTAAATAGAAGAAAATTAACCATAATATCACCCAATACCCTGCATAGCTTTTCTCTCTGCATACAATGAGGATTCTAATCTTCTGCTGCTGCTGCTGCTGCTAAGTCGCTTCAGTCGTGTCCGACTCTGTGCGACCCCATAGACGGCAGCCCACCAGGCTCCCCCGTCCCTGGGATTCTCCAGGCAAGAACACTGGAGTGGGTTGCCATTTCCTTCTCCATCTAATCTTCTAATTATATGCATAAATCTGAAGATAGATAATATTTAAATGAAGCCAAAATAAAGCTCCAAAATTACTCTGAGGTGAACTGTGATTTATTTTGTATTTCACTTCTCAGTATTTCCTACTCAACAAAGGCAGAGTGGAATTGTCAGGATATACTAGACCCAAGTTTCAAAATCTCATGTTAAACCGCCTTAAGGGTCCTCAAAATTTCTGGAGCACTTTATAATAATAGGTTTATTTTCATGGAAATTAAGAAACTAGGTCAAGATATCCTTTCATATACCCCTGAATCCTATCTAACAACTTAACGACTGTCCTCCTTACATGTAGACTGGTTTCTTGAAGTGGGCCTTAGCATCCAGGGTTTGCATCTGGGCTGCTCAGGAGGCCTCTCTGTTAGCACAGGGAGAGAGGGCAACTGATAGGATGGCCTCCAGCTACCATCTCTCTCTCTGCCGCCCCTCAGAATGCACCGAGTGCTCCTGTAGTGCACACAGCCCCCGGATGCCTAGGAAGCCTCTTCTCTGCACCTCCCTCCTGGAGTCCTTTGCCTGTGTCTTTCCACGAGAGGAAGGACTTGGTGGGAGGAGGGCAGGCCACAACCAAATGGCCATAAGCTGGTGAGAATGCCCCACAAATGGAGATCTGAATATGAAATGTGTATGTTTCAGTAGGTACCAAGATCACATGATGGGTTTGTTTTGTCCATGATCTTTAGCGGGGAGGTGGTTCAAATGGTCAAAAATCTGCTTAGAATGCAGTAGACGCGGGTTCAATCCCCAGGTCAGGAAGATCCCCTCGGAGAAGGGAATGACAACCTGCTCCAGTTTTCTTGCCTGGAGAATCACATGGACAGAAGAACCTGGTAGGCTACAGTCCATAGGGTTGCAAGGAGACACTACTGAGCGACAAAACCACAGACTAATAATGAGAACAAAAAAGACAGGGTTTCAAACTGGTCAGGAATACTTATTGTAATGGCATTTTCAAGCACTTGAAAAATGCCCACATTTAGATTTTATAAAAAGGGGAATATTTGTGAAGGTGAATACTAGCACTCTTAATTAGAGCTTTCATGATTTGTTGTTGCTGACTTCTGTTTTTTAATTTTTTTTTTTTTTTTTAAGTTTGTTTGGGTGTGCTGAGTCTTAGTTGTGGCATGTGAGGTCTTCCATCTTCATTGAGGCATGTGAAATCTTTAGTTGTGGCACACGGGATCTTTAGTTGCGCCATGGGAACTCTTAGTTGAGCCATGTGGTATCTAGTTCCTTACCCAGGGATCAAACTCAGCCTCCCTGCATTGGAAGTGAGGAGGCTTAGCCACTGGACCACCAGGGAAGACCGTGAATGTTTTCTTTCATAAGGAAATATTCTCAAACTATAATATCAACCTCTAGCAAAATTAATATTATATATTTCACTTAAAAATTTCCAAGTGTATATCTAAGCCAAGAACAAACTCTATTAAAATTGAAGTTGCTCACATTCAAAGCTCAGGAAGATGCCTCACAATGACTAAATGAGCTATAGGGACAAAATATGCATTGATTTTATGATCTACATTACTGTTTTTTCTCATAAAAATTCTGATCCAGAGAACATCATGACCTCTTCCTAAATGAACTGGTTCCAGCTGAAACCCTATCGCCACCGTTCCCTCAACCTGAAAAGCCCTTCTCTCTTTTCTTCTCTTCACTTTTGTAAAACAACCAGCCACTTTAAAGGCCGGGACCAAAAGCACATACCTGAGAAATTTTCCTTGTCTAACAAGCCTGTTGCACAGACTGTATTTTTATTCTGCAGCCTTTCTGCTCTTTTGGACTTAATTTGTCAAAAATTATTTGGTACTCAGAGTATTGTTTTGTCTTGTCCTCGTATAACTGCATATGTTTTATGTTCCTTCAAGAACCCCATCATAGTGCCTAGTATAATAAATGAATGTTTAATGAACAAGTAAACTTAAGTGCTAATGACTACAGGAATTTTAATGGTCTCTCAGGGGATTCAATGGATTATGGATGTTATTTATGTATAACTTTAATTTATTTCACTCTATAAAAGACAGTGGTATTTATTTCTGTTCTGTGGAAGAGTTTGGTTGTTCACTTTAGGACCCATGAAAACAGTCTAGAATTTTTCCCCTTTTCCATCTTCTTTTGCATCTGCTTTGATTTTAAAGGGATGTTCTGAGCTGTGGCTGTGTCTAGTCTAAAATTTTCTTGTTTTTTAAAAAATACTTATATATTTATTTGGCTATGTGGGTCTTACTTGTGGCATGCAGGATCTTTTTTTCTTCTTCTTCTTTTTCTTTCTTTCTTTTTTTAAGTTGCAGCATATGGGATCTTTAGTTAGAGCATGCAAACTCTTCTTAGGAATCTAGTTACCTGACCAGTGATTAAACACAGGCCCCTCCACATTGGGAGCACAGAAGTGTCTTAGCCACTGGACCACCAGGAAAGTCCCTTAAATTTTCTACATTCTCTTCTAAGCAAAACCATTCTAGTGTTCATTTAGCAAATCACCTGGGATTTACCTACCCAATTTTGAAACAGAGAAAATACTTTCACCCTTTCTGTACCAAAGAGAATACTTGACCCCAAAATGTCTGTAGTTTTACGTTTGGTTGCTGAATGTAGAGTACAGCAACTAGGTGATGGAGTTCAGTCCAGGAATGGGAGTACTTCTCTGAGTTTGGCTTTCTCATTTACAAGCAGGAAATAACATCAGGGCTTTTGTGAGGAGTGAATGAGGGAATCCATTCAATGCAAAAGTCTGGCTCAAGAAAAGTGAGGGTTCACAGATGCTAGGATTGTTTTTATGATTTATTATTTCTAGTTGTGACCTTTGATAAGTGATCTAGCCTTGCTATGCAGCAGCATCCTCATCTTAAAATGGTAATAAAGATGAAAATGAATTCATCAGGTCATTGTGGGGATTACATGAGATAATGGATAGAAAGCAGGTTTGGAGCATCATCAGTACTCCATATCTCAGTAACTGTTACCATCTCTATGATCAGCATCACCATCACTTTCATCATCATCCTCATCCCCATTATTAACAGACTGTCAGAAAATGGCACAGCCAATTTATTAAGAGGCTTTTGCTAATAATAAGTGTGTGGAACAGGAAACTGAGTCAAGGAGATAAGAAAGCAAAGGACCCCTACAGGACCCAACTAGGGCTGGCAAGGGCATGCATCATAATGAGGACTTATTTTTTTCCCAAGGTTAGTCATTTTTATTCTAATAAGCATACAACATTAAGTCAGTGTTACACCAGCTACCTCTTGGACAGCCCAAAGATAAAATATAACCGCCTTCCCTGAACAACTATGGGTGGTAAGTTTATATTCAGAGAAAATAAAATCAACTCCACCTTGGCATTTTATATTAATAGCTGTGAATTGTTAATAGCCATTAGTGTGACTTTGAAAGAAAGTTCATTTTTTCAAAAACTGCATGTCAAAAACCTATTTTTTAAAAAACACTGATTTCTTTAGCAAAATGATTTATATACCCCAGGTTTGACACAATGACATCAGTATTTTAGAGGAATTTCTGAAATAGGGAGGGACATGCACATGGGGAAAATAAACCTGGAAGTAAAGGTGAATCTTCCTTTGATGGAAAAGTGAAAGTATTCAGATGTGTCCTGATGCTGTATGGATAATAATGCCGCTGCTATGAGAAGCAGAAATACATAAAATTTAAAATTAGATAGATATTAGATATATATGCCTGTGTTATTCGCTCAGTCAGGTCAGACTCTGTGCAAGCCTGTGGACTGTGCCTGCCAAGCTCCTCTGTTCATGAAATTTTCCCAGTAAAAATAGTGGAGTGGGTTGCCATTTCCTTCTCCAGGGATCTTCTTCATCCGGGGATTGAACCGGGGTCTCCTGCATTGCAGGTAGATTCTTTACTGTTTGAGACACCAGAGAAGCCCTTAGATATATATCTAATTCTAAATTTTATATATATATATATATATATATATATATATATATATATATATACTGACATTTTCTCCCAAACAAGTACAAGTAATTATAAACTATTATAACCTTAACTTTCAGCTCTGAATATATCAGATGAACATAGTATGTGGAGAAAAACATGGGTATCATTCAGTGGTTCAGGTTCCTAGGAGTCCCATTTTAAATGTAGACAAAATTATTGTTTTGATCCCAAGTCCCAAGTCCTTAGTTTCCCCCTCAATCAGTCTCTCCTATCGGGAAGTTTCTATAAGCCTCTTATCATTCTCCATCAGGGGGCTGACAGACTGAAAACCACAATCACAGAAAACTAACCAATCTGATCACATGGACCACAGCCTTGCCTAACTCAATGAAACTGAGCCATGCTGTGTAGGGCCACCCAAGATGGATGGGTCATGGTGGAGAGTTCTGACAAAACGTAGTCCACTGGACAAGGGAATGGCAAACCACTTCAGTATTCTTGCTTGAGAACACTATGAACAGTATGAAAAGGCAAAAAAATAGGACACCAAAAGATGAACTTCTCAGGTTGGTAGGTGCCCAGTATGCTACTGGAGATCAGTGGAGAAATAACTCCAGAAAGAATGAAAGGATGGAGCCAAAGAAACAACATCTAGTTGTGGATATGACTGGTGATGGAAGTAAAGTCTGATGCTATAAACAGCAATATTGCATAGGAACCTGGAATGTTAAGTCCATGAATCAAGGCAAATTGGAAGTGGTCAACAGGAGATGGCAAGAGTAATCATCGACATTTTAGGAATCAACAAACTAAAATGGACTGGAATGGGTGAATTTAACTCAGATGACCATTATATCTATGAGTATGGGCAAAAATCCCTTAGAAGAAATGAAGTATCCATCATAGTCAACAAAAGAATCTGAAATGCAGTACTTGGATGCAATCTCAAAAATGACAGAATGATCTCTGTTCATCTCCAAGGCAAACCATTCAATATCACAGTAAGGCAAGACTATGCCCCAACCAGTAATGCTGAAAAAGCTGAAGTTGAACGATTTTATGAAAACCTACAAGACCTGGAATTAACACCCCCAAAATATGACCTTTTCATTATAGGGGACTGGAATGCAAAAATGGGAAGTCAAGAAATACCTGGAGTAACAGGCAAATTTGGCCTTCAAGTGCACAGTGAAACAAGGCAAAGGCTAATAGAGTTTTGCCAAGAGAACACACTGGTCATAGCAAACACCATCTTCCAACAACACAAGAGAAGACTATACACATGGACATCACCAGATGGTCAACACCCAAATCAGACTGATTATATTCTTTGCAGCCAAAGATGGAGAAGCTATCTTTAGCAAAACAAGTTAGCAAAAACACAAGTTAGCTATCAGTTAGCAAAAACAAGACTGGGAGCTGACTGTGGCTCAGATCATGAACTCCTTATTGCCAAATTCAGACTTAAATTGAAGAAAGTAGGGAAAACCATTAGACCATTCAGGTATGACCTAAAACAAAACTCTTATGATTATACAGTGGAAGCGACAAATAGATTCAAGGGATTAGATCTAATAAACAGAGTGCCTGAAGAACTATGGACGGAAGTTCGTGACATTGTACAGGAGGCAGTGACCAAGACCATCCCCAAGAAAAAGAAATGCAAAAACACAAAATGGTTGTCTGAGGAGGCCTTATAAATAGCTATGAAAAGAAGAGAAGCAAAAAGCAAAGGAGAAAAGGAAAGATATACCCATTTGAATGCAGAGTTCCAAAGGATAGCAAGGAGAGATAAGAAAGCATTCCTCAGTGATCAGTGCAAAGAAATAGAGAAAAACAATAGAATGGAAAAGACTAGAGAGATCTTCAAGAAGATTAGAGCTACTAAGGGAAGATTTCATGCAAAGATGGTCACAATAAAGGACATAAATGGTATGGACCTAACAAAAGCAGAGAATTTTAAGAAGAGGTGGCAAGAATACACAGAAGAACTATACCAAAAAGATCTTCACTACCCAGATAATCATGATGGTATGATCACTCACCTAGTGTCAGACACCCTGGATTACGAAGTTAAGTGGGCCTTAGGAAGCATCACTATGAACAAAGCTAGTGGAGGTGATGGAATTCCAGTTGAGCTATTTCAAAACTTAAAAGATGATGCTGTGAAAGTACTGCACTCAATATGGCAGCAAATTTGGAATACTCAGCAGTGGCCACAGGACTGGAAAAATTTCAGTTTTCATTCCAATCCCAAAGAAAGGCAATGCCAAATAATGCTCAAACTACTGCACAATTGCACTCATCTCACATGCTAGCAAAGTAATGCTCAAAATTCTCCAAGCCAGTCTTCAACTGTACATGAACCATGAACTTCAGGATGTTCAAGCTGGTTTTAGAAAAGGTAGAGGAACCAGAGATTAAATTGCCAACTTCCGTTGGATCATCAAAAAAGCAAGAGAGTTCCAGAAAACATCTACTTCTGCTTATTGACTATGCCAAAGCCTTTTGCTGTGTGGATCACACAAACTGTGGAAAATTCTGAAATAGGTGGGAATACAAGATCACCTGACCTGCCTCTTGAGAACCTGTATGCAGCTCAGGAAGCAACAGTTAGAACTGGACATGGAACAACAGATTGGTTCCAAATAGAGAAAGGAGCATGTTAAGGCTGTGTATTGTCACCCTGCTTGTTTAACTCATATGCAGAGTAAATCATGAGAAGTGCTGGGCTGGATGAAGCACAAGCTGGAATCAAGATTGCCGGGAGAAATATCAATAACCTCAGATATGCAGATGATACCACCCTTATGGCAGAAAGTGAAGAAGAACTAAAGAGCCTCTTGATGAAAGTGAAAGAAGAGAGTGAAAATGTTGGCTTAAAGCTCAACATTCAGAAAACTAAGATCATGGCATCTGGTCCCATCATTCATGGCAAATAGATGGGGAAACAGTGGAAATAGTGGCTGACTTTTTTTATTTTGGGGGGCTCCAAAATCACTGCAGATGGTGACTGCAGCCATGAAATTAAAAGACACTTGTTCCTTGGAAGAAAAGTTATGACCAACCTAGACAGCGTATTAAAAAGCAGAGACATTACTTTGCCAACAAAGGTCTATCTAGGTAAAATTCTAGTTTTTCCAGTAATCATGTACGGATGTGAGAGTTGGACTATAAAGAAAGCTGAGCACCAAAGAATTGATGCTTTTGAACTGTGGTGTTAGAGAAGACTCTTGAGAGTCCCTTGGACTGCACGGAGATCCAACCAGTCCATCCTAAAGGAAATCAGTCCTGAATATTCATCAGAAGGACTGATGCTGAAGCTGAAACTCCAATACTTTGGCCACCTCATGCGAAGAGCTGACTCATTTGAGAAGACCCTGATGCTGGGAAAGATTGAAGGTGGGAGGAGAAGGGGAAGACAGAGGATGAGATGGTTGGATGGCATCACCGACTCAATGGACATGAGTTCGAGTCAACTCTGGGAGTTGGTGACGGACAGGGAGGCCTGGCGTGCTGTGGTCCATGTGGTCACAAAGAGTTGGAAACGACTCAGCAACTAAATTGAAATGAACAAGTCCCCCATGAAACAAAATAAGAAAATATGACTTTTTCTTGAAAATAAAGCATAATGCTAACTCAAGATAACATAAGAGTCTTCTTCCTAAACCATGACTCAGATCCCTGAAAACAAAGGCATTTACTGGTAGCGTTCAGTACATGCCTACAAAAATGATGCAATTTTAAGTCACTCTTTTGCATTGGAATAAGACTCTGACGCTGGGAAAGATTGAGAGCAGGAGGCGAAGAGTGTGACAGACGATGAGTTGGTTGGTTGGCATCACCTACTCAATGGACGTGAGTTTGAGCAAACTCCAGGAGATGGTGAAGGACAGGCAAGCGTGGCGTTCTGCAGACCATGGGGTTGCAAAGAGTCAGACAGGGCTGAGTGATTGAACAACAGCAAGGCTCAGGATAGAAAATGCCTGCACACAAACACACATAAACCCGAAGATAATGAGTATTGTAAAACTCTATATACGCTGCAGGCAGTGCTGATAAATCCAGTGCACAGTGGAAACTGTTAGTATTATTAACTAAAAAAGTTAAGGAGAGCTATCAGGCAGTCCGTATGAATTCGCTATTTGGGCAGCAAATGTAAGGAAAGAAATAGTTTATCTCCTGGGAGAATTTCTAGTGCCCACGTTGGCCACATGGAAATCATAGGGTCTCCTTCTTTACACCTGCATTTCATCCTCTCTGATACCCCGTAAGATGGGGGGAAGAGTACTTGTATTCCCCAACTTTCTCTGTGGCATTTTTGTAAGCACTCTTGGTAGAGGGAGATACATACTATCAAATACTACAGAATTATATCCAACAAAGCTCTTCTCTGCTACTCAGAACTTGTTCATGATCAGACTTCATATGATAATCTGTCAAATGTAGGTTTTTCATTTCTCCCTTTGAACCCTCTAAATATTGTACAGTTGAGTAATCAAAACATTTCATTGAGTTTTTTTTTAACAGAATTGAATTGAATTTGCAATGAAATTAGGACAGAATCTCTTTTGATTCCTAATTTATCTTTCCTGTGTTTAGTTGGAGGCCACCCAGACATTTTCTAACATATGATGTTTCAAATGAGATATGGTAACAGTTACACACTAGTGTATATAAAATAGATAAACTATAAGGACCTATTATATAGCACAGGGAACTATATTCAATATCTTATAATAACCTATACTAGGAAAGAATCTGAAAAGATTACATATAGTCACATATATATATATATACACACACATATGTATGATCCTTTTATATATATATATATAGAGAGAGAAAGTCTTTCTGTATGTGTTGTACACCTAAAACATTATAAATCAACTATGCTTCCATTTTTTTCAAAAAATGAGATATGGTAAAATATAAAATTTAGAAGGAATTTTTCACCTAGATGAAGGGGACATGGCGAGAAGAGACGAGGAAGAGTCGAAGAGAAAGTCAATACTTCTCTGTCTTCTGGGAGGGTGTCAGAAGTGACCCAGGACACACTGAGCTCTTCTCTCAGTCCTTTTTTTTGCCTCCCTGGCTCTTCCCATGCCTGACTCCTCTCTCTAACAGGCTAGGCTCCCCGATCGCCTCCCAGCAAGACATCTCACTTTCCACTCAGTAGAACCTTCCCCAAGTCCTCCGTCCACCTATAACCCAGCCCATTTAGCCCTTCACTGTTCTGCTCACTCACCTGTTGACTGGCTTATTGCTTTATCAGCACATGTTTTTTTTTTTTTCTTCCCATTTCACTAGGTATAATTGACACACAGCACTGTATGAGTTAAGGTATACAGCATAATTATTTGACTTATATACATCATGAAATAATGTCCACGTAAGTTTAGTGAACATCCATCATCTCATATAGATACAAAATAAAAGCAATAGGAAAAAAATATTTTTCCTTATGGTGAGAACTCTTTAAGATTTACTCTCAACCACTTTCACCGGGGGCTTCCTAGGTAGTGCTAGTGGCTAAGAACCTGCAGGCCAGCGTAGGAGCAGTAAGAGACACGAGTTCGAGTTCAAACCCTGAGTCAGGAAGATCCCCTGGAGGAGGGGAGGCCATGGCAACCCACTCCAGTATTCTTGCCTGGAGAATCCCATGGACAGGGGAGCCTGGCAGGCTATAATTCATAGGGGCACGCAGAGTCAGGCACAAGTGAAGCAGTTATCACGCATGCACAGTAGCATGCATGCGTGCACTTTCATATCTAACATAGAGCAGTATTGTTTCAATCATGTTGTACATCACATCCCCCATACTTGTCTCGTAACTCAAAGTTTATACCTTTTGACCTTCTTCATCCAGTTCCCCCTCAGCACACCTGTTTATTATTTATTTCTTTATTTTCTGAGTCCTCTGACTAAAACATGAGTTCTTTTAGGGCAGGATTTTGTCTGTTTTATTTACCTCCACTTTCTTGGCACTAAAAAGAATATCTAACATGTTTGAGATGTACCACGTATTTTTCCTGAATTTGACTTATATACATCATGAAATAAGGACCACATAAGTTTAGTGAACATAATAAGGCTCTGTGCTTCCTCCAGAGAAAAGTGCTCTCTTTCCCCACCCTCACTTCCCTACCCAGCCTCGCCACTTCTCTCTCACCCGTTTTTCCTGCTCCAGTTCACATGCTGTAAAGTCCCCTCCCCCTCACTACAGACCATAACCCCCACCCCGCCTCCTTCCCCCACGCCAGCCTCCACCCCCGCTATCACTCCTCCTCACAGCCTATCTCTGGGAAATTGTTAGTGTATTAATATTCTTGCTCTTCCAATTGCCAACTCAGTGATCTCAAGTAAAATGATTTAACAGCTTTGTGTCTCAGCTTCGTCATCTCAACATGGGAGAAAAGAGAAAATAACTGTAGCCACTGTCAAGATCACGTGGGAAATTCTGTAAAACACTTGAAAGAGCCTGAATCTCACCAAATGCTAAATATTCATAATAATTCTTATCCCCATATATTTGAACACATCATTGAACTGCTACCTTTGATTTTAAAACCTCAAATGTGTTTGCTTTGTTTCTTCACATAGTATCTAGCGTGTCATGCCCACTTATTAAGCAAGTGAACAAAAGTGGTTGTCTGATTCAACTTAATAAAGGGAAACAGAAATAATGAAGTAACCAAGTCAGTAAGATATTTTGTTCACGCAAAGATATGTACCTTGTATTCTTAAAATTTTGATGAAGAAAGCTCAGTGCTTAAAATTCTGTACTTTCAGCAATAAATTAAACTCAGATTTTTACATATTCTCAGATAATGTCTGCTTGAAAGTGAACAGGCTTCAAATTTGTCAAAGTCTTGGTCACTTTTTTTCTTTCCTGAGCAATGTTTTATCAGTATTAGCTGGAAAGGAACTGGAAATTTTGTCTTCTATTGGACTCTACCTAAATGATAATTCATGGGGCTTCCTAGGTCGCACTTATGGTAAAGAACCCACCTGCCAATGCAGGAGATATGAGAGATGCAGTTCGATCCCAGGGTCAGGAAGATCCCCTGGAGGAGGGCATGGCAAGTCACTCCAGTATTCTTGCCTGGAGAATCCCATGGACAGAGGAGACTGGCAGGCTACTATCCATAGGGTTGCAATGAGTCAGACACCACTATAGCACACGGGCATGCAAATGGTAGTTCACAGATCCTTTAGATTGTTGCCCAGACAATAGAAAAGAAAATCAAGAAAAAAATTAAGCAGTAATCAAACTTAGAGAATGAATTTATGGTTGTGGGGGAGCTGGGGGAAGAATGAGGGGGAAGAAACAGTTCAGGAGTTTGGGATGGACATGCACACACTGCTATATTTAAAATGTATAACCAACACAGGGAACTCTGCTCAGTATTATATGGCAGTCTGGATGGGAGGGGAGTTTGGGGGAGAATGGATACATGTATATGTAAGGCTGAGTCCCTTTGCTGTCCACCTGAAGCTGTCACAACATTGTTAATTGGTTATACTACAATATAAAATGAAAAGTTTTTAAAAAATAAAGCAGTGATACTAATTTTTATCTTAAATGAATGTAAGTGAATAGCAGATGAAATTAATAAATACTAGGGCAAAAGAACCAAATTCCACCAGCACACATTTCTTGGACTTCATGAGGAATGTGTCATTGGCTTCCCTTCTTTATCCTATATGATCCCAACAAATTAAGCTTTTCCAACTGGCAAGTTCTTAGTGCTGATGTAATGTTGCCTGTCCCTGGACAGCTGAGCTCAGCAGCTCTAGTTCCATTTTTCCTTTCCAAAGAATAGCTAAAGAAACATTCTTTGGATAAGTGTAATATGTTTGCTGCGTTACAAGAAATTTTGTTCACATTTTCCTCTATAGCTCTGTTTATTGCCCCATTATTTCTATAGATTTGATTTATTTGGGGCCTGGTGCAAATTTTAATAAAAAGAAAAAAAGTTCAAACCAGCCCAGAGCAGTCTAAAGGAGACTTATAGATCTAATGTTCCAGAAAAGACGCTTTCATTTCACGTATGCACAGAGTTTAGTCCACCGTTCAGACCTCGATTGATGGTCTGATTTTTAATATGAGAGGGTTTTCCCTCTTTCTCCTCCTCCTTTCTCTTCTCCTTTTTTTTTCTCCTCTCATTCTCTCCCTCCTCCTCCCTGCCAGCCACTTTCCCCTCCATCTCCCTCTTCTTGACTAGTAAATAGATAATGTATTCAATTGATACAAAGGATAATTCTTTGATAAGTTTGTTTTTAAAGAAACTGAGGCAATAATATATACAACGCTGTAACTTTACCCTGCCAATGTATCATGGACATTCCTCAAAGTCAGTACTAAAACCTACCACATTATTTTCAATACCAGCAAAATATTCTATAGTATGGATAGTGTACAATTTTTCAACCAATCTCTAGATGAATGGTCAGGTCGCTTTTAGCTCTATTTTCCACTATCAAGTTGAAATTTAGTATTTTTGAATGTGTGTCTTTATATACAGGTACTTTTGGTTCTATAGGGTAGAATAAAAAATGTAAGAGAAATGGATTAAAAGATAACATATATATTTATATAGATCTCTATAGTAACATTTTCATAGAGGTATAGATACTGCCATAACTTTGTCTTTTAAAATATCATTTTAACATTCCATTTTCTGATTTTTTTCCTCAAATTCATGAAAGAACATTGTGTGAGCTTTGTCCATCATGCAAATGATCATATTTATAGATTCAGTTGTAGTTGATAGCATCAGTAGAACAAAGTTTTACTAAATAAATTTGTATTTAGATCATTTTACAAAGATTCCTTTGTTCCTGAATTTGTATAATAAACCAAGTCTATCAGGTTGTTTTTTTTTTTTTT
>SJYT01030751.1:40224-72814 GCA_006410635.1 Cephalophus harveyi
TTTTTTGAATGTTGAGTTTTAAGCCAACTTTTTCGCTCTCCTCTTTCACCTTCATCAAGAGGCTCTTTAGCTCCTCTTCACTTTCTGCCATAAGCGTGGTATCATCTGCATATCTGAGGTTATTGCTATTTCTCCCAGCAATCTTTTTTTTTTTTCTCCCAGCAATCTTGATTCCAGCTTGTGCTTCATCCAGCCCAGCATCTCACATGATGTACTTTGCATATAAGTTAAATAAGCAGGTTGACAATATACAGCCTTGACATAATCCTTTCCCAATTTGGAACCAGTTTAGTTCTTATTTTTTTATCCTTTAAGAAATCATCCTTCTTGCTTCGTTCTGGGCAAGGCAGTATGAACAGGAGATGAAGGAGGCATGGCAGGCATATTGACTGACACACCTAGTACCATCTAGCTCTTTGGTTGGCCCATACAAACCCTACACCTGCAGTGCTAGGTTTGTCCCTGCCTGACTCTATCCAAATATCATGCAATTATGGACCCACTTATGGCCTGTCAGTAGCGATGCATACCAAAGTCATGTCTACATCCAGAGCCACCAAAGTTGCAGGCTGGTCTCAAAAGTCACAACCTCTTTTTAATATTCATTTCTCCCTTAGCCCCAGTTTGATCCTATTCAGACCTCACTTTAATGCACACACTCAGTAGCAGTGATGTCAAAGTAAGGAGGGTTCCCCTGAGCCTCTGAGAGCCAGTGCTTAATGTATCTCATTCAGGCCTTGGTAGAGCTGTCTTTACCCCATCTCCCAGCCCTGGTTAATGCAAAGATCCACATCCACTCCCAAGGATGCTCAGATTCTCTTTACAGCCTTACTGGGAGTCTCTCTCAGCTGACTCCCATCTCTCTTTAAAGAACATTTCTCAGATTTTAGCTGGAGATCATTGATGACCCTAGGTTAAAAGTAGAGATGGTCCCCAATATAGAAAGTCTGAATATAGTTACTGAATAAATATCTTTACTGAATAAATATCTCATGCATAACAGTTCTTTGCACTTGCTGATATGACTTAAACTTCTTAGGTGTTCTCATAGAAAGAACCGTGCTCACCTCTGTTCTCTTAGACTGTTTTCTTTTGCTCTGCTATCTCCATTGACCCCCTCCAACTGTATTCTATCCTGAAACTCCTCAAAATGTCCAGTCCATAATGTTTTCTAGCAGTGTTTTAATTGCATTCTTTCTGGCTTTAAAAATATTTTCTATTATTTCAGAGATGAAGTCCTAGCTCTTACTTCACGAACTTTAACTAGGAAACTCACCAATTTATTTGCTCTTCTGAAACGTATGGATTAAATAGGAACGTTGCAGCTATTGCACATTATGTATAATAGTAGAGGAAACACAGAGTTTTACTAAGTTAGTAATAACCATAATAATTACTCTTCTTAAAAAAAGTAAAAGTCACTGGTAATTGTCAATCTTCAGACACTTTAAAAGCTAGGAGGAAAGAAGAATCTGAAGTGTAGGAGAAGGGTCTGGAATGAGGCTGCCTTCAAGTTGCAGTCTTCAAGCCTTGGCACCATCTCTTATGTGACTGTTGGCAAGTTATCTATTCTCTTTGAGCCTTTTTTTTCATCTATAAGATAAGAATAATGATAATACCTTCATCTATTAAGAGGACTAAATTGATTGATATTTCTAAAGTGCTAAGAAAAATGCCCCAAATATATCAGGCATTCAGTAAATATTTCTTGAATAAATCAAAATATGAATGAGGAATGAATAAACAACACCCCAAAACAGAAACATATTATTCCCCATCTGGTATCATAGCTGAGTCATCTCCTAAGGCCAGCTGGTTGTAAATGATGGGGTAAATACTAAAGTAGTCAGTGTCATCGGTATGAGCTCAATGCTTCATTCTATCACATGAAAGAGATCAGATCTGTGGAAACATGGCATGATTGACGATAAATAAGTCTAAAAATGCTGGTGGTTTTACTACCCTGAATAGTGTGAGACTCATTCTTTAGGATAGCTAAATAATTAAGATTTTGGCTTGGGAGTCATGCAGCTTGGGTTTAAGTCACCATTTCTGTCAGGGGCTGAATTATGTCCTCCCAATATCCATGTTAAAGTCCCAATCCCTAATTGTTGTTCAGTCACTCAGCCACGTCTGTCTCTTTGCAACCCCATGGACTGCAGCATGCCAGTCTTCTCTGTTCTTCACCATCTCCTGGAGTTTGCTCAAACTCATGTCCATTGAGTCAGTGATGCCATGCAGCCGTCTCATTTTCTGTCATCCCCTTCTTCTGCCTTCAATCTTTCCCAGCATCAGGATCTTTTCTAATGAGTCAGTTCTTCGCAACAGATGGCCAAAGTATTGGAGTTTCAGCTTCAGCATCCATCCTTCCAATGAATATTCAGGACTGATCTCCTTTAGGATTGCCTGGTTGGATCTCCTTGGCAGTCCAAGGGACTCTCAAGAGTCTTCTCCAACACGACAGTTCAAAAGCATCAATTTTTCGGTGCTCAGCCTTCCTTATGTTCCAACTCTCACATCCATACAATCCCTTGTATTATAACTCAGAATGTACCTGGATTTCAAGACAAGGTCTTTAAAGCAATGATTGAATTAAAATGTAGCCATTCAGACGGGTTCTAATCCAGTTTGACTGGTGTCCTTATAAAAAGAGGAAATTTAGGTGCACGGAGACAACTGGGACGCGTATGCACAGAGAAAGGCCATGTGAGAATTCAGTGAGGAGGTGGCCATCTGCAAGGCAAGGAGAGAGACCTCAGACAGAAACAGACCTGCCAACACTTTGATCTTGAGCCCTCTGTGAACTAGGAGTGTGAGAAAGTATGTATCTGTTCTGGAAACCACTCATTCTCTGGTATTTTACTGTGGCAGCCCTAGCAAACTAAATGCTTCAAGAATATGATCTGGGTAAATTTGGGTGTTTCTTTATCTCTCTAAGCCTCAGTTTTCTCATTTGCAAAATGAGAATATTCAGTAGCACTTAAACCATAGATTTTGAGGATAAAGTGAGATTATTGTTTAGCAGAGATCCCGCCTTAGCTTATAAAATGTTAGTCACTCGGTGATGTCTGTCTCTTTGCGACGCCATGGACAGAAGCCCACCAGTCTCCTCTATCCATGAAATCCTCCAGGCGGGGATACTGTAGTGAGGAATCCCTTCTCCAGGGAATCTTCCCGACCCAGAGATCAAACCCAGGTCTCCTGCATTACAGGCAGATTATGTACCCTGTAAGTCACCAGGGGATATTAGCTATTATTATTATCACTATCATTATAATATCGATGATTATTATTGCTGTTAGTAATGTCCCCAGAGGGACAGTTATCAGGCCCCCTTCCTATCTGATTGAAAAATGAGCAACATTGTTACACATCCAAAATGTTATATCTCTTTGTAAATCACAAGCCTATTTTACAGGTGAGGAAACAACTTCCTTTTAAGGATTTTTGAGGTCTAATAAAAAGGCTTGAATCTTTAAGAAAATCACATATGACTATCAAACACAAAATAATCAGTTTGAAAAAGGAAAGTTCATTCCAAATGTGAATTTAAATTATGATTGGTTCATGTAGTTGTTGTTTTTTTTTTAATGTATTTATTTTTGCCTGCACTGGGTCTTGTTGCTTCGCACAGGCCTTTCTCTAGTTGCAGCAAGCGGGGGGCTTCTCTATAATTGTGGCGCACGGACTTGCCATTGCGGTGACTTCTCTTGTTGTGGAGCATGGGCTCTAGAGTGCCCAGGCTTCATATAGTTGTGTCACGTGGGCTTAGTTGCCATGCGGCAGGTAGAATCTTCCTGGACCAGGGATCAAATCCATGTCCCCTGCACTGGCAGGCAGATTCTTTACCACTAGACCACCAGGGAAGTACCATGTAGTTTGTGGTTACTTGATTGTTTGATTGGACTTGTTGATCCATTTTGGATTTGTTCAGATAAGCCTAGGATTATAGCTGTAGCCATGAAGATAACATGTATCATTTAATCATGAGAATTCTTAACCATAAGAGCACTGAAATGAACATATACTTGAAAGCATTCTAAAACATTGCTTCTTATAAATGCTTCATTTGAGTGTGATTTAGAAGAAGTGGTGGAGGGTTAGGGAGAGATTGATTGAGTGCAGTTACAATGACTTAGTTCTAGCCCCCACCTTAGGGCCTTCCTTTGTAAAATGGGTGTGAGAATGCCAGGCTTGTATACACCATGATCCTTAAAAGAGTCACATGACATAATGAATATGAAATCGCTCCATTAAAGGACTCTGAGGTCAAGGTTAACTTTACAGTTATCAGTCAAGTTGGTATACATTCCCTTGATATGATGTGATGAGAAGAGCACTTCTCTGTGGTCTTCCTCCTCCAAACTTATACCCCCCCCCCCCGCCGTCTATCCATGAGAAAAATATCAGACAAACTTAAATCAAGGGACATTCTGCAGGATCCCCTCCCAGTACTTCTCAAAACCATCACAGTCATGAAAAACAAGCAAAGACAAAGAAATTCTCACAGCACAGAGGAAATTAAGGAGACATGGTGACTCAATGTGGTATCCTGGATGGGATCCTAGAACAGAAAAAGGAGATTAGTGGAAAACTAGGGAAGTCCTAATGAGGGCTAAAGTTTGGTTCATAGTAACGTAAGATATTAACAAAAGGGAAGCTGGATGAGAGGTATATAGGAGCTCTGAACTATTTTTGGAAACTCTATGTAAAGCTATAATTATTATAAAATTTAAAAGTATTTTTAAAACAGGAAATTGATAGACTAATATAAGATTTTTTATTTCATTTTATTTGAAAGCAGCTTATAAATTCAAAAACTCACTTTAGAAATTTCAGGTAAGGGAATTATTATGTGATAATTTGAAAATACTTTTAAGATAGCAGAGTTAATTATTTTTCTCTATTACTCATACATAGAGTCTCTAGTTTGTTATCATTGTCACCAAAAGAATCATCTCATTACTGGGGAGTCCACTGAGTTTACTAAGTCTTGTTTCCTCATTTTGCAAATGAGGCCCAGAATGGGCAGGTGACTTATTTAAAGTTTATAATAATATTGATAATGGGAAGCAAAAGATACTTTTATTGCACAAAAAATATGAATAAATATATAAAGAAATATATGCACACATATGTCATATACTGCATTATCTAGAAAGTATTTCTTTTTGATAGAAATGAGATGTGAAAGCATAGGATGGTCTCTATAGTGAGTCTGTTGTTGTTTTTTTTTGAGTGTTATTTTTTTGTTTTGTTTTGTCTAGACTTAAGGAAACACATCCGGCTGAGTTTAGGAAGTAAATTGATAACAAAAAGCAATAAATGAGACTGTGTCACTCTTATGTGAAAGGCCAGCACTACACTGAGGATTTAAAAGTGAGCAGTATCAGGTGTCTGACCTTGAGGCCCTCCCAACCTGGTCCAGGCGGCAAACACCTAAGCTGTTTATAGTAGCATGTCGGAAGCAAAGGGTTAGGTGACTATGCCAAGAAAGCTCTGAGGAGTCACCTGACCCAATGAGGGGCCCAGCCTGATGGAGCCCTGCTAGAATGAATGACCACTTGAAATGCTTTAAAAGAGGATGAGGAGTTGGCCAAATGGAGAGGAAGGAGGAAGGGACTCCAGGCAGGAAAAGGGACTTCGTGTCCTCTGAGGTTGCAGAGAAGGAAGGAAGCATGTGGATTGAGATAAGGCAGAGGATGAAAGGAGACAGGAAGCTGACAGAGAGCAGGCCCAAGGACTTCAGCCTTCACAGTGAAGTAGGGTATGAGCCCAAGCACTGACAGTGAGGGGTGGGCGCTGGCTGGAGATCTGGATGAGCATGGTAAAGCCTTGGGCCCATATCTGAGGGCAAAGAGAGTAGACGGTAAGCAGAGGCAAGCAAAGGGTGCATGAACAATTCTGAGCGAGTATTAGCACCAATGTAGCGGCACATGAAGTTTCCTCTGCAGTCTTCAACGGTCCAGCTATAGAGAGAGCATAGAGCAAGTGGGATGTAGCCTTCATCTTGGGCTCAGTTTTCCCAGACAGGGTGAGCAGAGTGTAGGAGCCTAAGAGAACCGGGGATGGTGAATATTTGCTGTTCAGACCTCAGTTGTAAATGTCATGGCAGGGCAGAAAGGGAAAGTGGGGAGGTCAGCTGACTGGAAGAAAACAAAGGCAGCAGGAAAGCTGATGGTCCTGTACGGGAAAGTCAAAGTCTCTCTCTCTCTCTTTTTTTTAATTAATTTTTATTGGCATACAGTTGCTTTACAATGTTGTGTTAATTTCTACTATACAGCAAAGTGAAGTAGCTATAAACTTAGTTGCTCAGCTGTGTCCGACTCTTTGCAATTCCATGGATGTGGCCTGCCAGGCTTCTCTGACTGTGGAATTCTCCAGATAAGAATACTGGAGGGGGTAGCTATTCCCTTCTCCAGAGGATCTTCCCAACCCAGGGATCAAACTCTGGTCTTGAGTGGAGGGGGTCTGTTGGGCCCGGTGCCCCAGCTGCTGTCCCTCCTTGTGTCTCATTGAGTGACTGCTGACCAGGCACTGCAGCTCCTGGGCCAAGGTGCCTTCCTGGGGAAGAGGAGCGAACCTCCATAGCTGATGGCAGGCCCCTCCCCTCTCAAAGACTGGAGGAGTCTCTGCTTCAGTTTCCCCATCTGGACAGCAGAGGGCTCTGCCTGTCCCCCATTGATATCATTACAGAACCCCAGCTGGGATCCCTTATTCAGTGCTGACCGCCCCCCACACACAGACACACCAGCTGCTCCTCCAACCACACCCCTCCTCCTCCCCCCCCATCCACAGCCCTTGACCCTGGCCAGCCTCCCCCTAACCAGGTCACCAGATCAGCTCCTGAGACCCTCCCCCTGGCAAAAGGCTGCCTGTGTGCAGCTCATTCCGCTGGGGGTGGAGGGCAGGAGTGTGTGCACTTGACCTTGGACTAGCAAATAGAGGCCTGGAGTGGGGGTCAATGTGCCTCAGATTCCTTCCCAACAACACTGAATTTTTATAATATCTAAAAATTGAGGGAGCTTCCCTGGTGGCTCAGCTGGTAAAGAATCCACCTGCAATGCAGGAAATGTGGGTTTGATCCCTGGGTCAGGAGGATCCCCTGAAGAAGGAAATGGCAACCCATTCCAGTACTCTTGCTTGGAGAATCCCTTGGACAGAGGTGCCTGGCGGGTTACAGTCCGTGGAGTTGCAGTCAGCCACGACTGAGCTACTGATACACACACACTGCATTGCAGGCAGATTTTTTACTGTCTGAGACACCAGGAAAGCCTCCTGGTATGTATGTATGTGTATGTGTATATATATATACACATATCCCTTCTTTTTTGGATTTTCTTCTCATTTAGGTCAACACAGAGTACAGAGTAGATTTCCTTGTGCTATATAATGGTGGTGGTGGTTTAGTCGCTAAGTCAAGTCTGACTCTTGTGACCCCATGGACTGTAGCCTGCCAAGCTCCTCTGTCCATGGGATTTCCCAGGCAAGAATACTGGAGTGGGTTGCCATTTCCTTCTCCGGGGGATCTTACCAACCCAAGAATCGAACCCACGTCTCCTGCATTGCAGGTGGACTCCTGCACTGTGGGCAGATCTTTACCAACTGAGCTATAAGGGAAGCCCGTGCTATAGAGTAGGTTCTCATTAGTTACCTGTTTTGTACGTAGTATCAATAGTGTATATATGTCCATCCTAATCTCCCAATTCATCCCATCCCTTCCCCTGCTTGGTATCCATATATTTACTCTCTACATCTGTCTCTATTTCTGTTTGCAAATAAGATCACCCTAACCATTTTTCTAGATTTCACATGTATGCATTAATATATGATATTTATTTTTCTCTTATTGACTTATTTCACTGTTTGATACCCTCTAGGTCTATCCATGTCTCTTAAAACTAAATATGTTAGAAAAGAAAACTAATCCATGTGTCTAGCTTCTGAGTAAATAAAAGGAAGTGTATGGGGGTTTAAGAGGAGCGGAAGATGTTAAACACAGGTGCCGTTGCCTTCAACACTTATAAGGAGGGCAAGGCTCCGTGGGGTGTCAGGAGAATGCATCTGGGGTGTTGGGATTGTTGGGGATACAGAACTGAAGAACATTAAATCACTGCAGATGGTGACTGCAGCCATGAAATTAAAAGACGCTTACTCCTTGGAAGAAAAGTCATGACCAATCTAGATAGCATATTCAAAAGCAGAGACATTACTTTGCTGACTAAGGTCCATCTAGTCAAGGCTGTGGTTTTTCCTGTGGTCATGTATGGATGTGAGAGTTGGACTGTGAAGAAGGCTGAGCGCCAAAGAACTGATGCTTTTGAACTGTGGTGCTGGAGAAGACTCTTGAGAGTCCCTTGGACTGCAAGGAGATCCAACCAATCTGAAGGACTAATGCTGAAGGAATGATGCTAAAGCTGAAACTCCAGTACTTTGGCCACCTCATGTGAAGAGTTGATTCATTGGAAAAGACTCTGATGCTGGGAAGGATTGGAGGCAGGAGGAGAAGGGGACGACTGAGGATGAGATGGCTGGATGGCATCACTGACTCGATGGACGTGAGTCTGAGTGACCTCTGGGAGTTGGTGATGAACAGGGAGGCCTGGCGTGCTGCGATTCATGGGGTCGCAAAGAGTCGGACACGACTGAGCAACTGAACTGAGCTGAACTGAAGGTCCCACTAGCGGTGAAGAACCCACATGTCAATGCAGGAAAAGAAAGAGATGGTGGTTTGATCCCTGGGTCTAGAAGATCCCCTGGAGGAGGGTGTGGCAACCCACTCCAGTATTCTTGCCTGGAGATCCCATGAACAGAGGAGCCTAGTGGGCCACAGTCCATGGGGTCACACAGAGTCAGACACGACTAAAATGACTTAGAACACACAAGGGATAAAAACACAGCAAAGAAAGGAGATGGAGTGCTAGGAGATGGAGTGGACCAAGGGTTAGGGAAAATGGGAAGAATGATCAGAATAGATGCTCCTAATATAACTGGGAAAGAAACAGCTCATGGTGAAGGGCTTAGGTACCAAGTGACCATAACTATGTAATGACAGGCAAGCACATTCATCTAAGCCGCTCTTCCCTCATTGTAAGAGTTCTGCACTAACAGGCTATTGTGGCACGGAAGAGAATAATGCACCCGGAACACAGTAAATGGTACCTACTAATGAAGAGCCAACTTTGGCGCTATGGCTGAGAATCCCGGGTGGTCTGGCTAGTCTATGTAAGACCTGCATACAGAGAGGTGGTGATGCCTAGGCACCAGGCAGGTAGAGCAGCAGTTGGGGGTCTAATATGACCAAGAGCTTAGATTTGAAAACTTATGCATGCGTGCATGCTAAGTTGCTCAGTCATGTCTGACTCTTTGTGACCCTGTGGACTATAGCCCACCAGGCTCCTCTGTCCATGGGATTCTCCAGGCAACAACAATGGAATGGGTTGCCTTGCCCTCCTCCAGGTTGAAAACCCTAGCAAGAGTTTAATATTGAAGCCTACTTTGAAATTAAAAAAAAAAAAAAAATGGTGGCGATTGATATTCAAAATCATTACTGCAGATATGTGTTTTAAAATCAGTTCTCTTTTTGGACCTGACAGCACCCACCCCAGAAGGCTTATTTGCTTGTAGATGAAGGGGAGGCATACCCATGGCAGAAAGTAGAGGGAAAGAGTGTTGAATTGAATAAGGAACACAGACAAAGAGACAAAGGAAAATCTTTATGGAGGCAACACTGTCAAGTGAACTCAACGAATTCTGAATTCCGTGGCTCTGGGCACAGGTTCTGTGTGTTCATGAGGAAGAGCCATTCATGAGATCCAGAGGGTCTTTTGCACTCATTATTTCTAACAAGTTGGTTATGTTTATAAAATAGAATCATAACTACATCTGGAACTTTTACACAGAAATTAAGGTTGACGTATATGCCAGAATGATTTATATTCCCTGATAAGATGGTAAAGTAAAGATTTATTTTACTTTGCACTCTCACAGCTTGGATTATTATTCATACTTTATTTTGCAAATTGGTGGTAACCCAACTGCAGCCAAATCAAGAGTTCACATGCCAAGTTTTAGTCTGGAAAAGTTTTGCATCCAATATAGACTTGGCCACAAAAATGAGGAGATCGAATAATAGAAGAGAAAAGAAAGTGTTTTATGTACTCGGGAGGTCAAAAACAGATGTGAATAGGGTTCTCACGGAGATGGCTAGCTAACATCTGGTAATCCCTAATGCCTTTCACTGTCCATTTGTAAGTTTTCCCCCAATGTTTAATATCAACAGCTATTCAGGAACGTAGTGACTTGCACAAAAAATAAAATAAAATTTATAGATACGAAAGACAAAGCCAGAAAATTACCCTGTTCTTGGCTTTCATCCTTCCTGGGCAAGCACTTCGTATTTTCTTTCTGTCAATGCTATGTTTAATAAAGCTATATGATTGGTTAGATTTCGATGGGGCTGAATGTGTGTTGTCTTGTTTCTTTTGTATGACTCAGTAAAAAAAGAAACATAAAACCTTATGCTGACTTTAATCAGAGAACTCTGGATTTTTTTTTTTTTTTTCCTGTGTAACCTGAAGAAAAAATGAGAAAATAGTCCCTGAAGGACAAGTTGTGCCTATAGTGGGGGAGGAAGGCAAGAAAGGATTGTTGAGGAAGGTGGATAAATTAGCCCATCTTGTTTTCTTGGTCCACTCTCTGATTTCTTGTTCCCTTTCAAACAACTCCCTTCTACAAAGACCACTGCCACAAAATTCAGAATTTGTCAAGTAATTTACAGAGGAGGGCAGACATGTCTGTATTTCCAGCCACAAAGGTTACAAAGGCTGAGGGACACAACTGCAAAGCTGACAGCTGCCAAATGCAGCAAGAAAGGTTGGACATATGTTCCTCACTTGTCCATAGATCTATCTTGCATTATATAAATTAGAAGAAGTCTAGACATTCCTTTGGCAGATTAGTCAGGCCCACAAAATTGATTAATTAATAACTGATTCAGAGATGATAACAAGGTATCAACTTGTATGCCTACTCAGGTCCTCTGGTAGTAGCTGCCAGGAATACAAAGCTTTGGAAGAATGCTAAAGCTCTTCGCAAGCTCAGTGGGAAAGTGCATTCCTGGTAGACTTTGGATGTTGGCCAGGGCAGTGGGCAGGAAGGGTAGCAGCCCATGAGCCACTTAGTAAACATCCTTGCTTTAACCTATGGTATTTGTCATGATAAGATCTGTTTCCTAAGGTTTGGGAATTTTTATTTAAATTAAACCCACAGTCACAAATGCACATGCATGTCATGCAGTAGTAGTAATACATTAGAGCATTTGATGACACTCTGTATCTTTAGAAGAGCTTTTTTAGGTCATCCGATGAGATTTCTAAAGTGATCTTATAATACAGAATGCAGATGTGTTTCTATGCCCCTTTCTGAATGAGAAACTAGATTTCAGAGCAGATAACTCATCCTAGGTCATGCTACCAGTAAGTAGAGAATTTAGGAAATATTTTGTAGTCATTTTAATGTTTTGTAATTCCTCAAATTTCTGACTCAAATTAGGAGTCATAGAACTGAGAATTCTGACTATGATTTCCTGTTTCCTAAATTTTGCAGCAACAAGAACTAAACATGAAATGTTTACAATAAATGTGTATACACATGATTAAGTGACAACTAGTGGGAGACAGCTGGCCTTTGAAATGCATGACTATTAGTCTGATTTGTCCAGGAAAAAAAGAATGTATTTATGAATGTGATTGTTTATTATAAAGACTGAGTCATATGCTTATGCAGGTTGGCAAGTCCAAAATCTGCAGAGCCCGTGTCCCAGTTGGAGTCTGAAGAGTGGCAGCTTCTCATGGAATCAGAAAGAACAGATGTCCCCTTTTGAAGGCAGGAGAGAGAATTCTCACTTGTTTGTAGAAATCTCAGAGTTTTGTTCTATGCAGGCCTTCAACTGATTACTTGAGGCTCATCCACATTATGGAGGGCAATCTGCTGTACTCAGTCTGCCAGTTTAAATGTTAACCCAATCCCCAACCCCCTCACAGAAAAATCCAGAATAATGTTTGACCAAATATCTAATTACCTCATGGCTCAGTCAAGTTGATGCATAAAATGAATCATCACAAGTTCACCCCTTGTCAACTTGTCATCCATATACTTCTTCTTAAGCCATATTTAGTCTCCAGATAAAGAAAATGTCAGGTTATCCTTATACCTAACATGGTACAACCATCCTGTGTACAACCAAAGCACTCTAAGCTTTCTTCCAGAAGAGGATGAAAAACCCTTGAGCAATATTTACTCTTCTCATTTACATGTCATAGCTTAAGTACTATGAGGGTAGAATGTTATAGACTGAACTGTGTTGCCTTAAAATTGAAGCCGTAAAGTCAGATGTAACCATGTTTGCAAATAAGGGTTTTAAGGAGGTAATTAGGGTGAAACAAGGTCATAAGGGTAGGTCCCTAACAGTATAGAACAGGTGTCCTTACAAGAAAAGGAAGAGACACCAGAGGTCTCTCTCTCTCTCTCTCTCTCTGTGCGTGCACAGAGGAAAGCCCATGTGAGGATATAGCAAGGGGGTGTCCATCCACAAACCAGAAAGAGAGGTGTCACTAGAAGCCAATCCTGCAGACATCTGGATTGTAGACTTGCAGCCTTTAAAACTATGGGAGAATCAGTGGCTGTTGTTTAAGCCACCCGGTATGTGATGTCCTGTCCTGAGCTGACTAATGACCACAGCCTTACCTGAGAACATTTATTGCTATCACAGAAGAGGGACTTTAAAGTACATCGGCCCAAATGATACAAATGAACTTGTTAACAAAACGTAAACAGATCCACAGACTTAAGAGAACAAATTTATGGTTACCAAGGGGGAAGGGTGAGATGGAGGGATAGTTAGGGAGTTTGGGATTGACATGTACACACTTCTATATTTAAAGTGTATCACCTACAAGGAACTGCTGTATAGCACATGGAACTCTACTCAATGTTATTTGGCAGCTTGGATGTGAGGGGAGTTTGGGGGAGAATGGATACAGGTATGTGTATGGTTGAGCTTCTGCTGTCCACTTGAAACTCTCACAACATTGTTAATTGGCTATACTCCAATATAAAATAAAAAGTTTAAGAAAAAATAAACTCTCTAAGTCCAGTAATTGTCTGCGTGTGCTAATCCATTCTGTTAAACTACTAGGCTGGGCATAGACCCAAAATACCCTTCGTGGTATTTCAAGGGTTGGATTATAAATTATAAACTGCTGAATCTTCCTGTGGTTTCAAAGGCAGCATGGCAAAGTTGCTAAGAGTAGGAGGATGATTGGGAAAGAGAGGAGTTGTCAATCAGTTTTATGGAAAGCTTACCATATGCTGAGCCTTTGTGACACCGTGGGGAAAAGATGCAGGCCGTATTCTGGAGAGTGACCTCGGTTCTAGGGTGGGGGCAGAGTATTTTTCCCTCTGAATATTTAGGGTTGTAAAAAATTTGACCAAAAAATGACCCAAAAAATTGATTTTAAAAAGTTTATTTGGAGGTTGTAGCAGAAACCCAACTATTCATATAGGTTTACCTGAAAGTTACTCTTCCATAACTGGGGAGAGTGTACACTTTTTCTCTTATCATCTTTGGCTGTTGGCTAGGCTGCTGATGCTGTGACCTGGTTATACTGATGTCTTAACATTGTGCTGCCTCTGAATTATAGAAGACTTGATTTAGGTCTAAGGAGTTTGCAATCAGGGCATGCCAAGATGAAAAACTAAACTTAATCATAGTGTGCACTGTGTGTGTGTGTTTAATCCATAACATTTAGGGTCCTAATTTGCTGCAAGGCCCCTGTTTTTAAAATTAAATTTATTTATTTTTAATTAAAGGATAATTGCTTTATAGTATTCTGTTGGTTTCTGCCAAACATCAACATGAATCAGCCATAGGTATACCTATGTCCCCTCCCTCTTAAAACTTCCTCCCACCTCTCTCCCACCCCACCTTGTCTAGATTGTTACAGAGCCCTGGTTTGAGTTTCCTGAGTCATACAGCAAATTTCCACTGGTGGGGTGATGTATGTTTCCATGTTGCTCCCTCCAGCCCCGTGTCCCTAGGTTTGTTCTCTATGTCTGTGTCTCCAGTGATGCTCTGCAAATAAGTCCATCAGTACCACCTTTCTAGATTCCATATATATGTGTTAGTGTACAATATTTGTTTTTCTCTTTCTGACTTAGTTCACTGTATAATAGGCTCTAGGTTCATCTACCTCATTAGAACGGACTCAAATGCGTTCCTTTTTATGAAGATCCCCATGTTTGTAAGGAGTTGGTTTTCCTTCTTTGTGCAAAACTATTTTTTGCAAAGTTGAAGAGAGCTCTTGAAAAGACAATTTCAGTGTTGCTATCACACGTTTATGCTGTACGTTCTAAAGAAAGGCCAAGCAGAGCGTGGCCTCCAGCAGCACACGCTGTTTCAGTCTCCCACGCTACTGCAGTCACAGATTTTGGAGATGACCTACGAAGCTGTAAATAAAAGCAGTACAATTTTTCTCTCAAACTATTTCTAAATTCTCCAATAGGCACAATGATAGATTCACTTAATAGATTGGTAGAGACTTTCCTTGGGGAAACCTAAAGGGTTTTATTTATTTATTTTTACCTGAGTCAAAAGTTGATAATGCAGAAATATTGCACAAATACCGTGACTACAACATCTTTTCTTTTTATTGGACGGCAGTTGTGGTTTGAAAAGTAACTGTCTTTGGAAAGTTTTAAGGACTTCACAGCAATGGCTGAAGCTATGTAGACTCTCCAAATTACTTAATGGAATAGGTAAGCTTTATGCCTTTAAAATAGGCCATATGTACATTTTTTTGAAGCCTACAGAGCTTTTTGGTTCATAAGGTTTTGTTTTGAGCATGAAATTGACTGCAATTCTTACTGTTGCCTTTTTTTTAAGTCCCCAATGTAGGAAAAAATGGAATTTTTAATTTTTTAATTGTGGTAAAAGTCCCATAATATAAAACATACTATTTAACCATATTTAACTGAACAGGTCAGTGGCACTAAGTACATTCACACTGATGTAAAAAAATAGAATTTTTAACAAGCCCGTGATTCAAAGATTATACCAATGTTGTCTTTGTTTCCCATAGACCCTTAAGAAAAATCACTTCTCAGCACAGCTTCTGCTAAGTCACTAACTTCTATCAAATGTATGCTTCTAACAACAACAACAACTTCCCCAAGATGTGATGGTATGATGCATGATGAATAATGAAAGGAAACAGTAGGGAGTAGGTTAATAGCGGCACTTCTTACAAGAAACTCAAGAAACTTCAAAAATAGCCTCTTATAAATCAGTCCAGTTCAGTTTTGAGTCAGGGATATTCAAGACAATTTTACCATTTTCTGAAACTATTAAGAGCTGAAAATTTAGTCACAGATGAAAATATTCTTAATCAAATAAGCTAACAATTGATTACAAGGAATGAAACCCTGATGTGTCTGACCACAGAAACCTATCAAGGAATATTGAGGGCAGAGGAATATTGAGCCTTAGACTTGCTAGCATGGAAGACAGATGATCTCAAACTGCCTCTTCACCCCACTGCCTCTCCTCCTGACACCCCAGCCCCACTCCATATGGAACTACTGAAATTTGCTCTCCTAACTTGAGAGAGAAAGAAGCTGTTTATTCTTCCCTTTCCACCATCACCCCCAACTGTGACCATTTCAGACTTGTAGACCTAGCCATGTCCCAGGTGTCTGTAGGACCCACAAGTCTCCAAGAACTTGAATTTCATCTGGAGCAGGGAACTGGCCTGATGCAGGGTGGGGTGGTGAATGTAAAATGGGAGGCGAAGTGCAGGAGGGCCCCTGAGAGAAATTACTTACCAAGCTGCATGAAGGATTCTGGCTCTGTGAGTCAGTCTGAAGTGAGCAGCCCAACAGGGGAGGAAGGAAAGGTCCTGTGTGCTGAGTGAGGCTGCTCTATAACTCCTCCAGCCCTGAGTCACCTGCATGCTTTGGGTGAGAGTTACAACCGACTATCACTAGGGAACCAGGCCACTCCACCATGCACGTCCCCTGTGAGCACTGGGGTGAGAAAGGAAAGGTGTCTGCCTACTATCTTAAAGAAGAGAACCAAAGAGTCCAAGGCAAGTAACACCAAAGCTCCACGTGCAGCCCTGGCACCTTTTGGAGATCATCCTCTGTCTCAAGGGCACTGATCTTCAAACAGGACGGGGGTAGTATTAGTCATGCATGCCAACCATCCAACCTCACAGACTTGAGAAAAGACTCTTTTGGTGACTTTGTCGTAAGCTGGACAGACCTGGGAACATTTGAGTTACGTATAACTTAAACCACATTCGGTCGAGACTGATTCATGATTACAAAGTAAACCAAAGCTAGTGTTAAGCATGTAATTTAGATGTTCACTGCTAGCTTGATGGACCACCTGCTCCCTTTATCTTTTCTATGTTCATTTTTGTCTGGGTTGCTTCATTTTCAATCAAGAAAGGGCAAAAGTGAGTCTATTTAATTTTTATTAATTATTTTAATGTCTTTGCTCACTCTCAGTTCAGTTCATTTTAGCCACTTAGTCGTGTCCAACTCTTTGCGACCCCATGGACTGCAGCACACCAGGCCTCCCTGTCCATCACCAACTCCCGGAGTCTACCCAAACTCATGTCCATTGAGTCAGTGATGCCATCCAACTATCTCATCCTCTACTGTGTTTTTTTTTTTTAATTTTTATTTATTTATTTTGGGCTGCACTGGATCTTCACTGCTACACAGCTTTTTCTCTACTTGCGATAAGTGGGGGAGACTCTATAGTTGTGTTGCATGGGCATCTCATTGAGGTGGCTTCTCTTGTTACACAGCACACACAGGCTTCAGTAATTGCAGCTCCTGGGCCGTAGACCACAGGCTCAGTGGTTGTGGCACATGGGCTTAGCTGCTCCGCGGCATATGGGATCTTCCCAGATCAGAGATTGAACCTGTGACACTGCATTGGCAGGCAGATTCTTTATCCGTGAGCCACCAGGGAAGCCCAGGCATATTTCATTTTTAATTCTACACCTTTTCATAGCAAAAGGGAGTCTTCATTTTAAATTCTACACTCCTAATCAAATACTGTTCCTATGAATTATAACTTGCCTTGAGGTCTGAACCCACAATAGCATAAAGGCAATTTATGAGAGTAGAACATAAGGAGAAGGAGAGTTGAATTCTGAGAGTAGAACATAAGGAGAAGGAGTTGAGGGTTGAGGACTCAGCCTTTGGGGATTTTCGCTGTTAAGCATTGGAGGGACCCTAGGAGAAGCAAGAGTTCAAAGTCAGTTGCCCCATGTAAAGATCAACCAGCCCAGATATCCATAGTACCCAGTACAGACATTGAGTCTTATGGTCTCTTTAAATATAGGACAAAGTTGACTTATTCATACATATAGTGTAGTATTAGCCACTCAGTCATGTCTGACTCTTTGTGACTCCATGGACTGTAACTTGCCATGTTCCTCTATCCATGAACTTCTCCAGGCAAGAACACTGGGGTGGGTAGCCATTCCGTTCTCCAGGAGATCTTCCTGACCCAGGGATGGAACCCGAGTCTCCTGCATTAACAGGCAGATTCCTTATCATCTGAGCCACCAGGGAAACCCATACTTATATAAATATATATGAATGAGGAATTTCTCTATATATTTATATGGATAAAAGATCTGTATCTCCAAATAGATAGATGTGTATATTTCATAGATGTATATATCTGAAGTAACAGCAGAAGATAGGAGAAAAGAAAAACTGAATGTATTTCTTCCGACTCCTTCTTGTCTAATCTTTTTTCTTCCAGTTACTGCCTTGGAATTACTGCTTCAATCAGATGGACCCTGTTCCATGGCTCAAAGCTTTCTCTGATCTCTCTACCCTTGTCCCTACCTGTAGGACAGCTTCCCACTGTTACCGATCTCTGGCTGTTTCAGCATCCTATTGGCTCCACTAATTCTACCCACACCTCTATAAATTATTTCTCATGAAACATGTCACCTTAAACAAAAGTTAATCTTTGAGAATGCTAGATAACCCATAATAAAATCTGGATTGCGACAGGAGCTGAGTTCATGTTGATCTTTCTGTTAGGCATCCAAGTGAAGGTAGAGATAGGCAAGTAAAAGTGAGTCTGGAAACACCTTAAGGCTGGAAAAGTCTGGGCTGGAGAAAATAGCATTTAGTCTTCAACCTTTAGATGCAGAAGGGAATGGTTATGACCTTTTGCTCTCCAGGAAAGCAAGCATCTCCTCTTGCTAACCTGCCCACAATCTTGAATTACCATCTTGTTGGATGCAGGGCAATCCCTACAATGAGAAAGCCTGACATCTAGGGTTAAAACCTGAGCTTATTACTCTCCTTCTTCTAAGTGTCTGTCAAGACCAGGCTCCCCATGCCTCCCATCACTGTTTACGAACAGAAACCCAAGCTTCCCAGGCATCTACTTTTACCAGAATTCTCATCTCTTTACTGCTTTGTACCACCCAGTAATAGGAACTAATTCTTCTCTCCCTCTCAAAAATCTCTTCCTTTAAGCAATTTTAGATTCTTAATCACATATGATTTAGTCTATGACATAATGGACTGTTCAAAAAAATGTCCTAAGATTTGTCCAAGAAGTGCACAAAATAAATTGACTTAAGCTATTGTTTTAATCACAGTGGGCTCAATACACTGCATCACTGAGCAAACTCCAAGATAAGCATTTGGCCATAGAGACAATGAGCCAAATTATACAGTTTTTTTTTTTTTTTTTTTTGCTATTTTGGGTTTGCACTGATATACATGGCCATAGACAGTTAATTGGATCTATAAATACTCCCAGTTAAGTTTAATTAGTTCTTGGTGCAGAATCTTAGGTTATGTTAACTGTGGTGATAATTTGGGATATTTTTTTTTTAATTCTACAGAATTTAGTTTTGCAAAATTGACCTATAATATGCTCTGAGATAAAAGGTAAAAAGAAATTGGATAAAGGAGTGAGAAATAAGACTGTGAAAGGATTAGTTACTCTGTAAAAAAGCCAATATGATTGTAGAAGTATTAAAATTCCTGTAGGAGATTTACAGAGGAAGTCTGCCCTGGATTAGAATTTGATATCAAATAACTTAACTAAAGTCATACAATTTCTGTGCCATTTGTAGTTGAGTTAATAGCATATGTTCCTAGAGGATTACAGCCAATGATTAAGGAAATTAGGTTTTGTTTGAATTTAATTTAGTTATATAAAGCTGCTACTATAATTTACAGCTTTGATATTTAATATTTAATAACCCAGATCTTAGAAGAATACTAGATATAGCCATGTCATTATGCCTTGAAATATTATTCCCATAAGTCATTTATATTTGCTGGCTGATAAGGATGTTCATCAAGTAGATGGACTCAACATGAGTCCATTGATAAGGCCGATGCAGTTTTACCGTTTGCTCAGTCCTTGTACTTTTCCACTCCATTTCCCACACCTGTAACTTACTGAATCATAATTTATCTGGCCAGTCAATAGTCATAATAAAGAAACATAACAGCCTTTCCTTCAGAAGCCAGCTGTGGGAATGAGTCAGCTCTGCCTTTCTCTTACATTTTATGTATCTGTGACTTTTAGCCATTAAAAATCACAGGGATGTCTTTGGAAATACTGGACCCTAAGTATTTTTCTTTCACTGCTTTGCTGCATTTCCCCCCATCCATCTCCTTGACCTTTTCTTCCTTTTTTCCTTCATTTTTTCTGAAGCTCTGTACCAATGATTCCAATTTCTTTGCTGAATATGCCTATAGCTCTTTATCAGAATTTAACTTTTCTTTTTTCTCCAATTTACAAAAATGAGTCCTAAATTTCTAATCCCGAGGCTAGTTTTTATTTCCTAATATTCCCATTATTTTCTCCCTGTGTGTTAGTCACTCAGTCATGTCCGACTCTTTGTGACCCTATGGACTGTAGCCCGCCAGGCTCCTCTGTCCATGGACTTCTCCAGGCAAGAATACTGGAGTGGGTTGCCTTTTCCCTCTCCATATTTTCTCCCTGGATAATAATATTTGTATTAATAGACTATCTTTTTCCTTTAGTCCTTGTGTAACCTCTTATCTCTTGTATTCATGCGCTGTCAATGTCCTTACAACTACTGAGACCCCTACCCATCACTACTCTGGTTAGTTTTGTTCCTCTCCCTTGCTTTTACTTTCTGGTTTGTGCTTCCTTGAACGGCAGGTCAGATCAGCCTTTCTGAAAATTCACAAGGTACAGTCTCTAGATTCAAAGATTTTAGAGGTCTAAACAGAGCACTTATGCAAGAATATCTACTTTAAGTAAAAGTGAAAGTCGCTCAGTCATTTCCAACTCTTTACGACCTCATGGACTATACAGTCCATGGAGATCTCCAGGCCGAAATACTGGAGTGGGTAGCCTTTTCCTTCTCCAGGGGATCTTCTGAACCCAGGGATTGAACCCAGGTCTCCCACATTATAGGAGGATTCTTTACAGCTGACACACACACACACACACACACACACACACACACCTTTTAGGTAGGAAGCAAAGTGTAGAAATTAATAAAAATGAAATATTTAAAGTAGGCTAATGCATAAGCATGCAAGCTGAAACAAGATGAGTTTGTTGGAAGGGAATGAAAAATGCATTAATATATTCTAAGAAACAAGTTTCTTTTGTGCTTTCCTGCCAGACCTCTTAAAATTTCAACTTTGTGAATACCTTTAATAGTAATAATAAAAATGTATGGAAGCATAATGATTAAGCATGTGGTTTTCTGGAGCTAGAATGGCAGCAGGGCAATCTTGGCTTCACCATTTATAGCTCTGTGACTTTGGACAATCACTTACTCTTTCTATGCCTCAGTTTTCAAATATATAAAATGAGGATACCAGTAGTACTCTGTTGACAAAGTTTTGGTGTTATTACATGTGAAATGCTTAGAATTATGCCTTGTTTATAGTAAACTCTCATTAACTATTAGAGTGGTTTACTATTATTTTTGTTATTGCCACTGTAAAATAAAGGACCAGTTAGTAGAAAACAGCAGATCAGAGTGAACATTAAGAAACAAACAAGCCACAATGCAGTCATTGTAAAGTCATTTATTAAATCTTTATCTTTTTTTTTTTTCCTTGCTTCATTTCTGGAGTTAAAAATTTTAGGTATTCTTTAGAGTCACCTCCAAATAACACATATCAAAATCACCAGTAGAGTATAATAATCACTCTTCTTAGCTCAAAAGTAAGGAGGTGAAGGAACCTCTGCATCAAGCATAGGGAAGTCTTTTTTTTTTTTTTTCCTACCCCAAGATAGTGAGCTACTTCAAATCCTGCAAAGTTTGAAGCTCTGGTGACTTAAACATTCCAGCTTAAGAACTAGAGAAATAGTATGTTTGCACTAAAATAAAAAACATAAAGCACCAACCAGAACTAGATCAAAAGATTCCACAACTCAGATTAGCCTTGCCTAATTAATTGAAGAGAATTCACTGAGGCTAGCTGTAAAGAAGTACTTACCTCCACCCAGGAAGGAAGTTAAGAACAAGAGGGTAACTGGAACAGCAGTTCTAATCCTTCATATCTGATACAAAGGAAAGAAAGGTGAAAGTTCATTATGTTCCAACTAACCAGGTGAAAATTGGAGGCTCCCCAGACAGTTGTCAGCTCAGTCGTGAAGTAAACCAGATCATTCAGTGAAAAAAAAGAAAATTCAAGGAGATTGAATTTTTGATCAAGGAGAGAAACAATGTGAAAGAAAATTCACATTAATCAAGAAAGAGAAACTTTCTCTAGCTGTGTTTTTGTTTATTTGAGAGGTGGACCCCATAGAATACTGGGCAAGGGTAATAATCTTGGTAGTGACTAATAGCAAGTAAAGTGTCTTCAGGTGTAGGGGAAGACAGAATGTGTCAGACATAAAAATATAGCATCAGAGGCTATAAGAAATGTAGTTTTAAGTTATCAAGGGAAGAGAGAAAGAGGGTGGCTAATGATAGGCATTCCTAGGAACAAGATTCCTGGTAATAAGAAACAGAAGTGAAGTGAAGTGAAGTCGCTCAGTTGTGTCCGACTCTTTGCAACCCCGTGGACTGTAGCCCACCAGGCTCCTCCATCCATGGGGTTCTCCAGGCAAGAATACTGGAGTGGGTTGCCATTTCCTTCTCCAAATAAGAAACAGAACCATAGTCAAATCCAGGTCTATTACAAAATTATATTTAATTACACAAGACTTTTTAAATAGCCTCACACTTACAGAGTTTTGGGGCTTCCCCAATGGCTCAGTAGGTAAAGAATCCGCACGCAATGCAGGAGACATGAGTTCAATCCCTGGGATGGGAAGATCCCCTGGAGGAGGAAATGGCAACTCTTAAAGGGTTTTAAGAGTAGTCAAGTAAAATTATGCTTTGAAACATAAAGCACTATTGGAATGTAACTTGTTAATATCACTCAGCTTTTGACTGATTTTTTATTGGTGAGGATATTACTGTTTTATCATATTATTATGACTAGTTTTAATTGTTAAAGAGAAATGACTGTTCAATATATGAAAAGATATATATATATATATGTATACCTTTAGATATATATATAAATTCCACACTCATTCTAGCTATATCTCCTGGTCCATCAGAATTAAATTTAATCTACTATCCAGTGGTATTTCTTCAATAATGACAGCTATCACAACACTCTCTTAGTTTTCTATTCTGTATATTACAGAGAAAAGTTCAAGGGTAGGTTAATTCAGTTGTGTAATGATATGGACCTGACAGAAGCAGAGATATTAAGAAGAGGTGCAAGAATACACAGAAGAACTGTACAAAAAAGATCTTCATGATCCAGTTAATGATGATGGTGTGATTACTCACCTAGAGCCAGACATCCTGGAATGTGAAGTCAAGTGGGCCTTAGGAAGCATCACTATGAGCAAAGCTAGTGGAGGTGATGAAATCCCAGTTGAGCTATTTCAAATCCTCAAAGATGATGCTGTTAAAGTGCTGTACTCAATATGTCAGCAAATTTAGAAAACTCCGCAGTGGCCACAGGACTGGAAAAGGTCAGTTTTCATTCCAATCACAAAGAAAGGCAATGCCAAAGAATGCTCAAACTACTGCACAATTGCACTCATCTCACATGCTAGTAAAGTAATGCTCAAAATTCTCCAAGCCAGGCTTCAGCAATACGTGAACCATGAACTTCCAGATGTTAAGGTCCATCTAGTCAAGGCTATGGTTTTTCCGGTAGTCATGTATGGATGTGAGAGTTGGACTATAAAGAAATTGATGCTATTGAGCTGTAGTGTTGGAAAAGACTCTTGAGAGTCCCTTGGACTGCAAGGAGATCTAACCAGTCTATCCTAAAGGAGATCAGTCCTGGATGTTCATTGGAAGGACTGATACTGAAGCTGAAGCTCCAATATTTTGGACATCTCATGGGAAGAGCTGACTCATTGGAAAACACCCTGATGCTGGGCAAAATTGAAGGCAGGAGGAGAAGGGGGCAATAGAGATGAGATGGTTGGATGGCATCACTGACTCAATGACATGAATTTGAGCAAACTCTGGGAGACAGTGAAGAGCAGGGGAGCCTGGGTTGCCACGGTCCATAGAGTCACAAGGAGTCAGACACTAAGCCCTATTTAGCACCATCTTTTAAAGCTCCTGATCATCCCTTTTGCCCATCTGAGATGATCAGCTGGTTGCCAGCAAACTGATGGTTTTCCACCTCGGGTTTCTTGAACCTCCTCTCTTCCCAAAGATCCAATGCCACGTGAGGTAGCAGAAGAGGAATATATATCCTTCCCTCTAAGCTTCTGTCAATAGGGAACAGGATTCAGTGGAGCTAGGGGATTAAGTCTCTATGCACTCTGGTGGGTCATTTCTGAAATGCATTCCACACAGTGTCTCAGAGGGCTCCAACAGAGTCCAAGTTGCTGGCAGCAGAAACCCACTTATTAACTTACCTTTTGCTGACTTGTCTTCCTTTCTGGTCTCACTTTTCTTACCCCACAAATTAGCTTTCCTTGACTTTGGGATCACCTTCTAAAGAAATCACATGTGCCTAAGACCTTTTCTAGGGTGTGTTTTCAAGGAATCCAAATGAAGACTAGTTTGGTATTCTGTTACTTGCAGCTGAAAGCTTTCTGGTGCAAATATGCTGGAGCAGTGCCCTCCAACAGAACTTTCTTTGATGGTGCAAATGTTCCATAGCTGTGCAGTCCAATCGCCACTAGGCACATGTGGCTGATGCACCCACAGAATTTAATGTTACATCTAATTTCATTTAAATGGCCACATGTTACTTGTGCTGTAGATGCAGTTCAGAGAGGGCCATGTGAGTGAAAGAATTGCATCTCTGTTGTTTTGTTTTATTCTGTTTTAATATTTATTCACTTGGCTATGCTGGGTCTTAGTTGTGGCACTTGGAATCTTCAATCTTTGTTGCTGCATGCAGAATCTTTAGTTGCAGCACCATGTGGGATCTAGTTCCCTGACTAGGGATTGAACCTGGGCCCCCGGTATTGGGAGCACAGAGTCTTAGACACTGAACCATCACGAAAATCCCTCCCTATTGTATTAAACATCAGAATTATATTCCACATCTATATATTTTGCACAATGAAGATTTATAAAAAGCCTCTTGATGAAAGTGAAAGAGGAGAGGGAAAATGTTGGCTTAAAGCTCAACATTCAGAAAATGAAGATCATGGCACCTGATCCCATCACTTCATGGGAAATAGATGGGGAAACAGTGGAAACAGTGCCAGACTTTATTTTTGGGGGCTCCAAAATCACTGCAGATGGTGACTGCAGCCATGAAATTAGAAGACGCTTACTCCTTGGAAGAAAAGTTATGACCAACCTAGATAGTATTTTCAAAAGCAGAGACATTACTTTGCCGACTAAGGTCCATCTAGTCAAGGCTATGGTTTTCCCTGTGGTCATGTATGGTTGTGAGAGTTGGACTGTGAAGAAGGCTGAACGCCAAAGAATTGATGCTTTAGAACTGTGGTGTTGGAGAAGACTCCTGAGAGTCCCTTGGACTGCAAGGAGATCCAACCAGTCCATTCTGAAGGAGATCAACCCTGGGATTTCTTTGGAAGGAATGATGCTAAAGCTGAAACTCCAGTACTTTGGCCACCTCACGCAAAGAGTTGACTCATGGAAAAGACTCTGATGCTGGGAGGGATTGGGGGCAGGAAGAGAAGGGGACGACCGAGGATGAGATGGCTGGATGGCATCACGGACTCGATGGACGTGAGTCTGAGTGAACTCCGGGAGTTGGTGATGAACAGGGAGGCCTGGCATGTTGTGATTCATGGGGTCGCAAAGAGTAGGACATGACTGAGAGACTGAACTGAACTGAAGGCTTTGTGAAGAACACAAAGATGAATAAACAGCTTCTGCCTTCTAGAACTCAATCTAAGCAGGAAAATACAAGTAAAATATAACTATATATGTAAATATATATAAATAAAGCAGGATAGATTTTACAAGAGTAGCATAAACAAAGCACAACGGAAAATAAAGGAATTCACAATTAATTTCTGCTGTGGAAATCCAATAATATGTTACTGAGGTAGCTGAATCTTGAACACGAAAACAGTGAGGTTGAGAGTACACAGAGCTTTGAATCTCATATTAACACACTTCGATTCTATTGTTCTATAAATGACAGAATCAACAAAGTGTCTGAGCTGGATGACAAGGATGATGGTGTTGGTGACATAATTGGTTACAGATTACACTTCATGGCAAATAGGTAGGGAAACGATGGAAACAGTGAGAGACTTTATTTTGGGGGACTCCAAAATCACTGCAGATGGTGACTGCAGCCATGAAATTAAAAGACGCTTGCTCCTTGGAAGAAAAGTTATGACAAACGTAGACAGCATATTAAAAAGCAGAGACATTACTTTGCCTTAAGCTCTGGTTTTTCTAGTAGTCATGTATGGGTGTGAAAGTTGGACTATAAAGAAAGCTGAGTGCCGAGGAACTGATGCTTTTGAACTGCGGTGTTGGACTCTTGAGAGTCCCTTGGATAGCAAGGAGATCCAACCAGTCTATCCTAAAGGAAATCAGTCCTAGGTGTTCATTGGAAGGACTGATGCTGAAGCTGAAACTCCAATACTTTGGCTACCTCATGCGAGGAACTGACTCACTTGAAAAGACCCTGATGCTGGGAAAGACTGAAGGCAAGAGTAGAAGGGGAAGACAGATGGTTGGATGGCATCACCAACTCAATGGACATGAGCTTGAGTAAACTCTGGGAGTTGGTGATGGACAGGAAAGCCTGGTGTACTGCAGTCTATGTGGNAAAGACCCCGATGCTGGGAAAGACTGAAGGCAAGAGTAGAAGGGGAAGACAGATGGTTGGATGGCATCACCAACTCAATGGACATGAGCTTGAGTAAACTCTGGGAGTTGGTGATGGACAGGAAAGCCTGGTGTACTGCAGTCTATGTGGTCACAGAGTTGGACAAGACTGAGCAACTGAACTGAACCAACCAGAGACATAGAAATTAAGTAGAAATTTATAACATTAGTCCATGTAACAAATGATATTAATGTGAACTTTGTCCATATCACTGAGAGTAAGAACAAGAGGCAGGTTAAAACATATTGCTCAGGTAGACGTGGTAAGTCCCCACCATAAACTGAAAGTAGGTCATGAGAGAGAATAGTTAGAGATGGCCCCTATGTTTTATGAGGGAGAACCAGGTTTGAGGGAGAAAGATAATATATTGGGATGAAAGAGATGTTCAACAGATGCTTACACAGGCAAATTCTGGGTATTTGTCATCAGCTATGTCAAAAGAAGCAGACTTTGATCAGGAAAAAGTAAGACAGGAGGCTCTTTGTAGCCCAAAGAGGATGCAGAGAGTTTGGAAAAACTAAGCAAATTAAAGGAAATAGTTTTTTTTTTTTTAATGACCACCTTAAGTACTTTAAGCTAAAATTGAGTAAAAGATGGTCATTTATTCCTATTAAGTTCACTTATTGATTCTGGTACATTATTCCAGTCTACTGAGTTTATTTTTTCACTAGCAGTCATTGCATAGAAACATTGCTCAGTTTTTCCAATTGTCTTCTTTTGTATATTTAGCCTCAAAAAGTTATTTAAGGCATAAAATTATTAAATAAAACAGAAAGCTAATCATTTTCCTGAGAAATGAAGCAATATTGTAAAAATTGTGTTGTGGACACGGTGGCACACCACCCGTGTCTGCATTCAGGATCAGCACTTATTTCCAGAGGTTGAGTGTTGACTACTCACAACTCATAGCTGAGTCCTTCCCTAAAAATGGCCTTGGCCTTGCCTGTTAGACCTCCCTCAGCTGTGTCTGTTGACTTGTTGAAGTAACCCCTTTCTTTCAATTCTGGTCAATAGAAGAATCATCCTAGCTCTGAAGCCTCTGATGGGATCAGTTGATGCCTCTGTTGCAACTACATCATAGCTGGACTTCTCTGCAGCCTTTACTCTCTCATAGGTTTCTTCTTACAGGCATTCTAAAGCCACCTACAAACAAATCTCCATTGTAATGTCTATATCCCCAAGGAACCCTACCTAAGATGAATTTCAAATCAAAATCTTAGTCAGTACTTTTTGACTTGACAGAACCATTTTAGACATCATTTAGACTATCAGGATCCTTTATACATTTGAAAAAGAAGATTAATGAGGATGACTGCTTTTAAGTTATGTTATTAATTTAATCCGCGTGGCACTGGTATAACAATAAAGAGGGAAATGAATAGAGGAGAATAGATATCTCAAACAGATTCTACTCCATACAAGAATTTATTCTATTATAAAGGCCAGTGACATCACAAAGCTATGATCAAGATTAATGACATAACAAATCGAAGAGGAAGGGAGAAATTACTCAATAAATGGTGCTGGGACAAGAGGATCAGAAAAATAAATGAATTCTTTTATCATGCATTAAACTAAATCCAAGATGGATTAAAAATGTTCAACTTTACTAATAATCAAGGAAGCAGATTTAAACATCAATGAGATACTATCTTTTGCTTGACATATTGGTAGGGAGTTTATTGATGAGGGCATGGGGATAAAAGAGTACCTTCATAATACTGGTGGAAATTTAAATTGTTATAGCTTTTGAAGGACAATCTGATATTTACTGTAAATTTTTTAATTGTGTGTCTTTGATTTAATTTACTAAACTTTTTAATTGAAGAATAGTATAAAATATTAAGAGCAGCATATGTGTATATGATAAACTTCAGAGATCTTAAAGTTTGTACAAATTTATATGTTTTTCCATATGTAAAAATAAATACATAAAATCATGTAGCCACCACCCAAATCAAGATATGAGATGTTTTCAGCACTTCAGAAGTTTACCTGGTATTCTTTCCTGAATAATTATTTCCCTTCCAATAAATGACTAGGACAGATCATGTTCTCTTGTGGAGCTTATGGCTTACTGGCAGAGGTGACTATTAAGTAAAAATGTACACAAATGAGTATTAGTACTTGGTATCAATATTATATGAAAAAAGTGTGAAAAGAGAAATACTATTTAAATTGCAGAAATTGATGGAAGACAAATCAGAAGAAGTAATATTTAACAAAAAATATGAAGAATGAGTAGGAGTTAGCCAGGCAAAGAGAGTAGGAAGGGAAGAGCATCCCAAGGAGGGAAAACAGTATGTGGCTTGAGTTGAAAAAGAGCTTCAGGGACCTAAAAAGTAAAAACAGTGTTGCTAAGCAGAAAAGAGGCAATTCTGGAGACTGGAGAAACAGGCAGGAGCCAATCCCAGCAGGGCATTTTAAGCTGGTTAAAGATGTATATTTTAACCTTATTGTAATAGAAAACCAATAGATGGCTTTAAAGGAAAGTACATTTTAAATGATAACTGTGGGCCACTCTGACCTTAATAGATTGTTGGGAAGAGTGGAAGTTTGGAGATGACTTATAAGGCTATTACAAGAGAGGATAGTGACTTGGACCAGAAAGCAAAACAAAAAGAAATGGAGAATTTTAAATGTATTTGGAAAGTTGCATCTACTGAGCTCAGCAGGGGATGAGAAGGATGAGGGCAAAAGATATTGTAAGTTTATATAAAAGAAAAGCTTTGAAGGATAAATGTCAGACTTCTGGCAGTTATCTCTGCTTTGGGTTTGGATGAGGAGGGAGAAAGATTTTCACTTTAAAGGAAATTAATTAAATTTTTTTATTGAAGGATAATTGCTTTACAGAATTTTGGTGTTTTCTGTCAAACTTCAACATGAATCAGCCATAGGGATACTTGTATCCCCTCCCTTTTGAAACTCCCTTCCATATTCCTCCCCATCTCACTCCTATAGGTTGATACACGGTCCCTGTTTGAGTTTCCTGAGCCATACAGCAAATTCCCATTGGCTATCTATTTTACATATGGTAGTGTAAGTTTTCATGTTACTCTTTCCATACATGTCACCCTCTCCTCCCCCTCCCCTTGTCCATAAGTCTATTTTCTATGTCTGTTCCTCCATTGCAACCCTGTAAATAAATTCTTCAGTACCATTTTTCTAGATTCCACGTGTTAGAATATGGTATTTATCTTTCTCTTTCTGACTCACTTCACTCAGTATAATAGATTCTAGGTTCATCCATCTCATTAGAATGGACTCAAATGTGTTCCTTTCTATGGCTGAGTAATATTCCATTGTGTATATATACCACAACTTCTTTATCCATTCATCTGTTGATGGACATCTAGGTTGCTTCCATGTTCTAGCTATTGTAAATTGTGCTGCAATCAACACTGACATACATGTGTCTCTTTCAGTTTTGGTTTCCTCAGGGCATATGCCTATAAATGGGATTGCTGGGTGATATGGTGATTTTATTCCTAGTTTTCCGTCTTCCATAGTGGCTGTATCAATTTACAATCCCAACAACAGTGCAAGAATGTTCCCTTTTATCCACATCCTTTCCAGCATTTACTGTTTGTAGACTTTTTGATGATGGCATTCTGACTGGTATGAGGTGATATTTCATTGTAGTTTTGATTTGCATTTCTCTAATAATGAGCGACATTGAGCATTTTTTGTTTGTTAGCCATCTGTACGTATGTCTTTGGAGAAATGTCTGTTTATGTCTTTTTCCCACTTTTTGATTGGATTGTTTATTTTTCTGGGATTGAGTTGTATGAACTTCTTGTATATTTTGGAAATTAATCCTTTGTCAGTTGTTTCAGTTGCTATTATTTTTTCTCATTCTGAGGGTTGTCTGTTCACGTTGCTTATAGTTTCCTTTGCTATGCAAAAGCTTTTAAGTTTAATCAGGTCCCACCTGTTTACTTTTGTTTTTATTTCCATTACTCTAGGAGGTGGGTTGTAGAAGATTTTGCCTTGATTTATGTCATCGAGTGTTCTGCCTATGTTTTCCTTTAAGAGTTTTATAGTTTCTGGTCTTACATTTAGATCTTTAATCCATTTTGAGTTTATCTTTGTATATAGTGTTAGGAAGTGTTCTAATTTCATTCTTCTACATGTAGCTATCCACTTTTCCCAGCACCATTTATTGAAGAGGCTGTCTTTGCCCCATTGTATATTCTTGCATCTGTTGTCAAATATAAGGTAACTATAAGTGCATGGGTTTATTTCTGGGCTTTCAATCTAGTCCCATTGGTCTATATGTCTGTTTTTGTGCCAGTACCATACTGTCTTGATGACTGTATCTTTGTAGCATAACCTGAAGTCAAAAGGTTGATTCCTCCAGCTCCATTCTTCTTTCTCAAGACTGCTTTGGCTATTCAGGATCTTTCATATGAATTTGTGTTTCATATGTGTTTCCATATGAATTGTGAATTTTTTTTCTAATTCTGTGAAAAATGCCTTTGGTAATTTGATAGGGATTACATTAAATCTGTAGAATGCATTTGGTAGTGTAGTCATTTTCACAATATTGATTCTTCCTACCCAAGACCATGGAGTATCTCTTCGTCTGTTTATGTCATCTTTGATATCTTTCATTAGTGTTTTATAATTTTTTGTGTACAGTTCTTTTGTCTCCTTAGATAAGTTTATTCCTAGATATTTAATTCTTTTTGTTGCAGTGGTGAATGGGATTGATACCTTAATTTCTCTTTCTGAATTTTCATTGTTAGCATATAGAAATGCAAGTGATTTCCATGTATTGATTTTGTATCCTGAAACTTTGCTAAATTCACTGATTAGCTCTAGTAATTTTCTGTTACTATCTTTAGGGTTTTCTATGTACAGTATCATGTCATATACAAACAGTGAGTACTTTACTTTTCCAATCTGGATTCCTTTTCTTTTTCTTCTCTGATTGTTGTAGCTAGGACTTCCACAACTATGTTGAATAATATTGGCGAAAGTGAACACCCTTGTCTTATTCCATCCCCCCATTCTTAGGGGGAATGCTTTCAGTTTTTCACTATTGAGAATAAAGTTTGCCATAGGCTTATCATATATGGTCTTTACTATGTTGAGGTAGGTTACTTCTATGCCATTTTTTTAAAGACTTTTAATCATAAATAGGTGCTGAATTTTGTCAGAGGCTTTTTCTGCATCTATTGAGATGATCATATTGTTTTTTATCTTTCAAATTGTTAATATGGTGTAACATATTGATTGATTTCTGTATATTGAAGAATCCTTGCATCCCTCGAGTAAACCCGACTTGATCATGGTGTATGAGCTTTTTGATGTGTTGCTGAATTCTGTTTGCTAAACTTTTGTTGAGGATTTTTGCACCTACACTCATCAGTGATATTGGCCTGTAGTTTTCCTTTTTTGTGTTGTCTTTGTCTGGTTTTGTTATCCAGGTGATGGTGGCCTCATAGAGTGTGTTTGGAAGTGTTCCTTCCTCTGCAATTTTTTGAAAGAGTTTTAGAAGGATAGACATTAGCTCTTCTCTAAATGTTTGATAGAATTCTCCTGTGAAGCCATGTGGTCCTGGGCTTTTGTTTTGGGGGGATTTTTTTTAACAGAGCTTCCATTTCAATGCTTGCAATTGGGTTTTTCACAACTTCTATTTCTTCCTGGTTCAGTCTCAGAAGATTGAACTTTTCTAAGAATCTGTCCATTTCTTCCAGCTTATCCATTATATTGCTGTATAGTTGTTCACAATAGTCTCTTATAATCCTTTGTATTTCTGCATTGTCTGTTGTAACCTCTCCTTTTTCACTTCTAATTTTGTTGATTTGATTCTTCTCTGTTTTTTTCTTGATGAGTCTGGCTAAAGGTTTGTCAGTTTTGCTTACCTCTTCAAAGAACCAGGTTTTAGTTTTATTAATCTTTACTGTTGTTTCTTTCATTTCTCTTTCACTTATTTCTGCTTGGATCTTTATGATTTTTTCCTTCTATTAATTTTTTTTCCTTCTTGTAAAGTTAGTCTGTCTATTCAATGTTTTTCTTGTTTCTTGTGATAGGATTATATTGCTATAAACTTCCCTTTTAGAACTGCTTTTGCAGCATCCCATAGATTTTGAGTTGTCATGTTTTCATTGTCGTTTCTAGAAATCTTTTGATTTCTTCAGTTACCTGTTGGTTATTTAGAAACATGTTGTTTAATCTC
>SJYT01030762.1:3244-41875 GCA_006410635.1 Cephalophus harveyi
CTTGCAGTCCAAGGGACTCTCAAGAGTCTTCTCCAACACCACAGTTCAAAAGCATCAATTCTTCGGCACTCAGCTTTCTTCACAGTCCAACTCTCACATCCATACATGACCACAGGAAAAACCATAGCCTTGACTAGACAGACCTATGTTGGCAAAGTAATGTCTCTGCTTTTCAATATCAAAAGTACAGTATAAAAAAACAAAATGGAACACAAAAATAGAAATATGGAATTTATTGAAAAAATAGAGTTTTTTTTTTTAAATAAACTCAAAAGTAGGCTATAAAAAATAAAAGTTAAAGGAGTAATAAAGAACCATATTAGAACAGTATAAGGGAAAAAAGAAAAAGAAGAAGGGAAGAAAGGGAAAAAAGAAAGTTAAAAGAAATTTTTTAAAAATAAAATTTTAAGAAAATTAAAAAATAATAAAGAAAAAATTTTATTAAAAAAATTTTTTTAATAGGAGGCATGGGACTATATATGATGGTAGTGGGATGAATGTTCTTGTGATTCCTCTGTTTTCCTACTCTAGTCAAATTGCCTACTCAGAAGGTCCTCCAGTATATTTAGGAATGTTTTGAGCTCCTATGGGCTCTGTGGAGTCAGTTCAGTGTCAGATATCCCCTTCTTCTGGCTTGTACTTATTCCCACAGTCCAGAATCGCCCCTCAAATGCACTGTCTCTGTTTAGCTGCAAAATTTTAATCTGTTCCTCCTTCCACTTCTGGGGCAGTTCCCCCTTCTTTGCTTAGGTTGATCTCCTCTGCTTGCAAGTCTCTCTCCAGCATTTGATCTCCACCCTGACATGAAGGAGTGAAAGTGACCACTTATTCAGGTTCACGTGCTCAGTTGTGCTGGGGAGGGGGGGGGGACACTGCAAATAAATACCATTGGCTTGTGTGGGGAGCACTCGCAGGGGATAGACCCCATGGGGATTGCCACAGCTCAAGGTGGCATGTACCTCCCAGGTCCAAGCTGCTTGGGCTCCTGGTGCACCATGAGGGAACAGTCCCAGATGGGCCTTGCATCTCCTCAGGGGAGCTGGTCTTAGGCTGTGACACTGTCAGCAGATATGAACCATCCAGGATTCCAGGAAGACATGGGTAGCCACTGGAGGCCTGCTCACAGCTTGGAGGGAGAAGTGGTCTCTGGGGCCAAGATTGCAGTGGACCCTTGCCTTCTGCCTCTAGCTGTTGTACACCAGCCTCTCTGCCTCCAGGGAGGGTTATAAATGGCAGCTGTCTCACCTTCCTTTGATATTCTCTAGGGTGCAATCATTTGTTCTGTGAATGTGCCAGGGGTCAGGGTTCAGTGGTAAAGCCTTCCCACAGGAAAGGTTCTTTGTTTTTCTTTGTTTCTCTGGCTCTCCCACGGTTTGGATTTTCCCCATTCTGTCTGTGCTATGTCGCATTAGTCCCTTCAGAATGTCCTCACAGCTTTCAACCTCAGTCCTTTCCCTAAGGACAGATGACACAGCCCATGCCTCTGCACCCAGCCTCCACTTGCTGTGGGCAGACAAGAGTGTGTGAGCTGCTTCTTGGCTGGTAATTGCCATTCAGTGTGATTTTTGTGGTGAATGTTTTTGGTTATGCTGCCCTCTGAGATTCCTAAGCTTCCCACTGACCTTGCCTTGTGAGAAGGTTTCCTATGGTGTGGAAACTTCTCCTTCACAACCCCTTACTCAGGATGGGTGTCTGTCTTGAAATCCTTTATCTCCCTTTTTGTCTTTATCCTTTGTCCTACCTCATTCTGAAGAGATTAGTTTGCCTTTCTGGGTATCTGAGGTCCTCCACCAGCATTCAGAAGTTGTTTTGTGGGAGTCACTCCACATGCAGATCTTTTGATATATTTGTGCGGGAGAAAGTTGTCTCTCTGTCCTATACCTCCTCCATCTTGGGATCACCCTCCCTTTCAGTATTTTTTTTTTTTTAAGTCTTAATCTCTCTGCTTCTATCATGTATTAGTCCTTCCCTGTTGTCCACTTTTTCCATTACAGCTTTTAGCATATTAGTCATAGACATTTTAAATACCTAGTCTGATAATTTCAAAATCTCTGTCATATCTTAGTCAGGTTCTGATGCCTGTTCTGTCCTTCAAACTGTGTTTTACTTTTAGTGTGCTTTGTAATATTTTTTTAAACCTAAGCATGATATACTGTGGTATACTGGGTAAAAAGAATCTGGTACTGGCTTTAGTGGTGGGCTTCTGCTCCAGTAAGCTGTGATTCTCTGTATTTGCCTCTCTCCAATTTAGCGGGTAGTGTTTGACCTTAATTCTCTAATGAATCTAAGAAGAAATGTTGATTTTCCATTTGTTCATATTTTTTCTTGTTCCATGGACAGGAATGACAACTTCCAAGTTCCTTCCATGTTGGATTGGAAACTGGAAGCCCCTATTTATTTATTTATGGCTGCACTGCAAGGCTTGTAGGATCTTAGCTCCCCAACCAAGGATCTAATTCAGGTCCTAAGCAATGAAAGAGTGGAGTCTTAACCACTGGACTGCCAGGGGAATTCCCTTTATTTATTTTTTATTTGACATTTTTTTATTCTAAAAACAACTTTATGGAGCATAATTAATATACATGAAAATGAATACATTTAATGAGTACAGTTTCATAAAAGTTAATGCATGTATATGCCATGACACCATCACCACACTTAAGATAATGAACATATCTGTCATGCCATTTCTCTTTGTAACTTTTTCCTTCTGGTCTACTTCACTTTCCCAAGGTTTAATAATTTGTTTTCTGTTATCACAGATTAGTTTGCACTTTTTGGAGTTTAAAATTTTTTTCACTCAGCATAAATATTTTGAGACTACTCCAGGTTGTATTGTGTATGAATGACTCATTCCTACTTATTGCTGAATAGTATTTCATTGTATGGCTATATCATAACTTGTTTACTCATTTACTTGATGGATATTTAGATTGTCTGCTGGTTTTCATTGTTAAAAATAGAGCTGCTTTAAATAAGTCCTTTTGTCATTATTTGCTTCCCTGGTGTCTCAAATGGTAAAGAATTTACCTGCAATGCAGGAGACCCAGATTTGATCCCCTGGAGAAGGGAATGACTACCCACTGCAGTATTCTTGCCTGGAGAATTCCATGGACAGAGAGGCCTGGGAGGCTGCAGTCCACGGGGTCACAAAGAGTCAGACACAACTGAGCGACTAACACTTTTACTTTTTTTCTTTTATTTTCTATTGAATTAATACCAGGGAGTAAAATGACTGGGTATATGGTTGGTGTATGTTTCATTTACTATGAAACATCAAACTGTTTATCAAAGTTGTGCCATTTTATATTCCCATCAGCAGCATTCAGTTCAGTTCAGTTGCTCAGTCGTGTCTGACTCTTTGCAACCCCATGGACTGCAGCATGCCAGGCCTCCCTGTCCATCATCAACTCCCAGTGTTTACTCAAACTCATGTCCATTGAGTCAGTGATGCCATCCACCCATCTCATCCTCCGTTGTCCCCTTCTCCTCCCGCCTTCAATCTTTCCCAGTATCAGGGTCTTTTCAAATGAGTCAGCTCTTCACATCAGGTGGCCAAAGTATTGGAGTTTCAGCTTCAACATCAGTCCTTTATAGGAAAGTTCCAATTGCTGCACATACTCACTGGCAAGTGATAAAACCTAGCAACTAATTTAAAAAATTTTAGACATTCTACTGGGTGTGTAGTTGTATCTTGTACTTTTTATTTTTTATTTTATTAAAATTAAAAAATTATGCAAACTGAAAGGTTACCTTCCATTTACAGTTATTACAAAATATTTGCTATATTCCCCATGTTGTACCATATATCCATGATCCTATCTTACATGTAATAGTTTGTGCCTACCACCCTAATACTCCTATATTGCCCCTCCCCCTACACTGGTAACTACTAGTTTTTTCTCTATGAGATCACTTCATTTTTTCTATATTCAACTATATTCACTAGTTGGTTACATTTTTTAGATTCCACATATAAGTGATATTATATAGTATTTGTCTTTGTCTATTTCACTTAGCATAATGACCTCAAAGTCCATTCATATTGCTACAAATGGGAAAAAATTTTCTTTTATAAGGCTCAGTAGTATTTCACACACACACACACACATAAATATATACATATATATATATATACACAACATCTTCTTTATTGTTCATCTGTTGAGGAACATTTAAGTTCCTTCAATGTATTGGCAATTATAATAATGTTGCTATAAATATTGGGGTGCACATATCTTTTTGAATTGACATTTTTCTTCTTTTTCAGATAAGTCCAGGAATGGAATTGTGAGTTGTATAATAGTTTTATGAGCTTCCTGGGTAGCACTAGTGGTAAAGAGCCCACCTGCCAATGCAGGAGACATTAGAGACATGGGTTTGCTCCCTGAATGGGGAAGATTCCCTGGAAGAGGGCATGGAAACCCACTCCAGTGTTCTTGCCTAGAGTATCCCATGGGCAGAGAAGCCTGGTGGGCTACAGTCCATAGGGTTGCAAAGAGTCAGACATGACCTAAGCGACTTAGAACATGCATTCTATTCTTGGTTTTCTGCAGTGGCTGCACCAATACTATACAAGGATTCTCTTTTGTCCACATCCTTGACAGCATTTGTTATTCGTGTCTTTTTGATGGTAGCCATTATGACATGTAGGAGGTGATATCTCATTGTGTGTTTTAAATTTTTATTTATTTTTACTTTTATTGGAGTATAGTTGGTTTGCATATGCTAGTTTCAGGTATACAGCAAAATGAATCAGATATATATATATATATATACACACACATATATATATACACACACTCTTTTTTAGATTTTTTTTCCATATAGATCATTGCAGAGCATTGAGTAGATTTTCCAATGTTCTTCAGTAGGTTCTTCTCAGTTACCAGTTTTATATATAGTAGTGTGCATATGTTAATCCCAGTCTTCCAATCTATCCCTCCCCCTCCTCTTGGTAACCATGAGTTTTTTTTCTACACCTGTGATTCTATCTTGTAAATAAATTAATAATTTGTACTTTTTTAGATTCTGTATATAAGCAATATCATATAATATCTTTCTCTGACTTCACTCAGTATCACAAACTCTAAGTCCACCCATGTTGCCGGAAATGGCATTATTTTGCTCTTTTTTTTATATAGCTGAATAATATACAAATATATGCATAATAGTGTACGTATGTCAATCCCAGTCTCCCAGTTCATTTTACCCCACTTTCCCCTTTGATATCCATAAATTTGTTGTTTACATCTCTGTCTCTATGTCTTCTGTGCAAATAAGTTTATAACATTTTTCTAAATTTCACACATAAGTGATATTACATTATGCTTGTTATTCTCTTTTTGACTTACTTCACTCTGTATGACTGTCTTTAGGTCTATCCACATCTCTGCAAATGGCACAATTTTGTTCCTTTTTATGGCTGAATAATATTGCATTATATATGTACCACATCTTCTTTATCCATTCCTATGCTGATGGGTATTTAGATTTCTTCCACATCCTGACTATTGTAAAGAGTGCTGAAATGAATATTGGAGTGTATGTATCTTTTCAAATTATGTTTTTTCTGTGGACATGTGCCCAGGAATGGGATTGCCGGATCATATGGTAGTTCTGTTTTAATTTTTAAAAAACCTCCATAATGTTCTCCATAGTGGCTGTTCCAATTTAAATTCCCACCAACAGCATAAGAGGGTTCTCTTCTCTGCACACCCTTTCCAGAATTTTTTGTTTGTAGACTCTTTGATGATGGCTATTAATGACCAGTGAGAGGTTATACCTCATTATAATTTTGATTTGCATTTTTCTAGTAATTAGTGATGTTGAGCATCTTTTCATGTGCTTTTGGGCCATCTGTGATTTTTTTTTTTTTGAGAAATATCTATTTATGTCTTCTGCACATTTTTTTATTGCATTTATTTATTTTTTTACATAGAACTGCATGACCTGTTCACATATTTTAGAGATTAATCCATTGTTGATCTCTTCAATTGCAAATATTTTCTCCCATTCTGTGGATTGTCTTTTCATTTTGTTTATGTTTTCCTTTGATGTGCAAAGGCTCTTGTTTAATTAAGTCCCATTTGTTTATTGATTTTTATTATTCTAGGAGGTCAATCAAAAAAGATATTTGCTGAAATGTATATCGAAGAGTGTTCTGTCTACATTTTCCTCTAAGAGTTTTATAGTATCCAGCCTTACATTTAGGTTTTTAATTCATTTTGAGTTTATTTTTGTGTATGGTGGTAGGGAGTGTTCTAATTTCATTCTTTTACATGTAACTGTCCAGTTTTCCCAGCACCACTGGGAGTTGGGAAGAGTGTGTCTTTTCTCCATCGTATCACTATATTATTTCCTCCTTTGTTGAAGATTAATTGACTATAGTTGCATGGGATTATGTTTTGGCATTCTATCCTACTCCATTGTTCTATATTCCTGTCCTTGCACCAGTACCATAATGTTCTTATTACTGTAACTTTCTACTATAGTCAGAAGCCAGGTAGTCTGATTCCTCCAGCTCCATTTTTCTTTCTCAAGATCACTTTGGCTCCTTGGGATCTTTTGTGTTTCTTTGTGAATTTTAAAATAAATTGTTCCAATTCTGTGAAAAATGCCATTTGTAATTTGTTAGGGATTGCATTAAATCTGTAAGTTGCTTGGATAGTGTAGTTGTTTTCACAGTATTGATTCTTCCAATCCAAGAACAAAATCTTTCCATCTGTTTGTGTCATTTTTGATTTCTTTCATCAGCTTCTTATAGTTTTCAGATTATAGGTCTTTTGTCTCCTTAGGCCAGTTTATTTCTAGATATTTTATTCCTTTTGATGTAAAGGTAAATGAGATTGTTTCCTTAATTTCTCTTTCTGATGTTTCATTGCTAGTGTATAGAAATGCAAGAGACTTCTGTGTATTAATTTTGTAACCTCCAACTTTACTAAATTCATCGATGAACCCTGGTAGTTTTCTGGTAGCATCTTTAGGATTTTCTAAGTATAGTATCATATCATCTGCAAATAATGACAGTTTTATTTTGCAATTGGGATTTCCTTTTCCCTTTTTCTGATTATTGTGGCTAGGACTTCCAAAACTATATTGGAAAAGTAGTGACACTGGGTATCCTTGCCTTGTTCCTCATCTGAGAGGGAATTATTTTAGGTTTTCATCGTTCAGAATGATGATAGCTATGGGTTTGTTATATGTGGCCTTTATTATGTTGAGGTAAGTTCCCTCTATGCCCACTTTCTGGAGAGTTTTTTAAAATCATAAATGAGTTGAATTTTGTCAAAAGCTTTTTCTGCATCTGTTGAAATGATCATAGACCTTTCATTCTTCAGCTTGTTAATGTGGTGTATCACACTGATTGATTTGCAAACATTGAAAAATCTTTGTATCCCCAGATAAATCTCAGTTGATCATGGTGTATGATCCTTTTAATGTGTTGTTGGGTTCTGTTTACTAGTATTTTCTTGAGTATATTTACATCTATGTTCATCAGTGATATTTGCCTGTAATTTTCTTTCTTTGTGGTATCTTTGTCTGATTTTGGTGTCAGAGTGATGGTGGCCTCATAGAAAGAGCTTGAGAGTATTTCTTCTGTAATTTTTTGAAAGAGTTTTAAAAGGTTATGTGTTAACTCTTCTCTAAATGTTTGATAGAAATTGCCTGTGAAGTCATCTTGTCTCGCACTTTTGTTGGAAGTTATTAAATCACTGTTTCAATTTCACTACTTGTGATTGGTTTGTTCATATTTTCTATTTCTTCATGATTCATTCTTGAAAGAGTGTATCTTTCTAAGAATTTTCCCATTTCCTCTAGGTTTTTCTTTTTACTGGCATATAGCTGTTTGTAGTAGTCTCTTATAATCCTTTGTACTTCTGTGTTGTCAGTTGTAACTTCTTTTTCATTTATAATCTTATTGATTTGAGTCCTCTTCCTTTTTTTTCCCTCTATGAGTCTGGCTAAAGGTTTATCAGTTTTTTTCCCCCAAATAACCAGCTTTTAGTTTCTGTAAGAGACAGGAAGAATAAAAGAAAAGCAGACCCTGGCAAGGGCCACAAAATAAATTTATAATTATTGATAAACTGGATGCTATAAGGCATGAGACTCTTGAAACAAGTCCAGAGGGAACAGTTCATAATCCTGAAAACAAAATACTATTCTGGGGTCGGAACCGACCCCAGACTGTTTCTCAACTGGCGTCTCAGAGTCACATGTTTTACGTATCTGGTAGAAAATCTATAGATAAGAATATTAGTCTTAGTTACTGATTTGTTATTGATTACTATTTCCTAATTACTCAGTGGTTAACGATCATTTTGTTCTTTGGCCCTGAAGGCCACATGAGTTATAGTTTAACTCCCCACATATTGTTTCATTCACGGCTGAAATTATAATAAAGCTGGCTTGGATTCAGTTTTAGCACCTTCACCTTGGAGCGGCATTGGTCCTCTGATCCTCGCTTTTCTCTGAATTCTTGTGTCTCTTTTCTCATTTTCTCGCCATATTGTGCTTTTGGAAACCCTGCTTGTTGAGCTGGTCTCGACAAGTTTCATTGATTTTTGTTATTGTTTTCTTTGTATTTCATTCATTTCTGTTGTGATCTTTATTGTTTCTCTTTCTTCCACTAACTTTGGGTTTTGTTTGTCCCTCTTTCTATAGTTGCTTTTAGGTGTAAGATTAGGTTTGTGAGATGTTTTCTTGTTTCCCGAGATATCACTATATTGCTATAAATGTCCCTCTTAGAACTGCTTTTGCTCAGTTCCATAGATTTTAGACTATTTTTTTTTAATCTGCCTCTAGATTTTTAAAAATTTCCTCTTTGATTTCTTCAATGATCCACTGGTTATTTAGTAACATATTAGCTTCCACATTGTAATTCCCAGATGGCGCTAGTGGTAAAGAACCTGCCTGCCAGTGTAGGAGATGTAAGAGATATGGGTTTGATCCCTGGGCCAGAAAGGTTCTCTGGATGAGGGCATGGCAAACAACTCCAGTATTTTCTTCCCTGGAGAATCCCATGGACAGAGGAACCTGGCAGACTACAGTCCATAGAGCTACAAAGAGTTAGGCATGGCAACCTTCACATTATTTTTTGTAAATAGTTTTTTTTTTTTTTTTTTTTTAGTTTCTTTTTTTTAAATTTTATTTTTACTTTATTTTACTTTACAATATTGTATTGGTTTTGCCATACATTGACATGAATCCACCATGGGTGTATACGAGCTCCCAATCCTGAATCCCCCTCCCACCTCCCACCCCATATCCTCTCTCTGGATCATCCCCGTGTACCAGCCCCAAGCATCCTGTATCCTGTATCGAACATAGGCTGGTGCTTCATTCTTACATGATAGTATACACGTTTCAATGCTATTCTCCCAAATCATCCCACCCTCTCCCTCTCCCACAGAGTCCAAAAGTCTGTTCTATACATCTGTGTCTCTTTTGCTGTCTTGCATACAGGGTCATCATTTCTCCAAAGAAGACATACGGATGGCTAACAAACACATGAAAAGATGCTCAACATCACTCATCGTCAGAGAAATGCAAATCAAGACCACAATGAGGTACCATTTCACACCAGTCAGAATGGCTGCGATCCAAAAGTCTACAAGCAATAAATGCTGGAGAGTGTGTGGAGAAAAGGGAACCCTCTTCCACTGTTGGTGGGAATGCAAACTAGTACAGCCACTATGGAGAACAGTGTGGAGATTCCTTAAAAAACTGGAAATAGAACTGCCTTATGACCCAGCAATCCCACTGCTGGGCATACACACCGAGGAAACCAGAATTGAAAGAGACACATGTACCCCAATGTTCATTGCAGCACTGTTTATAATAGCCAGGACATGGAAACAACCTAGATGTCCATCAGCAGATGAATGGATAAGAAAGCTGTGGTACATATACACAATGGAGTATTACTCAGCCATTAAAAAGAATTCATTTGAATCAGTTCTAATGAGATGGATGAAACTGGAACCTATTATACAGAGTGAAGTAAGTCAGAAAGAAAAACACCAATACAGTATACTGACACATGTATATGGAATTTAGAAAGATGGCAATGTAAATAGTTTTTTTCCCCCTGTAATTGATTTCTAATCTCATAGCATTGTAGTCAGAAAAGATGCTTTACATGGTTTCAGTTTTCTTAAGTACACTGAGGTTTGCTTTGTGGCCAAGTATGTGATCAGTCCTGGAGAATGTTTCATGTGCACATAAGAATGTGTATTTTGCTGCTTTTGGATGTGTGCGCTAAGTTGCTTCAGTCATGTCTGACTCTTTGCAACCCTCTGGACTGTAGCCTGCCAGGCTCCTCTGTCCATGGGATTCTCCAGGGAAGAATACTAGTGTGGGTTGCCATGCTCCTCCAGAGGATTTTCCCAAGCTAGGCATCAGGCCCTTGTCTCTTATGTCTCCTGCACTGGCAGGCAGGTTCTTTACCACTAGCACCACCTGGGAAGCCCCATAAATCTCAGTTAAGTCCATCTGGTCTAATTTGTCTTTTAAGGCTGTGTTTTCTTATTGATGTTTTTAATCTGGATGATCTGTGTCCATTGATGAAAGTGAGGTGTTAAATTCCCTATTTTTTATTGTGTTACTTTTGCTTTCTCTCTTTATGGCTGTTTGTATTTGCCTTCTATATTTAGTTACTCCTATATTGGGTGCATGCGTGCATGTGTGCTAAGTCACTTCAGTGGTGTCTGACTGTGACCCTATGGACTGTAGCCTCCATGGGATTCTTAGGCAAGAATACTGGAGTGGGTTGCCATGCCCTCCTCCAGGGAATCTTCTTCACCCAGAGATCAAACCCACATCTCCTGCATTTCAGGCAGATTTTTTACTGCTAAGCCCCCAGCAGAAGCCAATATTGAGTGCATATATATTTTCAATTGTTATATCTTCTTTTTAGATTGAGCCCTCAATCATTCTGTACTGTCTTTCATTGTCTATTGTAAAGTATTTATTTGAAAGTCTGTTTTGATTTCCATTTTCATGGGATGACTTTTTTTTATCTCCTCATGTTCAGTTTTTATGTGTCTAGACCTGAAGAGGGTCTCTTCTTGACAGCATATATATGCGTCTTAGTTTTGTATCCATTCAGCGAGTCTATGCCTTTTGGTTTGAGCATTTAATCCATTTGCATTTAAGGTAATTATCAATATGAATATTCTCATTGATATTTTGTTAATAGTTTTGTATTTTTGAAGGTCTTTTTCCTTCTTTTCTTCTTTTGTTCTCTTGTGATTTGATGTCTATCTTTGGTGGTGTGTTTGGATTGCTTTTCTATTGTTGATTTTTTTGTTTGTGGTTTCCATGAAGTTTTGGTATAGCAGTCTATATATGTACAAGCTGATCTCTTAATTTTGAATGCATCTTCAATATCTTGCATTTGTACTCTTTCTCATGATTGCTGGTTTTGATGTCACATTTGTGTGTGGATGACTTCCTACCTTTACATTTGCCTTTACCAGTGAGCTTTCCTGTTTATAATTTTCTTGTTCTTAATAGTAGTGGCTTTTTTTTTTCTGCCTAGAGAAATTCCTTTAGTATTTGTTGTAATGCTGGTTTGAGGGTGCTGAATTCTCTTGGTATTTTTTTATCTGTAAAACTTTTGGTTTCTTTGTTGAATCTGATTAAGTGCTTTGTAGTTTAGAGTATTCTTGGCTGACGGTTTTTCCCTTTCATCACTTTAAATGTAGCCTGCCTCTCCCTTGTAGCCTGCAGAGTTTCTGCTAAAAAAAAAAATCAGCTTAAAACTTTATATGGGTTCCCTTGTATGTTACTTATTGCTTTTAAAATATTTTTTCCTTGCCTTTAATTTTTGCCAGTTTGATTACTATGTATCTCAGTGTGTTCCTGCTTGGGTTTATTTTGTATGGAACTCTCTGTGCTTCCTGGACTTTAGTATTTCCTTTTTCAATTTAGGGATATTTTCACCTTTAATCTCTTCAACTATTTTCTCAGGCTCTTTCTTCTTCTGAGGCCCCTATGAGTGTGGTGTATTTAATGTTGTCTCAGAGGTCTCTTAGACTATCCTCATTTCTTTCTTTTCTTATTTATTGATGGCTGTGCTGGGTCTTTGATGCTGTGCATGGGCTTTCTCTAGTTGTGTTGAGCCAGAGATTCTCTATAGTTGCAGTGTGTGGGCTTCTTACTGTGGTGGCATCTCTTTTTATAGAGCACAGGTTCTGGGACATGTGGGCTTTAGTAGTTGTGGCAAGCAGACTGAGTCATTGTGGCACATGAGCTCTAGAATGTGTGAGCTTCAGTAGTTGCAGTGCACAGGCTTCAGTAGTTGTGCTTTACAGGCTCTAGAGTGCACACTCAGTAGTTGTGGTTCAAGGACTTAGTTGTCCCATGGCATGTGGTATATTAGTTCCTGAACCAGAGACCGAACCTCTGCTCCTTGCATTGGCAGGAGGACTCTGAACCACTGTACCAACAGGGAGGTCCCTGTCCTGAATTGTTTTCTTTCTTTTTTCTTTATTTTATTCTTCAGCAGTGGAGTGGGTTGCCATACCCTTCTCTAGGGTAACACAACAGTGATTTTCACAATTTTTGTCTTTCAACTCACTTATTCACTCTATTCCCTCAGTTATTCTGCTATTAATTCCTTCTAGTGTATTTTTAATTCCATGTATAGTATTGTTCAGGTCTGTTTTGTTTTGTTTTTGTTGTTCTATAAATCTTCTAGCTCTTTGTTAAACATCTCATAACTTCTTGGTCTGTGCCTTGATTCTTTTTCTAAGATCTTAGATCACCTTTACTATCATTACTCTAAATTCCTTTTCAGGTAGGTTCCTTTTCTGCACTTCATTTATTAGTTCTTGTCAGTTTTTATCTTTTCCTTTCTCTGAAACTTATTTTTGTGCTGTCTGACTTTTTCTAGCTTGTGGTTGTGGTGTCCTTTTCACTGCCTAGAGGATCATAGCTCCTCTTGCTTCTGCTCTCTGCCCTCTGGTGGTTGAATCTGGTTCTGAGGCATGTGCAGGCTTCCTGGTGGGAGGGATTGGCCCCTGTCCACCGATGGCTGAAACTGGGTCTTGTCCCTCTAGTGGGTAGGGCCATGACAAGAGGTGTGTTTATAGGTGACTATAAGCTCAGTGTGGCTTTAGGCACCCTGTCTTATGATGGATGGGGTTGTGCTTCTGTCCTGATGGTTTTCAGGGGTCTCTGCTACCAGTGTCCTTGCCCCCAGAGTGAGCCACAGCTGACCTCCCACTTCCCCAAGAGACCTTCCAAGGTTCTTATGTAAGTCCAGCCCTGAAACCTATGGAGTTTCTTCTTTGTCCTGAGAACCTATGAATGTGAAACCTTATATGTACCCTCTGAATGTGGAGTCTCTGTTTACCTCAGTCCTGTGGAGCTCCTTCACTCAAGCCCTGCTGGCCTTCAATCCAAATATTTTGGGGTTTCTTTCTTCTGATGCCAGGCCTTCAGGCTGGGGACCCTGACATGAGTCTGGGGACTCTCACTCCTGCAGGGGAACCTGTGTGATATAATTATTTTCTAGTTTGTGGATTGCCTACATGGCAGGTATGGGATTTGATCATGATGTGAAAATGCCCCTCCTGCCATCTCATTGTGCCTTGTTCTTGGTCTTTGAATGTAAAATATTTGTTTTGATAGGTTCCAGTCTTTTTTGTTGATAATTGTTCAGCAGTTAGTTGTGATTTTGGTGTTTTTGCAAGAGGAGGTGAACTCAAGTCCTTCTCTGATACCACAAAGTGGTAGGAGGGGTGCAATTGTGATAAAATCAAATCCCATACCTGCCAGGTGGGCAGTCCACAAACTGGAAAACAATTACACTGCAGAAGCAATCCTATTGGAGTGAAAGTTTTGAACTCTACATCAAGCTTTCCAGTCTGTTATTTTGGCAAAGTACAGAGGAGGCCCTAGAGAATCTATCTTTGAGGCCCAACAGGATTTGACTGCAGCACTTCCACAGAACTGGGGGAAACAAAAACTTCACTCTTGGAGGACACATACCAAGTCTTGTGCACACCAGGACCTAGGGGAAAAAGCAGCAACCCCATAAGAGACTGGGTCAGATCCAGCTGCTAGTGTTGGAAGGTCTCCTGCATATGTGGGTATGCCTGTGGCTCACTGTGGAAATAAAGACACTGAAAGCAGCGATTCTGGGACATACTCGTTGGCATGACCCCTCATGGAGGCTGATGTTATCCCCACTAAACAACCTATATGCTCCACTGATGGGTTGCTACATAAACAGTCTGTATGCTTCACCACTGGGTGACCTCAGGCCAAATAACCAACAGGGAGGAAACACAGCCCCACCCATCAGCAGACAAAAGTTTCAAAGTTTTACTGAGCACAGCCCTGCCCACCAGAGGGACAGGACCCAGCTCTACCCACCACCAGTCTCTCCCATTGGGAAGCTTGCAGAAGCCTCTTAATAACCTCATCCACCAGAGGGCAGATAGCAGAAGCAAGAATAACTACAATCCTGCAGCCCATGGAATGAAAACTGCAGTCACAGAAAATTATACAATGTCAAATGGCAGAAGAATGAAGGAACAAGATAAAACCCCAGAAAAACAACTAAATAAAGTGGAGATCAGAAACATTCTGGAAAGATAATTCAGGATAATGAGATTGAAGATCATTCAAGATCTCAGAGAAAGAATGGAGATGAGGATTGAGAAGATGCAAGAAATGTTTAACAGACCTAAAAGAACTAAAGAACAAAAAGATGAACAATACAATAATAGAAATGAAACTATACTGGAAGGAATCAATAGCAGAACAACTGAGATAGCAAAACAGATAAATGACCTGAAAGACAGAATGGTGAAAATCACTACTGCAGAATAGAATAAAGAAAAAAGACTGAAAATTAATGAAGACAGTCTTTGAGACCTCTGAAAAGTGTTTGTTGTTCAGTTGTGTCTGACTTTGCGACCCCATGAACTATAACCCACCAGATTCTTCTGACCATGGAATTCTCTAGGCAAGAATACTGGAGTGGGTTGCCATTTCCTTATCCAGAGGATCTTCCTGACCCCAGGGATCGAGCCTGGGTCTCCCACATTGTTGACAGATTCTTTACTGTCTGAGCCACCAGGGAAGCTCTGCAGAGACCTCTAGAACAACATTAAATCCATCATTTGCATTATGAATCCCAGAAGAAGAGAAAGAAAAAGGACCTGAGAAATATTTGAAGAGGTAATATGTGAAAACTTCCCTAACATGGGAAAGGAAATAGTCATCAATGACCAGGAAGCACCAAGTCCCAGGCAGGATAAGACCAAGGAGGAACACATCAACACATAGTAATCAAATTGACAAAAATTAAAGACAAACAAAAAATATTAAAAGGAACAATGGAAAATGACAAATAACAAACAAGGAAACTGCAATAAGGTTATTAACTGATTTCTCAGCAGAAAATCTGCAGTCCAGCAGGAGAGGCACAATAGAAGGCAGAAACTACAACCAAGAATACTCTACCCAGCTAGGCTCTTATTTAGATTTGACAGAGTAATCAAAATCTTTATGGAAAAACAAAAGCTAAGAGAATTCAGAACCACCAGACCAACTTTGCAACAAATGCCAAAGGACGTACTTTAGGTGGGAAAAAGAAGAACATTTAAAACAACCTTGTATGTACATAAACTGCTATATCAAACCCTCATGGGAATAGCAATTGCAAAAACTAAAATAGATATACACACACAAAATAAAGAGCAACCCAAAGATAACACTAAAGAGGGCCAACAAACCAGAAGAGAAAAGAGCAAGAGAGGAAGGGAAGAAAAAACCTACAAAAAACCAGATAAAACAAATTAAAAAATGGCAATAGGAGCATAGATATCCACAATTATCTTAAATGCTCCAACCAGAAGACATAGACTGGCTGATGGATACAAAAACAAGATCCATGTATGTATATATTCAGTCTACAAGAGACTCACTTCAGACTTACTTCAGACCTAGGGACACATACAGACTGAAAGTGAGGGGATAAAGAAAAGTAGTCCATGAAATTGAAATCAAAAGAAAGTTGGAGTAGCAATACTCACATCAGACAAAATAGACTTTTAAATAAAGACTATTACAAGAAACAAAGAAGGATACCACATAATTATCAAAGGATCAATCCTAGAAGAAGATATAACAATTGTAAATGTATATTCACCCAACATAGGAGCACCTCAATATGTAAGGCACATACTAACAGCCATAGAGGAATAAATCAACAGTAACACAATAATAGTGGGGGACTTTAACACCCACTTTCATCAAAGGACAGATCACTGAGACAGAAAATCAATAAGGAAACACAGGTCTCAAATAATACATTAGATTCTAGGGACTTAAATGAAATTTATAGAGCATTCTATCCAAAAGCAGTAGAATACACATTCTTCTCAAGTGCACATGGAACATTCTCCAGAATTGACATGCTGGGCCACGAAGTGAGCCTCAGTAAATTTGAGAAAATTGAAATCATATCAAGCATTTTTTTTCTGGTCACAGCACTATGAAATTAGAAAAAAAAAAAAAAACTGTAAAAAACACAAACCACCTGGAGGCTTAACAATATGCTACTTAACAAAAGAAGAAATCAAAGAGGGAATAAAAAAATACTTAGAGACAAATAAAAATGGAAGCACATGATCCAAAAACTATGGGGTGCAACAAAAAAAGTTCTAAGAGGGAAGTTTATAGCAATACAATCTTACCTAAGGAAACAAGAAAAATCTCAAATTAACAACTGAACCTCACACCTAAAGCAGCTAGAGAATGATGAAGAAACAAAACCTAATGTTAGCAGAAGGAAAGAAATCATAAATATCAGAGAAGAAATAAATGAAATATAGATAAAGAAAAAATAGCAAAGATCAATGAAACTAAAAACTGCTTTTTTGAAGATATAAAGCTGATAATTATTTAGCCAGACTTATCAAGGAAAAAAAGGAAAGGACTCAAATCAATAAAATTAGAAATTAAAAGGAGACATTACAACTGACACCACAGAAATACAAAGGATCATAAGAGACTACTACAAGCATCTATATGCCAATAAAATGGAAAACTTGGAAGAAATGAACAAATTCTTAGAAAGGTACAATCTCCCAAGACCTAACCATGAATAAACAGAAAATATGAATGGACCAATCATAAGTACTGAAACTGTAATTGTGATTTAAAAACTCCCAACATGGACTTCCCTGGTGATCCACTGGCTAAGACTCTGCACTCTCAATGCAGGGGGTCCAGGTTAGATCCTTGGTCAGGGAATGAGATCCCACATGCCATAACTAAGAGAATGCTGTCCCAACTAGGTTCTGCATGCCCCAACTAAAAGATTATCCATGCTGCAACTAAAAGATCTCACATGCCAAAACTAATGATTCTGCATGTTGCAATGAAAATTAAGAACTCACATGTTGCAACTAAGACCCAGCACAGCCAAATAAATAAAACCAAATAAATAAGTAAATAGAAATTAACAAATAAAAAAGCTCTCAACAAACAAAACTCCAGGATCAGATGTTTCATGTTCAGAAATACAAAGGATCAGGTTTTTGTTCAGTTGCTAAGTCTTGTCTGACTCTTTGTGACCCCATGGATTGTAGCATACCATGCTCCCCTGTTCTTCACTGTCTCCAAGTGTTTGCTCAGATTCATGTCCATTGAGTCAGTGATGCTATCTAACCATCTTATCCTCTGGCACCCCCTTCTCCTTTTGCATTTGATCTTTCCCAGCATCAGGATCTTTTCTAATGAGTCAGCTCTTTGCATCAGGTGGCCAAAGAACTGGAGCTTCAGCTTCAGCATCAGTCCTTCCAATGAATATTCAGGGTTGATTTCCTTTAGGATTTACTGGTTTGATCTCCTTGCAGTCCAAGGGACTCTCAATAATCTTTTCCAGCACCACAATTCGAAAGCATCAATTCTTCAGCTCTCAGCCTTCTATATAGTCCAACTCTCACATCCATACTTGACTACAGGAAAAACCATAGCTTTGACCATAGGGACCTTTCTTGGCAAAGTGAGGTCTCTGACCTCCCAGAATACTGGACATAAAAGCAAAAATAAACAAATGGGATATAATTAAAATTAAAAGCTTCTGCACAACAAAGGAAACTATAAGCAAGGTGAAAAGACAGCCTTTGGAATGGAAGAAAATAATAGCAAATGAAGCAACTGACAAACAACTAATCTCAAAAATATACAAGCAACTCCTGGAGCTCAATTCCAGAAAAATAAACGACCCAATCAAAAAATGGGCCAAAGAACTAATAGACGTTTCTCCAAAGAAGACATACAGATGGCTAACAAACACATGAAAAGATGCTCAACATCACTCATTGTCAGAGAAATGCAAATCAAGACTGCAATGAGGTACCATTTCACACCAGTCAGAATGGCTGCGATCCAAAAGTCTACAAGCAATAAATGCTGGAGAGGGTGTGGAGAAAAGGGAACCCTCTTCCACTGTTGGTGTGAATGCAAACTAGTACAGCCACTATGGGTAACATTGTGGAGATTCCTTAAAAAACTGCAAATAGAACTGTCTTATGACCCAGCAATCTCACTGCTGGGCATACACACTGAGGAAACCAGAATTGAGAGAGACATGTGTACCCCAATGTTCATCGCAGCACTGTTTATAATAGCCAGGATATGGAAGCAACCTAGATGTCCATCAGCAGACGAGTGGGTAAGAAAGCGGTGGTACATATACACAATGGAGTATCACTCAGCCATTAAAAAGAACACATTTGAATTAGTTCTAATGAGGTGGATGAAACTGGAGCCGATTATACAGAGTGAAGTAAGCCAGAAAGAAAAATACCAATATAGTATACTAACGCATATATATGGAATTTAGAAAGATGGTAATGATAACCCTGTATGCGAGACAGCAAAAGAGACACAGATGCATAGAACGGTCTTTTGGACTCTGTGGGAGAGGGAGAGGGTGGGATGATTTGGGAGAATGGCATTGAAACATGTATAATATCATATAAGAAACGAATTGCCAGTCTAGGTTTGATGCAGGGTGCAGGATGCTTGGGGCTGGTGCACTGGGATGACCCAGAAGGATGGTGGTGGTGGTGGGGAGGTGGGAGTGGGGTTTGGGATTGGGAACACGTATACACCTGTGGCAGATTCATGTTGATGTGTGGCAAAACCAATACAATATTGTAAAGTAAAAAAAAAAAAAAAAGTGAGATCTCTGCTTTTTAATACACTGCCTAGGTTTGTATTGAGAAAGGAATGGCAAACCACTTCAGTATTCTTGCCTTGAGAACTACATGAACAGTATAAAAGGAAAAGAGATATGAAACTTCAAGATGAGCACCCCCAGGTATATAGGTGTCCAATATGCTACTGGGAAAGAGTAGAGAAATAGCTCCAGAAGGAATGAAGAGGCTGAGTCAAAGTGGAAATGACTTCCAATTGTGGATGTGTTTGGTACTGAAAGTCAAATATGATGCTGTAAAGAACAATACTGCACAGAAACCTGGAATGTTAGATTTATGAATAAAGGTAAATTGGATGTGGTCAAACAGGAGACGGCAAGAGTGAACACTGACATTTTGGGAAGCAGTGAACTAAAATGGACTGGAATGGACAAATTTAATTCAAATGACCATTATATCTATTACTGTGGGCAAGAACTCCTTAGAAGGAAGGGAGTAGCTTTCACAGTCAACAAAAGAGTCTGAAATACAGTAAATTGGTGCAGTCTCAAAAATGACAGAACTACCTCATTTCATTTCCAAGGCAAACCATTCAACATCACAGTAATCCAAGGCTAAGCCTCAACCACTAATGCCGAAGAAACTGAAGTCGACAGGGTCTATGAAGACCTACAAGACCTTCAAGAAATAAAACCAAAAAATATGTCCTTTTCATCATAGAGGATTGAAATGGAAAAGGTCAGTTTTCACTCCAATCCCTAAGAAAGGCAACGTCAAAGAATGCTTAAACTACCGCACAGTTGCACTCATCTCACACTCTAGCAAAGTAACGCTCAAAATTCTCCAAGCCAGGTTTCAACAATACATGAACCATGAATTTCCAGATATTCAAGCTGGTTTTAGAAAAGGCAGAGGAACCAGAGATCAAATTACCAACATTCGTTGGATCATCAAAAAAGCAAGAGAGTTCCAGAAAAATATCTATTTCTGCTTTAATGACTGCCAAAGCCTTTGACTGTGTGGATCACAATAAGCTGTGGAAAATTCTGAAAGAGATGGGAATACCAGACCAACTGACCTGCTTCTTGAGAAATCTGTATGCAGGTCAGGAAACAACAGTTAGAACTGAACATGGAACAACAGACTGGTTCCAAATCAGGAAAGGAGTACGTCAAGGCTGTATATTGTCACCTTGCGTATTTAACTTATAGGCAGAGTACATCATGAGAAACGCTGGGCTGGAGGAAGCACAAGCTGGAATCAAGATTGCCAGGAGAAATATCAATAACCTGTCACTCAGATGACACCAGCCTTATAGCAGAAAGTGAAGAAGATCTAAAGCCTCTTGATGAAAGTGAAAGAGGAGAGTGAAAAAGTAGGCTTAAAGTTCAACATTCAGAAAACTAAGACCATGGCATCCAGTCCCATCACTTCATGGCAAATAGATGGGGAAACAGTGGTTGACTTTATTTTTCTGGGCACCAATATCACTGCAGATGGTGATTGCAGGCATGAATTAAAAGATGCTTACACCTTAGAAAAAAAGTTATGACCAACCTAGACAGCATATTAAAAAGCAGAGACATTACTTTGCCAACAAAGGTCCGTCTAGTCAAGGCTATGTTTTTTCCGATAGTCATGTATGGATGTGAGAGTTGGACTATAAAGAAAGCTGAGTGCCGAATAATTGATGCTTTTGAACTGTGGTGTTGGAGAAGACTCTTGAGAGTCCCTTGGACTGAAGGAGTTCCAACCAGTTCATCCTAAAGGAAATCAGTCTTGAATGTTCCTTGGAAGGACTTATGTTGAAGCTGAAACTCCTATAGTTGGAGAAGACTCTTGAGAGTCCCTTGGACTGAAGGAGATCCAACCAGTTCATCCTAAAGGAAATCAGTCTTGAATGTTCCTTGGAAGGACTTATGTTGAAGCTGAAACTCCTATACTTTGGCCACCTGATGCGAAGAGCTGACTCATTTGAAAAGACCCTGATGTTGGGAAAGATTGAAGGCAGGAGGAGAAGGGGATGACAGGAGATGAGATGGTTGGATGGCATCGCTGATTCAATGGACATGAGTTTGAGTAAACTCTGGGAGTTGGTGATGGAGAGGGAGGCCAGGCGTGCTGCAGTCCATGGGGTTGCAAAAAGTTGGACACGACTGAGGGACTGAAATGAACTGAACTGATGTTCTTTCTTTTTATAAATCACATGGCTTATTCCCCAATATATTGAGAGGGTAACAGGCAGGAAGGCCAGGGGTCTCCAAATGGAGGAAATAGGCTGCAAGTGTCAGACATTTTTATCTCTCTTAAGTGCTGGGAGGTAACAAACTAGTGATATATTTTTTTCCCCTTCTCTATACAAATTTAAAAGGAGGTTTCTCTTGTTGCCATAATGACACCTAGTTTCACCTGAAGTTAACTATTCTCAGACCTCAAGTTAACCAATGCATATTTCTTATGGAAATGTTTGTCTTAAGCTATGTTGATATACTATGCATTTACCCCAGACTCTGTCTTCAAGTTGGTTCCACCTAATGGCTCAGAACCTACTTGACAAACCAGTATGTTATACTCAGACATAGTTCCCCTAAACTATGTAAATGAAACTATTTGTATGGTAACCTGCCCTTCTACAAGATTCAAGTCAATCATTTTATGGCCCAGGATGACCCGTCTGGTGCCAAGATTATCCCCAAATACATCTTATGGATGAGGGGCCTGGTGCCATTCTGAGTTTTAAGACATTCCTTTCTTTCATTAACAAACTGCTAGGGACTATATAACATCCAGCTGAAGACTAGCAGAGGGGTACTCTTTCTGCCCCCTTCTGATGTCTATGTCAGAAGCTTTCTCTATCTCCTTTATACTTAAATAAAACTTTATTACACAAAATCTCTGAGCAATCAAGCCTCATCTCTGGCCCCAGATTGAATTCTTCTCCTCTGAAGGCCAAGAATCCCAGCATCTTTTCGTGGTTCAGCAGCAACCTTTCAATATTTCCACCATCACATTAACTTTTTGTGGTGCTGTGGACTTTTCCTCTTTGCTTTCCTTGTTAAAAAAAATCATTTTAAGATTTTTTCTCTTTTTTTCTTATGTCACATGGTTTATTCCCCTTACATATTTCCACCACCATATTAGCCTTTTGCAGTGCAGTGGAGTTTCCTCTTTGTGTTTCTTGTCCCAAAAAAGCAAGAAAAAAAAATCATTTTAGGTTTTTTTTTTTTTTTTGTCCTCAGTTTTTAAAATTTTTTCTTGATGAATTTTTTGGACTTTGTTTTGGATATATTCAACTGCTTTTCCTACTATTCTTTACTGGCTGTAGCTATTCCAGAATATATAAAAATCTTTTCCACACACGTCTATTCATATTTTCTTTTCTATTTTTTCTTTTATCTCTCTCTCTATTTTTAAATCTTATTCTCCACCCTTTCCTTTTCTCTTTTCCCTCACTTCTACTCTTTCTTTTCTCTCTCTCTTTTTTCTTTTCCCTTTTTTCCTTCACTCTTTCTTCCTTCACCAAGCAAGTTAAATTGTTGAACTCTCTATGCTATATTTCCCAGTTGGCCTTCTGATCATGCTCAGATTTACACATTGAGCATTAACTAACTCTATTTTCAATTGGTTGATATCACCTCTGGTTTCCCTTGCTCACCAAGTGAATCTCCTGTACTCTATTCTTTAGAATGCTTTGGTTATAACTGTATGTGTGGAAGTGTGTGTGTATATGTCCCAGTATTTCTGTAATTACCTATTTGATCTCCTCCCACTAGAACACAGGCACAAGTAACCCTAAACAAGAAACCAACACAAAACACCCAACCAACATTTCCCTTCAAGTGCAAAAATCAAAAAGAAGAAATAATAAAACCCTAAAGCCAGGGAAAGGAGACCTCAAGTGGAGCAAGTTAGAAAAAAAAGTGATGATGAAAAGACAGAGAAATACAACACAAATGAAAGAGCAATGTAGAAACTCAAAAGACCAAATAAACAAAAAGGAAATAAGTTATCTCCCTGAATGAGATTCAGAATAATGACAGTATAGATGCTCCAAAGACTTGAAAATAGAATGGAGAAAATGCAAGAAGCATTTAACATAGTTAACACAATCACCAAGGGCATAGAAGAAATAAGGAATAAGCAAACAGAATAACACAATCACAAAATTAAAAATACTCTAGAAGGAAGCAAGAGCAGAATAACTGAGGTAGAGGAAGGGATAAGTGAGCTGAAGGATATAATGGTGGAAATAACTTCTGGAGAGCAGAATAGAGGGAAAGGAATGAAAAGAATTGATGAGAGCCTCAGAGACCTTTGGGTCAATATTAAACACACCAATATTTGAGTTACAGGGGTCCCAGAGGAAGAGGAAAAAAAGAAAGGCACTGAGAAAATTTTTGAAGAAATTATAGTTGAAAACTTCCCCAACATGGAAAAAGAAATAGTCAATCAGGTTCAAGAAGCACAAAGAGTCCCCTACAGGTCAAACTCAATGAGAAACACATTGAGACACATATTAATCAAGCTAACAGAGATCAAGCACAAAGCAAGAAAAGCAGCAAGGGAAAAACAACAAGTAACATACAAGGGAACTCCCCCCCCCCATATGATTAACAGCAGATCTTTAAGCAGAAACTCTACAGGCCAAAAGGGAATGGCAGTACTTAAGTACTGAAAGAGAAAGATCTACAGCCATGATTGCTATACCCAGCAAAGATCTCATTCAAAATTGATGGAGAAATCAAAAGCTTTACGATCAAGCAGAAATTAAGAGAATTCAGTACCACCAAATCAGCCTTGCAATAAATACTAAAGGAACTTACATAGCCAGTAAACACAAGAGAAAGGAAAGACCGACAGTCAGTTCAGTTCAGTTGCTCAGTCATGTCTGACTCTTTGTGACCCCATGAATTGCAGCACACCAGGCCTCCCTGTCCATCAACAACTCACAGAGTTCACCCAAACTCATGTCCATCGAGTCGGTGATGCCATCCAGCCATCTCATCCTCTGTCGTCCCCTTCTCCTCCTGCCCCCAATGCCTCCCAGCAACAGAGTTTTTGCCAGTGAGCCAACACTTTGCATGAGGTGGCCAAAGTTTGGAGTTTCAGCTTTATCATCAGTCCTTCCAAAGAACACCCAGGACTGATCTCCTTTAAAATAGACTGGTTGGATCTCCTTGCAGTCCAAGGGATTCTCAAGAGTCTTCTCCAACACCACAGTTCAAAAGCATCAATTCTTCAGTGCTCAGCTTTCTTGACAGTCCAACTCTCACATCCATACATGACCACTGGAAAAACCATAGCCTTGACTAGATGGATGTTTGCTGGCAGAGTAATGTCTCTGCTTTGGAATATGCTATCTAGGTTGGTCATAACTTTCCCTCCGAGGCATAAGTGTCTTTTAATTTCATGGCTGCAATCACCATCTGCAGTGATTTTGGAGCCCCCCCAAAATAAAGTCTGACACTGTTTCCACTATTTCCTCATCTATTTCCATGAAGTGATGGGACCAGATACCATGATCTTAGTTTTCTGACTATTGAGTTTTAAGCCAACTTTTTCACTCTCCTCTTTCACTTTCATCAAGAGGCCTTTTAGTTCCTCTTCACTTTCTGCCATAAGGGTGGTGTCATCTGCATATCTGAGGTTATTGATAGTTCTCCCAGCAATCTTGATTCCAGCTTGTGCTTCCTCCAGCCCAGCGTTTCTCATAATGTACTCTGCATATAAGTTAAATAAGCAGGGTGACAATATACAGCCTTGACGTACTCCTTTACCTATTTGGAACCAGTCTGTTCCATGTCCAGTTCTAACTGTTGCTTCCTGACCTGCATATAGGTTTCTCAAGAGGCAGATCAGGTGGTCTGGTATTCCCATCTCTTTCAGAATTTTCCACAGTTTATTGTGATCCACACAGTTAAAGGATTTGGCATAATCAATAAAGCAGAAATAGACGTTTTTCTTGAATTCTCTTGCTTTTTTGATGATCCAGCAGACGCTGGCAGTTTAATCTCTGGTTCCTCTGCCTTTTCTAAAACCAGCTTGAACATCAGGAAGTTCACAGCTCACGTATTGCTGAGGCCTGGCTTGGAGAATTTTGAGCATTACTTTACTAGCATGTGAGATGAGTGCAATTGTGTGGTAGTTTGAGCATTCTTTGGCATTGCCTTTCTTTGGAATTGGAATGAAAACTGCCCTTTTCCAGTCCTGTGGCCACTGCTGAGTTTTCCAAATTTGCTGGCANCATTACAACCCTCCTCGCCCAGGCCAGGTTGGGGAGAATGCAGAGGCTAGCCTATCCAGCTCAGTTCAATTTACAGGTAATAATTACTTGACTTGTGTTGTAATTTTGTACCTTTAAATAAACTACAACTTAGATATAGACAGATGGATATATAGATAGATATGTAACTGAATCACTATGCTATACATCTGAAACTAGCACAACGTTGTAAATCAACTCTACCTCAATTTAAAAAAATAAGCCACAAGTTCTTTGTAGGCAGGGATTCCTTCTTTTGTGCTGACAAGACATGGGGGTGCCCTGGGGAGAAACAAAGGTGCCCGTGCCTGAGTGAGGCCATTTGTGAAATGAGGGGTCAGGTGAGCAGAGCCGACACAGGGTCTCATGGAGAGACAGATACTTGGCAAACCAGAAAGGACTGGGGCTTGGACAACCTTCTGGGACTCAGCTCACAGCAGGCACTCACTAGAAGTTGTGATCCAGCATCCACCATGTGGGCAGTCTTTACTGGTCTCTCCTCAGGCACAGTGGAAAGACCAGGCTGCCCCATGTGGGATCCCAGCATCCAGCACAGCCTGGCTCATGGAGGGTCTCAACTGGCATGAACAGAATGGGTGGCTGGGCTTGTAGTTGAACTCTGTGCTGCCAGGGGGCTGGGCCCCCACTCGTAAGGGCAAGTCAGGCATTCACCCCTACTCACTATCTACCATAGCCTATCGATTGCTACATGCTCGTTTCTGCTCACCCAAGAAGTTGCAAATTGATCATTTGATGACCTATTCCAGCAGCTTCTCACCCTTCCTTTCAAGCTGACAGCTGCCTAATTATATGCCCAGCCTTCCTAAGAGTGTACACTCTGTGACCAGAGCTCCTTAGGGGCAGCAGAGAGGCTGGGCTGTGAGCTGAGAAGTTCTTTCTACAAGTCTTTGATCCACATGTCTGCAGCAGTTGTTCTCAAAGTGTGGTCCTGGGCCACCACCATCAGCACACCTGGAATCTGTTAGAACTCCACATTCAAATGATCCAGGTGAGATTAGCTGGCTCTGACTCCTGGGGGTTGGAACCCATCATTTTGTGCTTTATGAGCTTTCCAGGTGATTTCAGTGTACAGTAAAATTTGAAAGCCACCATTCTGAGGACCACAGGAGAAGGTTAGGATTGCGGGAGTAACCCCATATTAAAGGTGAAGAAATGCAAAGCCAAATGCACATGATTTGCTCAGCATGACACGTTTATGTGTTCTTTTATTCTCTCGTCAATTTGTCAAACACTTACCGGTTGCCTGCTCTTTGCCCAGCACTGAGATAGGCACATGGGCTACGAGCCCCATATTCAAGAGTTCACAGTCTGGTGAGAGGACTCAGCCCTGTGGAAGAGGGGATTAACATCTGCTAATGCAGTCAGCAAACACTCTCGTGGCCTAGAAGTACTGGGCAGCTGCCTTCGGACGTGATGGTGAACATGTCACCACATGTCCGGTATCATGGAGGCTGTACTGAGGAGGGTGCCAGATTTCCAGAGAAACACTCAGTGCTACAGAGGTTCCCAGGGCAATGTGAGCAATGATATGCCAGATGAGTAGACTGGTCTGCAGGGTCCAAACAGCCTATGGGGATGAAAGCTGCACTGACGGGGGAGGATAGACAGGGATGGGAGAAAGGGAGGGGCATCTGCATGTGCCAGGCTGCGATTTGGCACATCCAAGGGTCCAAGCATTGTTGGTCCAAGTGAGATGTCAAGAGAGCAAGAGGATATTTGGATCTGGGACTCTGGGGAGAGACCAGGCTGAAGATGAGCAGGTGACAGTCTGCATGTTTGGGGTCTGTGAATCCTGACACTGCATGGGGAGGGAGTGCAGGCAACCCACCTGGTGGATGGGGGTGGAGGGGTAAGGGACAGGGTGAGACTGGCAAAGATGAGAAGTTCCACTGTGAGGACACGACTTCCCAGCTGGTTCTCTCGTGTGCTCAGCTGGTTTTCTCTCCGTACCATAGGAGACATGAGAGTTGGAGGGGAGGTCTCATGGACAAAGAAAGATCCCAAAGCAGAAAGAAAGGGCAGAATCCAGAGCGTGGGAGGCTGTTGGCCTCAGAAAGAGAAGCTCACAGCTCCTCTGCTATGACAGGAAGGGGAGGGAAAGAATGGCCATAGATGCAAGATGACAGATGGCCTTGGAAATGGAAGCTACAGATATCCCTGGATGGCTTCCACCTTCCTGGAGAAGTATGTAGGTGTCCCCTGCTAAAGGAGAGGGAGGAGCTAGAGGTGGGAGGACAGTCCAGATATATTGTTGCAGGCAGTGAAAGTGCAAGCTAGCCGGGCAGATATACAGATGTTATTGTTGTTCAGTCGCCCAGTCATGTCCGACTCTTTGCAACCCCATGGAACTGCAGCATGCCAGGCTTCCCTGTCCCTCACCCTCTCCCAAGGTTTGCCCAAGTTCATGTTCATTGCATCAGTGACACCATCCAGCCATCTCATCCTCTGACACTTTCTTCTCCTTCTACCCTCAATCTTTCTAAGCATCTTTTACAAAAAGATCTATCAACACTTTCAGGTTAATGGAGGGCTGGGCAGGACGGGCAACACAGATGTACATCCTCCCCGAAAGCCAGCCCTCTGATTCCTCTGCCTGACAGATCCAGAAGAGATGCCTGTCTCCAAGCTAAGGGGAAAGACTGGAGGGCAGGCAGAAATTTTATGAACATGGCCATGCCTTATATAGGCCCGGGGCTTGTTTCAAGCCTTGGTTCTGATCAAGAAAAGCCAGCCCTCTGATTCCTCTGCCTGACAGATCCAGAAGAGATGCCTGTCTCCAAGCTAAGGGGAAAGACTGGAGGGCAGGCAGAAATTTTATGAACATGGCCATGCCTTATATAGGCCCGGGGCTTGTTTCAAGCCTTGGTTCTGATCAAGATTTAATGGTGGCCTCTGGAGCAGCCTAAGTGGCCTCACAGAGCCTCACCTTCTTCCTTACCAAAGAGAGATAATCACAGAGTCTGCATGGCACTGTGCTGGTCCACAACAGTGGTGCAGTCACTGGCAAGAGGTAAAGCCATCTCACAGGCTCCCCAAGTCAGACCTTCATGCAGCCGCACAGCTCTTCATAAAAGTGTTCAGCGAAGGTCCCCTGGGAGAGGACCTCAGCTTAATCACTTTTTCTCACCCTAATCCAAAGTAACTTAACCATGTACAGCCATGATGCTTGTCACCCTAGGCCTTAAGTGGTCATTCCTTCAAAAGTAAATCTGTGGATTTTCTAAAGCTCTGAAATCAGCTAAGCTGATCTTCACTAAATAGGCTTAAATGCACCTGACCTGTGTAATGCTCAGTGAGGCCCAGTGTGAACAAAGCAGCTGCTTCCTGAGGCACCTGCCTTGGGCTACACAAGTGCTGTAGGGATCCCTTTTCCTCCCCACCATTCTTGTCCCTGGGTTTGCAAGAGGAAAGAGGGGCACCATCCTGCTTGCAGACAACAAAAGGAAGAAAGATCCAGTAAAGGATAAATTCCATAGGAAGTGGCATTCAAAATGTGAGGCTGCTCCTTTAGGAAGAGTATCTGCTTAGGGAGCTTTGAAGACGCCTCCACAACTTACTTCAAGGCTGAACTCTAATGAAACCTGCACGTCTAAAACTATATAAATTAACTCTCTCATTAGGGCCCCAGCTACAGGCTGTATGCAAAACAGGCCCATTTAAATGTAAATCTTGACATTCAACCCAGGACTAGAAAAGAAATAGTTTCCACACCTAAGCACTGGTTAGGAGGATGGGGATTAAATATTAATTCTTTATGAAGGAAGATTTTTTAATCATGTTTACTTTTAGGCCATCATGTTTCTGAGTCTCCTTTCCTTCTTGGAGAATACTGGATTTTTAATTACCTAAAACTCAGAGACAGTATCCACACACTTTTTGGGTTCTCCCTCAAGGCCACAGATAGTATGATTAAGTGTAATTTTGTTAAAAGTGGAACTCCCAGCACTGTTAATTGGCAGGGGTCCAGGGGACACTGAAAATTTTCGAGCAGAAATGAAAACATGTGACTCTGGCCAAAAATTAAAAGAGAAACCTGCTCTGTATAATAAACCATGCTGCTGATAAAGTTTCTGCTCTTCATGAGACAGCAGAAAAGCTAACATCCCCTATGTGTAATGTTCTGCTGAAACAATCCTGGCAGAAATGTGGTCATTTCAGCTATCTAACAGCAATGTGATTTCCCTGTCTGCTTTTGCATCAGACAGCCTGGACTCAAATCCCTACACTCCCTTAACGAGCTGGGTGAAAGGAGTCTTGTAACTCATCTGAACCTGTTTGTTCAGTGGGGTGGAAACACCCTCCTGGCAGGATGTTATAAAGGTTAGTGTGATGGCCCAGGCCAGCATCCAGGTGCCCAGGCCCTCACAGAACCTCTCTCACCTCCCCAGCCACCCACTGGGGTGGCCACACAGAGATCACAGCAGAACAGTGGGGACCGGGTTCTAGCTTTTCTTAATTGTGGCCATACAATCCTGAGAATACGGCCCAGAGTCCTCACTGGCAAGACAGGGAGCACCTCACTTTCTTGGACAGCTGTGAGAACACATCCAGCATCAAGTCAGTGTTAAGTTTCACCATCACCTCCATTTGCCCACAAGAACAACATGTGTGCCTGGATCATCCTGGAAAATGTGAAATAGCAGAGTGTGAATTTCCCCTCTTGAACCTACTTAGAACACATACCTCTATACACAGGAAAGGCAACTGGGTGCTACCAACCCAGGACATCCACTGAGGCTCCATGGTGGCAATGGACAAATCCTCAGGGCATCTGCTACATCTCAGAGCTCCAGAATTGACCTGGCTGGGTGCCCTTGAGCCCTGGGCATTGCATGCACACCTACAACTGCTGCTCCTGCTGCCCCTTCCCCAGGACCCTTACCTGTCCTTGAAGTTCTGCCCTCACACTCCAACCACATGAGAATGAGTGTCTCCTCCACTGTATGCATGGACTTCTCGCCCATGGACTTTGCTGCCCCACCAGCCATTCAGACGTGCACTGTGGAGTCTGTGTACTTCTCGGTACAATGCACTGGCAGGAAACAGCAGTGGTCCTAAGTGGAGCCTTGAAGACATTTAGAACCTCAGATCTCCACAGGCTCTAAACCACTCTAAATTATCATTTGGCCTAAGCGAAAGCAGTTTTCCTATTCAAATGCAGTCTTCCAAGAGTCACCTAGCACCCTAACCCATTCTGAGTCCCTCCACTACAGAAATTCTGGAGCTTCCACTGGGCTACAATCTGAATAAGACTAACTCTTGCTTTTAAGAGCCTCACAGTCCAGTTAGAAGCAGGGTAGTCAAGAGTCAAAAGAATACCCCGGCACCAGCAAGCCCAGGGTGACAAGCCCCTGTGCTCCTGAAGGCCAGCACCCAGAGCCTGTGTGGCTTAAAGAAAGATGGGCCGGAAAAATGGGCAGGAATGAAAATGGAATGGGCCCCATGCCCCAGGGCAAGGAGCAGCTTGAATCTGGGGAGTGACTGGTCTCCTTGAGAACCACTCCAGTATAGATGTTGGATGCAGGAGACCCGAGGGGCAGGTAGACCTCTTAGTGGAGAGACTGCTTCTTGGGTGTAGGAAGACAGAGGGTGGCAATGGAGAGGATGCATGTGAGGCAGAGATATCTTAGAGACCAAGATCAGGGCTTTGTTCATTCGTAGGCGGCTATTGCGAACTGGATTAAAGGGAAGCAGATGCCATGATGTCTGGGTGTGAGATGTCTGCACTGGATACAAGATAGGCATCAAGAACCTGTGAAAAGAAGTAGAGATGGTAGGGCCAGGCAACACAGTGCAGGTTGGAGAGGGCTCGGCCAGGCAGGAATCCCTTTGGGGCACGTGTTGCTATCAGGATAGTTCTTCGCCAGGCTGAGGAGGCAGGGCCTTTGGACACCCATATCATGAAGACCACAAAAGAGAACATGAAGGAGCTGACAGTTGGATGCTGTCCACTGCCCTTGAATGGGGTCAGTGGTTGACTCCATGCTCACCACTGGCACTTGCAAGAGAAGGGCGGTTGGAGGTGACAGCTCTGGCTTCTGTCACTGTTTGAAGAAGCAGATATGAGGATGATGGAAGCAAGAATGGGGCTGAGTACAGTGTGGGAGGAGGGAGGACGTAGGGGCCTGCTGAAACTGCTGGGATTTCTGTGTCCTCTTCACAGAGTCCTAAGATGTGCCCTGTTCATTTAAGAAAGCACAAGAAAGTTCCATCAGGCACCACAAAGAAAATAAAACACTCTAGAACAAGAATTCAAAGAAAGCAAGTTCTGCTTTGCATATTTGTAGTAAAGGTAACTGCTCCCCATGAAATTATATAGACTCCTCCTTTGAAAGTCCAATGTGAGAGCAAGTTGTGAAATACAGGAAATTTCAAGATTTAATTAAAACCCAGTTCACCATACTGAGTTCGCTTACAAAATATAGCAAAGATTAATGAGAGATATCAAACCAAACAATTTGTGCATGACCTGTTGGGTCATAATTTATGGGCATGAGAGGAAAAGAACAAGATCATAGCCCTAAAATAAATTTACTGCTTCTCTAGCTTAAGTAAAATGGAAATAATAAAAACCCTTGGGTCAGTTAAACTGCACCAGAATGAAATGGTAGGTGGGCCAGGTAGGAGACAATCAATCAGCAGGTATCTCAGTCTGTTAAATGCACCCCTACACTCACTGGGAAGGGCACAGGGAGGGAGAAGGGGACCCCGCCTTACTCGATTTACTCCTTACATGACTACAGTGGTGATTAGCCCTGCTTTCCAGAGGAGGAAACTGAGGCTGAGGGAGATCAAGCCACCTGCCCACAGCTGAAGTGCCAGACGGCCTCCAGGTAGCTCAGTGGTAAAGAATCTGCCTGCCAATGCAGAGATACAGAGACTTAAGTTCAGTTCCTGGGTGGGAAGATCCCCTAGAGTAGGAAATGACAACCCATTCCTATCTTTTTGCCTGGGAAAGCCCACAGACAGAGGAGCCTGGTGGGCTATAGTCTATGGGTTGCAAAGAGTCAGACACAACAGAGCACACACACATGCAATGCCTGAAGGTGGTGGAGCTGGTCTGGACCAGCCATCTGGCTCAGGGTCCATGCACTCCCACCGTAACCAGCAGCCACCCTTACACTCCATCATTCCAGGGCCCTGACCATCTAAGTGAGCAGATGTGGGTGGAACATGCCAAACACCAGACCCAGACAGGGACACCCAACTTAGGACAGGAGTGGCTGGACAATGAATGCCCCAAAAATGTCCATGTCCTGATCCCTGGTACTGTGTTATCCTATGTGAGGGTTAATTTCAATGTGTCAACTTGGCTGGGCCACAGAACCAGCTACTTGGTCAAATATTATTGTAGATGTTTCTGTGAGGGTGTTTTTAGAAGAGATTAACACTCAAATCAGTAGACTTTTAGTAAAACAGTTGACCCTCCATAGGTGAGTGGATTTCAGCCAATCAGTTGAAGGCCTTGAAAGCAGAGACCGAGGTTATCCAGGGAAGAGGGAATTCTGCCAGCTTTTGGACTTGAGCTGCAACACTTCTTCCTGGGCCCTCCCTGCTGGCCCACCCTGTAGAGTTTGGTCTCATGGGTTAGTTCCTTAAAATGAATCTAAGTGGCTAGACAGACAGACTGACAAAAGAGATAATATTGCAGAAGGACTGGGAGAGTGATGGATATCAGCATGTATATACATATCAGTTCAGTTCAGTTGCTCAGTCGTGTCTGACTCTTTGCAACCCCATGAATCGCAGCATGCCAGGCCTCCCTGCTCATTACCATCTCTCAGAGTTCACTCAGACTCACATCCATCGAGTAGAGTTATCAGGGAAGCCCCCATCCATACATGAGTACTGGAAAAACCACAGCTTTGACTAAAGAGACCTTTGATGGCAAAGTAATGTCTCTGCTTTTTAATGCACTGTCTAGGTTTGTCATAGCTTTTCTTCCAAGGAACAAGCTTCTTTAAATTTCATGGCTGCGGTCACCGTCTGCAGTGATTTTGGAGTCCAAGAAAATAAAGGCTATCACTGTTTCCATTGTTTTCCTATTTGTTTGCCATGAAATGATGGGACCGAGTACCATGATCTTAGTTTTGTGACTGCTGTGTTTTAAACCAACTTTTTCATTCACCAGTAGTGTAGGAGAATTCCTTTTTCTCCATACCCTCTCCAGCAATATTATTTTTAGACTTTCTTATGATATTGATTCTGGTCAGTGTAAGGTTGTACCATTTTGTAGTTTTGAATCACATTTCTCTAATAATTAGTGACATTGATCATCTTTTCATATGCCTACTTGCCATTAGTATTTCATTGGAGAGATGTCACTTTAGGTCTTCTGCCCAATTTTGTTATTAAGTTTTTTCTTTTTTTTTTTCTTTTTTCTTAAATATTAGTCTGTATGAACTGTTTGGGACAAAGTCTTCATAAATTTAAATAGGTGTGAGGTGACTTAGAATAGATATGAAGAGGAAATTTCTCACAGAGCGAAAAGCTGTATATATATTTATGCTGAGGTCATAGAACTTCAGGGTATTTTTAGAAATGAGTCATCTTGGAAGATTTAAGTGTAAGTTTTTCTAAAGGAAGGACAATATGGTCCAGATGACCTTTAGTAATCTCCACCAGCCATATAAATCTGTAACATTTCTACCAGCTCACTAAACCATACTCCATTATGATATTATACACACTTTACATCATATGTGAATAAAATCTAGAGGATTTTCTATTATTTCTGAGAATTCCCTTTAATTGAAGAACATTAAATTTTAGCTATTCTAAGTTATTTTTTCAATTGCTTAAATGGTATCATCAACATCATCATCACCCAACTGTTGAATATTGTTGCTTCCTTGGCCTCTTCACACACACAAAATCTGTGCTAATGAATCTGCCACTGTAAGTTGAATATCTGGGGTGAAACTAGGCTTCATATCCCACTGTTTTTATTAAAGTAAGAAAAAAAATGTTAATCTTAGCTTATTCTCAAAGTATCAGAATTGATGTAAACCACAATGATTTTGAAGATGAACATATATATATATATTTATAAATATGCAAATATTTATAAATGTATATAATATATTATATATATATATATATATATTTAATTTTGCTTGCATCTATGGCCATAAGCGATTCCTGTTTTCAGGATAGACTCCACTTTTAGTGTCAAAACAAATAAGTCAAAAGAAAAGCTCGCCTGGTGGACAATATATTATACTCAGAATTTCCCCTTTCCTTTTAAGATTGATGCTTTCTTTTAGGTCATGATCTTAATCTGTTTCTTCATCCCACGAGGTCGGGGGATGGAATTCCCATTTTCATCCTGACTGTTTCACTCCCTCTTCAGCCCAGCTTCCCCACATCAATTTGAAAGATTCTCACACAAATGTGGCAACTCTTTCTGCATTATTATTTACTTAATATGTATTAAATTTTATTGCTGCAAACTATGACACATTTTGAGCTTAAAAGAACAAAAATGTACTATGTCATGTTTTCCTTGGATCAGGAGTCAGGCATGAGCTAAGTCCTCTTCTCAGGAACTCTCCAGGCTGAAGTCAGGGTAATGTGTGGGGCTGCGGGCTCATCTGAAGTTCAGGCCCTCTTCTACATTCACATTTTTGGTAGTTCCCTCTTTTGGAGCAGGGTGATGGCAGTCTCCATTTCATTGATGGCTGCTGGTCAGAGATAATTCTCAGCTGGTCCTTAGGTTCCCTCTCAGCACAGTGGCTTACTTCTTTATGGCTGTAGGAGATACTTTCTCTAGTCAGCTGGTCTAAGTCTGCTGTGACATAATTATGGGAGCCAACCAACCCCTCTGCCTTGTAGTAACCATGGAAGCACCAAATCATTTCCACAGATTTGGCTCACACTCAGACAAAAGAATTTTATAAGGTGTGTGATCACTAGCAGAAATCTTGAGGGCCAGATTAGAATTCTGCCTACCACATAATCCCTTTAAATATGAGGGAACATTTATCAGTTATTTTAAAACTGATAGTAACTAAATTATCTTCTCTTGATTTAAATTACTGCTGATAAACACTTCAAGGTTTTAGATTTAGTCAAGAGGATTCATGTTGATATATGGCAAAACCAATACAATATTTTAAAGTAATTAGCCTTCAATTAAAATAAATAAATTTAAATTAAAAAAGAATGACATTAATTGACTGATGAATGACATTTCAACAAAGATTTAAATTGTCTTACAAAGATGCATAAAATATAGAAAAAAATATATTTTAAATATGTAAGAAAATTAAAGAAAGAACAATATTACTATGTAAAGATTTTATTTTGAGATTTTTATGTGGACTTAGGCAAATCTGTAAGGCAAATCTCCCACCTCCCACCTCCTTTCCACGACAATGTTAATAAACTTTTATCTTAACATTGGACTGTCTTTCTGAGAAAATAATAATTTTATATATCATCATTTGTAAAACAACATAGTGTAGCTAATAGGAAGTTCTTAAGAACATGTTTTGGAGAAATAACAGTCATAACTCTAGTTTCCCAAAAAAAAACGTTGTCATTTCAAAAGTGAAAGTGAACAGATATTATTCATTATATCCACTAATTTTTGAGCTCCTACTGTATGATTTGGCAGCATTTTATATGAATTATGTCATGCGTTATATGGAATACAAATGTTCTTTTTCACAATTATGTAAAGTCAATAATAATTGCGGCCATTCTTTCAGATGGGGACATATATTCATTAAACATTTTGCTCAAAATTCATACAGTTAGTAAATAGTTAACTCAGGATTTACAGCTGAAATTTTTTAAATGCCAAATCCACTTTTTATAGATAATAAACAGTACATTTTGACATCTGAAGATCCAAACTCTTCTGTTTTTGCTATTTCCAAGCAAATGGAAGATACTAAAGTAGGTCATGTTGGTTATTTTAAGAGTCATTTGTAATAAACATCAAGGCAATTGTGGCTGAGCTTTGCAGTTAGCTAGGAGATAAACCAAGTGCAAGTGTAGATTCTTAATAGATGTTTTTAATCTACTTGACAATATTTAGATGTACCCTCATTGTCTTTTTTATTTTGTTTTTAAAAAAGTACTCAGAATTTAAGCCAACAATTAGTTGTAAGACAGGTGTTGTTTAAACACTAAAGTAAATATTGGGTATGTTAGTAAATATGTGGGTTCTGATTTATTCTTCAAATTCTCTACCATACAAACCACCTGGAAACAAGAATAAAATCATCCATGAGTCAGTTGAAACAAGTGCTCCAACCTCTGCAAATGTACACACAAAGTGAAAACACCAGTAAAATTAACATTTATACTCTAAGCCTGTGAACAATAATCCCAAGTTTATTTTCAGAAAGTTTTATTTGAAAATCTTTTGGAGGGGTAGTAGGATTTTGAAAACCTTAGAAGGGAAAAAAGATGTTTTCAATGTAAGGATATAATTATACTTGAAAAGAGTGGTCTCAGGTGTTAATACTGGTAGAATTAAAAGATGTACAACTGCTTTCACACCCAGACTTTCTTGGATAATGATATCAAGTACACTAAAACAACTGAAATTAAAAAGATATCATCCTGCATCCATTAGAGTAATCTTCCTTTGTAAAGAAAGTAGAGATCACTTAAACAAATTCAATTGTATAGCTAACATTTTAAATGATATCTTTGAAACATTTATAGGCAGAGGAACCAGAGATCAAATTGCCAACATCTGCTGGATCATTGAAAAAGCAAGAGAATTCGGGAAAACAAAACAAAACATCTATTTCTGCTTTATTGACTATGCCAAAGCCTTTCACAGTGTGAATCACAATAAACTGTGGAAAAGTCTGAAAGAGATGGCAATACCAGACCACCTAGCTTGCCTCTTGAGAAACCTATATGCAGGTCAGGAAGCAACAGTTACAAATGGACGTGAAATAACAGATATGTTCCAAATAGGAAAAGGAGTACGTCAAGTCTGTATATTGTCACCCTGCTTATTTAACTTCTATGCAGAGTACATCATAAGAAACGCTGGGCTGGAAGAAGCACAAGCTGGAATCAAGATTGCAGGGAGAAATATCAATAACCTCAGATATGCAGATGACACCACCCTTATGGAAAATCATACTTTTTAAAAATATTTTGTTCTCATGTTCATTTATCTCAAAGTATTTCTAATTTCTCTTTTGATGTTTTAATACATTTGGTATGCTTTTAACACCTCACATATTTTTGAATTCCTCAAATTTCATTTTGTTATTGGTTTCTAACTACATTTCATTGTGGTTGAAAAACATATTTTGTATGATTTCAATTCTTTAAATTTACTGAGATTATTTATGGCCTATCTTGTGAATTATCTTAGAAAACGTTGGATGAGTATTTGATAAGAATGTGCGTTCTGAAGAGTTTTGAGGAAGTGTTATCAATCCATTTAATTTATTATTGTGCTAAGTCAACTTAGTTTATTGTGTTGTCATCTATTTCCTGTTGGTCCTATGCCTGGTTGTTCGATTCATTACTTCTTTTTATTGTAGTATAATTGATTTACAATGTGTATTATGCTGTACAATAAAATAAATCAGCTGTATGTGTAAACATGTCCCCTCTCTCTTGAACCCCGCTGTTCTCATCCATCTAGGTCATCACAAAGCGCCAAGCAGAACTCCCTGTGCTATACTGTATGACTGTTGGTTCTCACTAGCTATCTATTTTATACATAGTAGTGTATTTATGTCACACCTAATCTCCCAATTCACCATCCCTTCCCCTCTCTGTGTCCATGAGTCCATTCTATACATCTGCATCTCTATTCCTGCCCTAGAGCTATGTTCCATGAGTCCATTCTATACATCTGCATCTCTATTCCTGCCCTAGAGCTATGTTTGTTATTGATAATGGGGTATTGAAATCTACAGCTCTTATTTAGTTGTCTATTTTTACCTTTATTTCTGTCCATTTTTGCTTCGTGTATTTTGCTGTTAAATGCATGTATATTTATTATTGTTATATATTTCCTGCTAGATTCACCCTATATTCATTATAGAATATCTCTATCTCTAGTAATTTTGGGGGGGTTTGAGTCTGTTTTGTCTAATATTAGTATAACCACTCCAGCTTTCTTATTGATATTTGCAGAATATCTTTTTCCATCTTTTTACTTTCAACCTATTTGTA
>SJYT01030762.1:55040-67551 GCA_006410635.1 Cephalophus harveyi
AGAGTGAAAAATTTGGCTTAAAGCTCAACATTCAGAAAACTAAGATCATGGCATCTGGTCCAGTCACTTCATGGCAAATAGATGGGGAAACAGTGGACACAGTGAGTGGTTTTATTTTGGGGGCTTCAAAATCACTGCAGATGGTGACTGAAGCCATAAAATTAAAAGACATTTACTTCTTGGGAGAAAAGTTATGACCAACCTAGACAGCATATTAAAAAGCAGAGACATTACTTTGCTAACAAAGGTTCATCTAGTCAAAGCTATGCTTTTTTTCCAGTAGTTATTTATGGATGTGAGAGTTGGCCTACAAAGAAAACTGAGTGCAGAAGAATTGATGCTTTTGAACTTTGGTGTTGGAGAAGACTCTTGAGAGTCCCTTGGCTGCAAGGAGATCAAACCAGTCCATCCTAAAGGAAATCAATCCTGAATATTCATTGGAAGGATTGATGTTGAAGCTGAAACTCCAATACTTTGGCCACCTGATGAGAAGAACTGACTCACTTGAAAAGACCCTGATGCTGGGAAAGATTCAGGGCAGGAGAAGGGGATGACAGAGGATGAGATGGTTGGATAGCATTACTGATTCAATGGACATGAGTTTGAGTAAACTCCAGGAGTAGGTGATGGACAGAGAGGCCTGGCATGCTACAGTCCATGGGGTCATAAAGAGTCAGATACGACTGAGCGTCTGAACTGAACTGAACTGATTATGTCATCTACAAATAATGGTTATTTAACATCTTCTCTTCCAATCAGAATGCTTTTTATTTTTCTTTTCTTATCACTGTGGGGATAAAACTTCCAATGCTATGGTAAGTAAAAGTGATGAGGGTGGGAATTCTTATATTGTTCTTGATATTAGAGGAAGTGCTTTTAGCTTTTCACCATGACTGAATATGATGTTAGTGGTGGGTTTCATAAATGGCCTTTAAAATGTTGAAATATGTTCTTTACATACCAAACTTGATGAATGTTTTTCATGAATGGAAGCTGACTTGTCAAATGCTTTTTCTGTGAATATTGAGATAGTCATTTGACTTTTATTCTTCCTTTTTTTAATGTGGAGTATCACAGTGATAGCTTTGCAGATACTGAATCATCCTTAATTACTGGAATAAATCCCATTTTCTCATAGTGTATGAAAATTTTTATATAGTGTTGAATTTAGCTAATATTTTTGAGCATTTTTGCATCTATGTTTATCTAAGAGATTGGCTTGCCTTTTAAGTTTTTTTAATAGTGCCTTTGAATAGTTTTGGTTTAATGGGAATAACTTCATACAATTAATTAGAGTGTGTCCAATCCTCTTCATTTTTTTTAATAGTTTGAGAATATAGGTGTTAGTCTTCTTATATGTTTGGTATAATTTCCCAGAGGAACTATCAGATTCTTGAATTTTGTTTTGTTAGACTTTATTGCAAAATCAGTTTTGCTACTAACAATTCATCTATTCAGAGGATATATTCCTTCCTGATTTAGTCTTGTAAGATTATGTTTCCAGAAACTTGTACATTTCTTCTAGGCTGTCATATTTGTTGGTGTATAACTGTTCTTAGTATTCTCTTGTGATTATTATGGTTTTCTGATATATGTTGTCATGTCATGTCTCTCTAATTTTCCATATTGTTTATTTGGGTCCTCTTTCTTTATTTCTTGATGAGCCTGGCTAAAAGTTTGTAAATTTTGTTGATCTTTTTTAAAAAACAATATTTTAGTCTCTCTTTTATTTATTTCTTCTCTGAGCTTTATTCTTTCCTTCCTTCTGCTGACTTCAGGCTTTTTCTCCTTTTTATTATTCCATTAAAGCATAGGTTGGGTGGTTTATATGAGATTTTTCTTTTTCTTGTGGTAGACTTATATCAGTTTCTCCCACTATTCTGTTGATATTTGCTTTATATAGTTAAGCTCTCCCATATTAGTTGTATACATGTTAAGAAGCATTGTATCTTTTCTTTGCATTGATTGCTTCATCTTCATATAATCTTCTTTATCTTTTGCTATAACTATTTTTTTAAAGTTTACTTTGTCTGCTGTGAGTATTTCTACCTACATTTTTTTTTTTTATCATTTTCACTGACTTCCTTTTTCCCTTCCTTTATTTTCAGTCTATGTGTATCTTTATCTCTGAAGTTATTCCCTTATAAGCGGTATATAGATGATTCATATGGTTTACCCAGTCAGCTACCTTATGTTCATTTACTAGAGCATTTAATTTATTGAACTAAACATGAATATTGATAAGTAAGTACTTGCTGTCATTTCGTCATTTTGTTACTTATTTTCTAATGTTTTTGTAGTTCTCTGTTCTTTTCTTCTCTTAGTTTCTTCCCTTGTGGTTTGACAATTTTCTTTAGTGTTATGTCTGTTTGTATTTATATATATTTGTGTTTATTCTGTGTATTTATTGTAGGTTTTTAATTTGTAGTTGCCATGAGACTTATATATGTTGATCTATAATTATATCTACTTGATTTTAAGTTCAAACATATTCTAAAATATACACATTTTTGCTTCCCTAACTCTGAATTTTGTGTTTTTGATATCATATTTTACATCTAATTGTAATAGCATTTGATTTTATAATTGTTTTCTTTTTATCTTTGTACTAGTTTATTTAAGTGATTGATCCTTAGCCTTTTCTATATACTTATATTTACTAGTGGAATTTTTCCTATACTTACACTTACTTCTTGCTGTAGCCTTTTATTTTTAGCTTAGAGGAAACCACTGAATATTTCTTTTAGGATAAGATTAGTATTGATTAACTCTTCTAGCTTTTGCTTGTCTAAAATTTTATTTATCTTCCGTTCAATTCTAAATGATAATCATGCCAAGAGGAGTATACTAGTTTCAGGTTTTTCTTTTTCAGCACTTTGAATATGTCATCTCATTCCCTTCCCCAAGGTTTCTATAAAACATCAGTTGATTTCCTTATGGCAGTACCTTGAATATGACTTTGTGTTTTTACTTGCTGCATTTATAACTTTCTTTTTATATTTAATTTTTACCATTTTAATTATGAAATGCTTTTGTATGGGCTTGTTTTGGCTCATCTTGTTTGAGACTCTCTGTATTTCCTGTACTAGGATATCTGTTTCCTAGTTCAAATTCAGGAAACTTTCAGCCATAATTACACCAAATACATTTTGTACCCTTTTCTCTCTCATTCTAAGACTCATATAATGCAAACATTAGTATACTTGCTGTTGAGATAACTCTAATTTTTAAATGTGTTTTTCTTTTTGCTGTTCTGATTGAGTAGTTTCCATTATTCTGTATTACAGATCATTTATGTGCTTTTCTGTATTATCTAGTCCACTGTACATTTCTTCTAACATATTCTTCACTTTATATACTGTTTTCTTCTCTTCTGATTTATTATTTTTGCATGTTTTAACTCCTTGTTAAAATTCACATTGTTGGGAGAAAGGATAAATTGAGAGATTAGACTGATATATACACAGCACTATAAATAAAATAGAAACATTTTAACAATCTGTTTTATAACACAAAAAGTTCTACTCAAGACTCTGTAATGGCTTGTATGGAAAAAAAAATCTAAAAAAAGAATGGCTGGATATATGTATAACTGATTTACTTTGCTATATATCTGAAAATATATTCTAATAAAATTAAAAAAGAAAAATTCTCACTGTGTTCATCTATTCTTTTCCCGAATTCAGTTAGATTTCTTATTATAATTCTTAGAAATCTTTATCTGGTTAATTATTTATTTCTCTTTCATTTATTTCTTTTTTCAGGAGTTTTCTCTTGCTCATTCAATTAAAACAGACTTCTCTCTTCACATTTCCTCTATGAAATTAGGTAAGCAGGTAACTATTTCAGTCTTGAAGAGAGTTCTTGTGTGAGAACATCTTAACATCATCTGTGTTCCATCACTTCTGCTTGCTTTGTTTGTAATGTTTCTTCTTAAGGCCCATTTGACTTCACCTTCAAGGACGTGTGGCTCTGGGGAGTGACCACACCATTGTGGTCACTAGGCTTATTTAGACATTTTTTTGAGGTGGTATTGTTATTTTTTAAATATAAATTTATTTATTTTAATTGGAGGTTGATTACTTTACAGTATTATATTGGTTTTGTTAAGATTGCTGGGAGAAATATCAATAACTTCAGATATGCAGATGACACCACCCTTATGGCAGAAAGTGAAGAGGAACTAAAAAGCCTCTTGATGAAAGAGAGAGAGGAGAATGAAAAAGTTGACCTAAAGCTCAACATTCAGAAAACAAAGATCATGGCATCCGGTCCCATCACTTCGTGGGAAATAGATGGGGAAAAAGTGGTAACAGTGTCAGACTTTATTTTTTGGGGCTCCAGAATCACTGAAGATGATGACTGTAGCCATGAAATTAAAATAAACTTACTCCTTGGAAGAAAAGTTATGACCAACCTAGATAGCAAATTCAAAAGCAGAGACATTACTTTGCCGTCTAAGTTCCGCCTAGTCAAAGCTATGGTTTTTCCTGTGGTCATGTATGGATGTGAGAGTTGGACTGTGAAGAAGCCTGAGCGCTGAAGAATTGATGCTTTTGAACTGTGGTGTTGGAGAAGACTCTTGAGAGTCCCCTGGACTGCAAGGAGATCCAACCAGTCCATTCTGAAGGAGATCAGCCCTGGGATTTCTTTGGAAGGAATGATGTTAAAGTTGAAACTCCAGTACTTTGGCCACCTCATGCGAAGAGTTGACTCATTGGAAAAGACTCAGATGCTGGGAGGGATTGGGGGCAGGAGGAGAAGGGGACGACCGAGGATGAGATGGCTGGATGGTATCACGGAGTCGATGAACATGAGTTTGAGTGAACTCCTTGAGATGGTGATGAACAGGGAGGCCTGGCATGCTGTGATTCATGGGATCACAAAGAGTCGGACACGACTGAGCGACTGAACTGAACTGAATTACTTTACAATATTGTGGTGGTTTTGTATTCTGTGTTCTTGCCACATCTTCTTAATCTCTTCTTCTTCTATTAGGTCTTTAGCATTTGTGTCCCTTATTGTGCCCACATTTGCATGAAATGTTCCCTTTATATCTACAGTTTTTGTGAGGAGATCTCTAGTCTTTCCTATTCTATGTTTTCCTCTATTTCTTCACATTGTTCGTTCAAGAAGACTTTCTTATCTCTCCTTGCTATTCTCTGTAACTCTTCATTCAGCTGGGTATCTTTCCCTTTCTTCCTTGCCTTTTACTTTTTTTCTTTCCTAAGATTTTCGTAAGGCCTGCCTGTTTCAGGGAAGGATTAGTTTTGACTCCATACTGGCTCTATTTCTGTGACTTTAATGCTTTTCTTCTTCTTCTTCTTCTTTTTTTGCATATTTTGTTATTATAATATATGTAATGACTTGCCTCAGGGAACACTGCCACCCTGCCTGCCCCCCTCTCCCCCCAGCATGACCCTTAAACTTAAACTGCCTTTGTTTGACTCATAGGGAGATAACCTAACTCTGCACACCTGTGAAGGACAGTAACATTCTAAGTTCCCTTTGTGAAGAATGTCAAAATTCATCTACTGATTGCCAGTGTAGCTCAAAAATCCACATTTGTGGTGTGACATCCCTTGTTATTGATATGGCAGTAGATATTCCATTTCACACCATCTGTGAAATGACTATAAGAAAGTAAAACTAACATATCCTCCTGTCTGGGGCTTGTCATTCTGAGAGATATTTGCAAGGATTAAATGGTCTTTTTACTCTGTTTCCTCACCTCCTGTCATCTCTGATCCATAAAGAACCTGGCATCCAGGCCCTGACAAGACAATCATTTTGAGACATTAGTCTGTGTTATTTTTGGTCAGTCAGTTCTTTCAGTATAGCTGTGTTCCTTGCTTCAACATCTCATCTCTGTGACTTATTGGCCTATCGTGCAGCTAGAAGAGTGAGCTTGGACTACATAACATCCTCAGACAAGTACTTTGCCTTCTTGAAATTGTTTTTCTTGGGAATGGTCTTGGTCACTCCCTCCTATACAATGTTATGAACCTCCATAATTCTTTGTTCTAATTCTGTGAAAAATGCTATTGAGTATTTTTGATAGAGACTACATTGACTCTGTAGATTGCCTTGGGTAGTATATTTACTTTAAGAATATTATTTTTTCTACTGTTTTTCTAGGACTTTTTGTGAGCAAGCCTATAAATAATAGTTCCCGTCCTCCCTAGAAGTCATTTACTCTCCATTCAGTGAACTGCTTCCAAAATATTATGTCATAAGCACAATTGCTTGACTGCATTTTTACAGATTGACTCTACTGTTAGTAAAACCTGGGAATTCTCAAGTGCTGAAGCCTCGTTTGAAGGATTTTGAGCATAACCTTACTAGAATGAGGGGACTTCCCTGGTGGTTCAGATAAGCATCTGCCTACAATGTGGGAAAGCCAGGTTCAGTCCTTGGATCTGGGAGATCCTCTGGAGAAGGAAATAGAAACCCACTCCAGTACTCTTGCCTGGAAAATCCCGTGGATGGAGAAGCCTGGTAGTCTACAATCCATGGAGTCACAAAGAGTCGGACTCAACTGAGTGACTAAACTTTCACTTTCACTAGAATGTGAAATGAACCCTCATTTTGCTTACCTAAGCAATCTTTCAGGTTTATATATTTTAGTTAAATAAACCATTTTTCCAGATAAGACTTATGAAGGACTGCATCCTTTACATATGGAGACATGAAAAGAATACTGTTTAAAGTTATTATTGTTCAGTGGTGAAAAGTTCATATTTTCATATAGAAAACAATAGAAGATCAAGGAATAATTAGCTTTCTGGATTCATCCAAATTATTAACAGCTTCCTCATTCCAATGTTCTACAATCAACCTTAAGATAAACTTTGTTTCAGTTCTAGATAGAAGTCTCCAAAGAGTGTATGCTCATATAATATAAACTTGTTTTATTTTGCTCTGTTTCTTCATTGGTTCACATAGAGAATGAGACAGTTCACACTTTTCAGTACTTTTATGTAAAAATAATACTCATAATGACAAATCTGCCAAAATAACATAAAGTCATTGTCAGTCCTAATACTTTATATTAACTCTTTACACTACCTTTTATTCCAACTCTAATTACTCATTTTCATCTTAGTTAAGTTCTGATTAAGCAAAGATTCATTGCAAAAATCATTTTAAGAGTAATTGGCTTAATCAGGGATACCTAAAAACATGTTCTACACTCAAATAAGATGTGTATAAGAGACAGACCTAGATAGCAAATTCAATCAAATGTGTTTTAGAAGTTTAACTTGTCATTTTAAATAAATGCTGTCAACTAAAAACAAACAAACAAAAAATGTGCACAACCTAAAAGGTGAGTTAGATTTTATTTGGTGGTAAGTTTTGGACTTGAGCCAAAGAGACTGTATCTCAGGTAATCTGAGAAAGTAGATACTGAACAGGCAGGGTAAAAGCCAGTCTATATACAACTTTGCATGAAGGGGCAGGTAATCTGAATATTAAAAGATTATTATTAAGTAAGATAAAACTAAATTTCTCACATGAAGAGATTTATTGATCTTCTAGGTATAGAAAAGTGATGAGGAACTAAGCAGCCTCTTGATGAGGGTGGAAGAAGAGAGTCAAAAAGCTGGATTAAAACTCAAGATTCAAAAAACAAAGATCATGGCATCCAGTCCCATCACTTCATGGCAAATAGATGGAGAAATAATGGAAACAGTGAAAGACGTTATTTTCTTGGGCTCCAAAATCACTGTGGACAGTAACTGTAGCCTTGAAATTATTTGCTCCTTGGAAGAAAAGTTATGGCAGAGCTAGACAGTATACTAAAAAGTGGAGACATTGCTTTACTGACAAAGGGTTTGTATAGTCAAATCTATGTTTTCCTCAGTAGTCATGTACTTGGACCATATAGAAGAGTAAGTACCAAAGAACTGTTGCTTTCAAATTGTGATGTTGGAGAAGACTCTTGAGAGTCCCTTGGACTGCAAAGAGATCAAACCAGTCACTCAGTTAATCAGTCACAGTTAATTTCAGGGAAATTAACCCTGAAATTCATTGGAAGGACTGATGCTGAAGCGGAAGCTCCAATACTTTAGCCATCTGATGTGAAGAGCTGACTCACTGGAAAAACCCTGACGCTGGGAAAAATTGAAGGCAGGAAGAAAAGGGGACAACAGAGAATGAAATGGATGGCATAACCAACTCCAAGGACATGAGTTTCAGCAAACTCTGGGAGTTGGTTATGGACAGGGAAACTGGCATGCTACAGTCCGTGGGGTCACAAAAAATTGGACATTGTTGTAGCCACATGTTCTGGGAAACAAACTCACTCAGAAGGACAACACAGATAGTAAAGTGCAGTTTATTACACTGGCAGGCCCAAGGACAACACAGATAGTAAAGTGCAGTTTATTACACTGGCAGGCCCTCTCCTCTTAGCCAAGGACCCTGACCAGTTTTTCTAAAAACCTTATTTTATACCCTAAGTGTATGTGCCCAAACCCACCTCCTCAAATTCCCTGAAACTAGTCTGAACAAAGAGAAAGAAAGATACAATCAAAGTTAACCTGTGATTCATATGCCTTAAGCCTAGGTAGTTAACAGTGGACAATTATCAGTCCTGTGGTAATACCCCAATAAGCATAATAAAATTTATGATTCTATTCAGTTACACAGATAATTAGGGTATTCTTTTAGGTAAAAGAGAGTCTAGCTATGAGCCCTGGGTCTCTTCCATCCAGGGGGGTTGGTTTTCCAGTTGGTATGTCATTTCCATAGATATTGGACATATAGCTCAAAGTCCACAGTCTTGCCCAAGATGGAGTCCTGCTTTCAAGATGGAGCCTGTTCTGTCTGTTTCCTCCTTCATCCCACCCTCCAGATGCTCTTAACTCAGGTATGAGCATCATTATTAGGGATATATTGCATCCTGACTCTCCGACCTCCAATTTGGGAGAACGACATCAACCTTTGGGTTACAGAGTTCACAATACATTGTAAAATAAAGGGTCCACAAAGCAGAACTATCAAGGCAAATATAACAGTGGTAAATATAGTTTTCTACCAATCACCCTTCACCCAAGTTAGGACCGAAGTCCAAAAAAAAATTATCATCAGACATAACTTTTACCTGACCTTTCATGTCATCTAGGGTGGCTGATATATAGCCAGATAAATCATGAATATATACACAACATTCAACTTTAATTATAGAACAGGTCCCTCTTTGTACTGAAACTATAGTTAGTCTCAAGATGATACCAGCAAGTCCTTGTAGTAGCAGTTGATTGTAGAGCTTCATCTCTTTTTCTTCTTTAAGATGATCTTGATTTTCCAGGAATCAGTGGGGTCCTTTTGTGTAGTCTTCTGGGCGTCCTCCCGGTCTGTGTGGTATGCTCTCTTCACCCTCATGTGGAGGATCCAGGGAGTGACACATGTAACTTTAATTGCAGTAGGACTGTTTAGAACAACAGTATATGGACCTTTCCAATGTGAGGCCAAGGAGTCATGTTTCCAGTCCTTAACCACACCTGATCCCCAGGCACAAATTCATGAATCTGTTCCCCAAGGGTATTTGGCTCCTTTTCTTGTATAAACTTAGTTACCTGATTTATTACCTTACCCATTTATTACCTTGTTCCATCTGCTGTGAAATCTCACCTTCCCTTACCTTGGGCAAATTTGTTGACATCTGTCTTATTATGGGAGGGGGCCTCCCATACACAATTTTGTACAGAGAAGAGCCATGGGACTGTGAGGTCATAAAATACAGATGGGTTAAATATCCCATGTCCCAGGCCGTCTCCAGAAAAGCCAATTAGTACTCACTTATGTATCCCCCTCCTTCTAGCCTGACAATTCCGAGGGGGTCAAGAATTTCCTAGCAAATTGGGCACCTCCTTGGGGAGGGCAGAATACGAGCACACACACAAAAAGTTTATTCTCCTAAAAATCCCCTGGCAATTACGTGGCAATAATTTTCCCCAAGACGGCATGGACACCACCTCCTAAATGACCTTCACAAATTTCCTTCCTAAGCCCTAACACACCTGTCAACCTGTGTACCAAGCAATCATTGTCACATGTCTATTCCAGGCTCCTGTGGGTCTGTGCCCCTTCTAATCCCTCCCAGGGGGGTGATCAGGCTCCCTCTTCCACCCTACTGGGTGGGTTCCTGCTCACCTGAGCACTCAATTCCCCTGCTGCCGTCCACTACCTGTTAACATGAAAGGTCTGGGCATTGAGAAGCAGAATCCTTCCAGAAGGGCGAGGTGTCTTTCCCCCTCTAGAAGATTCGAGCCAAAGGCCTCAGAGTAGTCCCAAATGGGACTTGTGTCCTCCAAGTGAGGAGTTTCCTGGCCAATGTACCAAATGTTGTGGCCATGCATTCTGGGAAACAAACTCACTCAGAAGGTCAACACAGATAGTGGAGTGCAGTTTATTACACTGGCAAGCCCAAGGCAGAGTTTCCTCTTAGCCAAGGACCCTGACCAGTTTTTCTAAAAACCTTATATACCCTAAGTGTATGTGCCCAAACTCACCTACCCAAATTCCCTGAAACTAGTCTGAACAAAGGAAAAGAAAGATACAATCAAAGTTAACCCGTGATTCATATGCCTTAATCCTAAGTAGTTAACAGTGGACAATTATCAAAGTCCTGTGGTAATACCCCAATAAGCATAATGGAATTTATGATTCTATTCAGTTACACAGATAATTATTAGGGTATTCTTTAAGGCAACAGAGAGTCTAGGTACGAGCCCTGGGTCTCTTCCATCCAGGGGGCCTAGTTTTCCAGTTGGTATGCCGTTTCCATAGATACTGGGCACATAGCTCAAAGTCCACAGTCCTGCCCAAGTTGGAGTCCTGCTTTCAAGACTGTTCTGTCTGTTTCCTCCTTCAACATGGCTAAGTGATTTATTTAATGATATATAAGAAAATGCAAGAGTCCTTGCTTGCTGAAATCATTTCCTTCATATACATGTACTATATGGGGCCAATCCTGTTTTCTTTGTTTTTCACATACTAATTCCTTGTTTATAGTAAGAGATGGCCAATGTGGTGGATGGCCACATCTCAAATCCCTTCATCTCCTCAGTGCTTAGTGGGGAGGAAGTAGCTAATATTGTCCAAATATATGGCTTTGATTCACCTGGGCTCAGAAATTTGCAGTTGGAAAAGACTTGTTTACTGGTAGAGGGTAGAGAAGAAAATATTTCATATTACAATATCAATTATGAGCATAATAGAAATTGCATATATTCTGATGTTAATGTATTTCGTTTCCTAATTTCCCTGTGTCTCCAAAATTGCTGAATTCATTGGTTGAATTTATACTTTTTATATATCTCTTTTAAATGTAATTAAAAGGAGAATTTGTTAATTTACTTCTGTCCATAACATAAAAATATTCTTACAAAAAAAATATCAATTATGAGCATAATAGAAATTGCATATATTCTGATGTTAATGTATTTCGTTTCCTAATTTCCCTGTGTCTCCAAAATTGCTGAATTCATTGGTTGAATTTATACTTTTTATATATCTCTTTTAAATGTAATTAAAAGGAGAATTTGTTAATTTACTTCTGTCCATAACATAAAAATATTCTTACAAAAAAATTAAACATACATGTTAGCAATGATAAAAGAAGCATATATTTCTTAATATTTATTTTATTTTGAAATCTGTTAAACAAAGACACATTAAAATGCATGTATCTCTAGATGTGTATAAGAGACAGCAGTTACACAGATAATTAGGGTATTCATTTAGGTAAAAGAGAGTCTAGCTATGAGCCCTGGGTCTCTTCCATCCAGGGGGGTTGGTTTTCCAGTTGGTATGTCATTTCCATAGATATTGGACATATAGCTCAAAGTCCACAGTCTTGCCCAAGATGGAGTCCTGCTTTCAAGATGGAGCCTGTTCTGTCTGTTTCCTCCTTCATCCCACCCTCCAGATGCTCTTAACTCATAGTATGAGCATCATTATTAGGGATATATTGCATCCTGACTCTCCAACCTCCAATTTGGGAGAACGACATCAACCTTTGGGTTACAGAGTTCACAATACATTGTAAAATAAAGGGTCCACAAAGCAGAACTATCAAGGCAAATATAACAGTGGTAAATATAGTTTTCTACCAATCACCCTTCACCCAAGTTAGGACCGAAGTCCAAAAAAAAATTATCATCAGACATAACTTTTACCTGACCTTTCATGTCATCTAGGGTGGCTGATATATAGCCAGATAAATCATGAATATATACACAACATTCAACTTTAATTATAGAACAGGTCCCTCTTTGTACTGAAACTATGGTTAGTCTCAAGATGATACCAGCAAGTCCTTGTAGTAGCAGTTGATTGTAGAGCTTCATCTCTTTTTCTTCTTTAAGATGATCTTGATTTTCCAGGAATCAGTGGGGTTCTTTTGTGTAGTCTTCTGGGCGTCCTCCCGGTCTGTGTGGTATGCTCTCTTCACCCTCATGTGGAGGATCCAGGGAGTGACACATGTAACTTTAATTGCAGTAGG
>SJYT01030763.1:6568-91965 GCA_006410635.1 Cephalophus harveyi
TGCAAAGAGTCAGACATGATTGAACAACTAACACTTTCACTTTCAGACACAAGTCTTTGTTCTTTTCAATTAAGTCACATATATATTCAAGCACAATTATACAGTGAGTAAAATCCAAATTTTGTTAATAACTGTTCTTTTAGTGACTAGATTAATTTTCCTGTACTTTTTTTCTTTATTTATTCAAATTCTTAGAATCTTTTAGGTTACATTATCAAGTGACAGATAATACAGCTACCAATAACTCTTATCACCATTTCACTGATCAATTTTACCAATTTTCCAGCAGTGGTTCTCTAACTTTTTTTGTGTACATGGAATTGGAGTAAAGGTGGGTGGGGGCAGGGCACAGGTTACAGATCTACCCTGGGATCCAGATGAAAGTAATGGACTCTCAGAAAATTGCATGTATGTAACACACACACACACAGAGTGGCAAGAGGTTAAGAGGTTCAAAGATCCCTAAGCCCATTCAAGTGTTCCAAGTTCAGAACCCAAGTAGCTCTACCCTTCTGTCAACCAGTTCTAGCTATTACCTATTTCTTAGGAGCTTAATATGCAGAAAGGATTTTTAAGGAAAATACACCATATTCACAAAAAGGCATACAACAAGGCCTTGACTAATTAACTTCCCAGAATACCTCCTTTATACAAAATTTATCATGTTAAAAATTTAAACAACTTCAAAAATTATATTAAGCAGTGTTCTAGATGAGCAGAGAAACAAATCCTTCTTAGTGTCTAGATTTTATTTGTCCTCACAGGACTGAAGGTAAAACTGGTGATCTTCATTTCGAACCTCCCCCATTCCTGTGCTTCCCAGGAGATAAAAAAAAATTTATCATGTTAAAAATTTAAACAACTTCAAAAATTATATTAAGCAGTGTTCTAGATGAGCAGAGAAACAAATCCTTCTTAGTGTCTAGATTTTATTTGTCCTCACAGGACTGAAGGTAAAACTGGTGATCTTCATTTCGAACCTCCCCCATTCCTGTGCTTCCCAGGAGATAAAACATACAAACCCCGTTTTGTGTCTGTAGTCCTAGCCCTAATAACAAAAGAAATAATGATAACAGTTTCAAACACCTATTACTATTATACTTTAACTGAAACTTTTTAAAAAGATTTATTTATTAATAGGAGGACAACTGCTTTACAATATTGTGTTGGTTTCTGCCATACATCAACATGAATCAGTCACAGGTATACATATATCCCCTCCCTCTTGAACCTCAACTGAAACTTTTAAAAACAAAGGGTAAACAAAATTTTTAAAGGTCTACTTACACACTGTATTTTTGTTTCATCTATACTTGTGAACCACAAGTCATTTCTTCTAGCCAGAGTTTCTACTAGGGGCTTTATCACCTCCTAAGATAATTCTGGAAATACTCAGAAATTTTGGTTATAAAGATGACAATAAGATAGAGGCAGTCAGATAGGTAGGGAAGTGACCAGGCAGATTCAAATACTATGACAAAGAAAGCCAAAAGCCTCTAATAAAATAGTAACAACTACAAGTATACCAGAAGAGTCCAGATCAATCGAAGTTTTATCTTGAGAGAATATAGACTGATTAAATTAGTAAAATACAAAAATCTTTGTCGGTTCAATCATTACCATTATTACTAAGACCAGTCAAAAAGTGCTTTGGCAAAAGATTATAGGATATCAAAGTGAAGAAAATATGGAACTAAAATTAAATTTTTATTTGTCATGCTTAATTTAGAGCAGACCTATCACACAAAAACTCCAATGTGCTAGCTAAGTGAAGTGAAGTGAAATCGCTCAGTCGTGTCCAACTCTTTGCGACCCCATGGACTGTAGCCTACCAGGCAAATATTTTTTAAAACACAGGCATAAAGAAAATATATGTAGCATATTTCCTTCAAGCATAATGTAAGAATTTGGGAGCATAAGAATAGAGATATTAAGAGAAGAGAGACTGCAAAGGAAAAGCTCAGAGATGCCCATGTTGTTTGAAAGTATACAATAAAAGGCAACCAAACTAAGATTATAAACAGATTATAGACGGACAGACAGGAGAGAAGAAGGGAGGGAGAAAGGACGGTAAAAGGAGGCAAAAAGGGGAGAGGTCAGAAGCAGGGAACAGACCTGGGGTTCTCATTTAATGTTTTATTTTACTGATTAGGGTGAAGAAATAGAAAGCAAGTTGTCAGTTACTCAGAGCTGGGCCTGGGGAACACAACAATGAAACTATACAGAGTACAAAAGAAGGTCCCTGAAGAAGTAAAACTAATTAGTTAATGCTAGATATTTAAAGGCTGTTTACAAATAGAAACAAAAAAAGAGCCCTTGACTCGGTTGAAACAAGTTAAAACTTAGTGAATGATAAGATACAGTGTTGTACTGGCAAGTTGATAGAAATGTGGTATATCAAAGAAAACAGGAGCAACCACTACACCGTCCATATTGGTCTTCAGGTCTGCTGATCACACAAGAAAAAACAGTTTCAGAGTTAGAGACGTTATCAAGAAATAACTTCTGGTGTGGAAATGATTTCTAAATATAGCAGATTTAGTAAGGTAGTTGGAGATAAAGTAAAGTAGTTGGATGGGAAGGCAAAAAATGCTAGAGAGAGGTATCCAGAAGGCTTCATTCGATTGCACTTGTAATGTCTACTTCTTTAGATGGGTCATTAATACTCCCTCTGCACATTTGAAAGAATGATACAAAAAACAAAGGAGGAGCTATCTAACAGTAAAAGATACTAGATTTCATTACTGAGAAAGTAGTTTCGGAAGACTACAGAATTCGGGGATGGTCATCTAATGTAGAATAGTCCCCTGTCTGAAATTTTGAAGGTAATGGCCCCTCAACCTCTTAAAATTGTTCTACTCAGAGAATATATTTGCTTGAAAACATGATAAGAATTAAGTTTAAATGGCATGTTACAGAGTATACTGAATGTAAGTATTAAATACATATTTAAATTTGTGTCCAATGCAACACATAAGCTTCTTCTATAATTACTAAAAATGAAGCTTCCTAGCTATTACTTAATTACATTTTTAGTGGTATCTCACTGATTTTTTTTCATACTGTAAAGATGATGTTCACAAATATTAATATATCAAACAAAATGACACCAATATATAAGGAGTCAAGTTGGTGTCTTAAACGGATTCTGAATTATAGCCTTAATTTAAAATATTTTATATTTTATGGTACATTAATACAGTACATTAATATACTGTTTTAAATAACTCATAAAACCCCTGATTATTACCCATCTGAAGGAATCATACATTCTCAACAACTCAGAATGTGGAGTGTTTAGTTCTCTTGACAAATTATATAGTAGTATACAATAATCATAATTGCAAGCATGTTCCTCCTATAAAAGTCATATTCCACAAGGTACTATAAAAACATTCATGGAAAGAAGTGGGAGTAGTCTGTTTAGATATAAACCATAATTTGGGCCTTGGCATAGGAACTCTCATATATCTTCTGTCCTATAACATAGCATACAAGTTTGCATTTTCAAAACTGCTTCATTCAGCAACAATTTATTAAATGTAAAGTTCTAGACACTGATGATACAAAGATGATAATGCCATTCTTCCTATAAAGCAGTGGCTCAGATTGAAATTCACAGAAGCATATCTACTTTATCTGAAAATTGCAGTCATGTTATCTTAAAGTTTCCATTTCTCTTAGCAGGCTTACACATGTATAGTAATTTTATAAACCAACCAAATCATAAATATGTTTATATTAGAACTGTAGCGGGCAATGAAAGAAAAGTACATAAAATACAATTCCTTCCTCCTCAAATTTTGATTATTATTCCTCAAACTCATTTTAATCCTGTTTGTTTGAAATTATGGAGAGTTCATCTCTATACCTCCTCAGCAATATATTAGTAAATGATCATATTTCTATCTACAATTGTAGGGTCTTATAAGCACTCTTCCCTTCATGGATCACAGCCTTGTCATGGAGAAGGGGCTTGCGTAACTCGCTAACGCTATGAGCTATGCTGTGCAGGGCCACTCAAGACAGACAGGTCATAGTGTAGCGTTCTGACAAAATGTGGTCCATTGGAGAGGAAATGGCAAATCACTACAGTATTCTTGCCACAAGAACCCAATGAAAAGGCAAAAAGATATGGCACCGGAAGATGAGCCCCCCAGGTCAGAAGGTGTCCAATATGCTAGTGAGGAAAAACAGAGGTCAATTACTAACAGCTCCAGAAAGAAGGAACCTGAAATGTTGGGTCCATGAATCAAGCTAAGTTAGACGTAGTCAAGCAGGAGATGGCAAGAGTGAACATCGACATACTAGGAATCAGCGAATTAAAATGGATGGGAACAGGCAAATTTAATTCAGATAACCATTATATCTACTACTATGGGCATGAATCCCTGAGAAAAAATGGCTTAGCCCTCACAGTCAACAAGAGTCGGAAAGGCAGTCTCAAAAATGACAGAATGACACTGGTTTGCTACCAAGGAAAACCATTCAACATCACAGTAATCCAAGTCTAGGCCCCAACCACTAATGCTGAAAAAGCTGAAGTTGAACAGTTCAAAGAAGATCTACAACACCTTCGAGGACTAACACAAGAAGAAGATATCCTTTTCATCACAGATGACTGAAGTGTGTAAGTAGGAAGTCAAGAGATACCAGAATAACAGGCAAGTTTGGCCTTGGAGTATAAAATGAAACAGGGCAAAGGCTAACAGAGGTGTGACAAGAGAACATGCTGATCATAGCAAATACCATTTCCCAACAACCCAAGAGATGATTCTACACGTGGACATCAACAGATGGTCAATATGAAAATCAGCTTGACTATATTCTTTGCAGTTGGAGATGAAGAAGCCCTGTACAGTCAGCAAAAAGAAAGACTTGGAGCCGATTGTGGCTCAGATCATGAGCTCCTTGTTGCAAAATTAAGGCTTAAATTGAAGAAAGTAGGGAAAATGACTAGGTCATTCAAATAAGACTTAAATCAAATCCCTGAGGGTTACACAGTAGAGGTGAAGAACAGATTCAAAGGATTAGATCTGGTAGACACAGTGCCTGAAGAACCACGGATGGAAATTCGGAACACTATACAAGAGGCAGTGACCGAAACAACCCCAAAGAAAAAGAAATGCAAGAAGGCAAAGTGTTGTCTGAGGAGGCTTTACAAACATTATACCTGAGAAAGGGAAGGGGAGAAAGGGAAAGATACACCCAAATGAATGCACAGTTCCAAGAACAAGGAGAGAGAAGAAGACCTTCTTAAATGAGCAATGCAAAGAAACAGGGGGAAACAATAGGATTGGAAAGACTAGAGATCTCTTCAAGAAAATTGGAGATACCAAGGGAACATTTCATGTCAAGATGGGCACAATAAAGGACAGAAACAGCAAAGACCTAACAGAAGCAGAAGAGATTAAGAATTGGTGGTAAGAATAAACAGAAGAACTATACAAAAAAGGACTAAATGATTCAGATAACCACGATGGTGTGGTCACTCACCTAGAGCCAGATATCCTGGAGCATGAGGTCAAGTGGGCCTTAGGTAGCATTACTACAAACAAAGCTAGTGGAGGTGATAGAATCCCAGCTGAGCTATTTAAAACTCTAAAAAGTGATGCTATTAAAGTGTTGCACTCAATATGTCAGAAAATTTGGAAAACTCAGCAGTGGCCACAGGACTGGAAAAGGTTAGCTTTCAATCCAATCCCAAAGAAACGCAATGCCAAAGAATGTTCAATTACTATACAATTACTCTCATTTCACATTCTAGTAAGGTCATGCTCAAAATCTGTCAAGCTAAGCTTCAGCAGTACATGAAATAAGAACTTCCCAGATGGGAAATGGCAACCCACTCCAGTATTCTTGCCTGGAGAATCCCATGGACAGAGGAGCCTGGTAGGTTACAGTCCATGGGGTCGCAAAGAGTCGGACAAGACTGAGCGACTTCACTATCACTATTCACTATCAGATGTATAAGCTGGGCTTAGAAAAGGCAGAGGAATCAGGGATCAAAATGCCAGCATTCACTGGATCATGGAGAAAGCAAGGGAATTCCAGAAAAGCATCTACTTCTGTTTCATTGAATACACTAAAGCCTCTGACTGTGTGGATCACAACAAAATGAGGAAATTTCTTAAAGAAATGGAGTACTAGCCACCTTATTTGTCTCCAGAGAAACCTATACGGATCAAGAAGCAACAGTTAGAACCTTGAATGGAACAACTGACTGGTTCAAAATAGGGAAAGGAGCACAACAAGGCTGTATATTCTCACCTTGCTTATTTAACTTCTATACAGAATACATCATGTGAAATGCTGGGCTGGATGAATCACAAGTTAAAATCAAGAGTACCAGGAGAAATATTAACAATTTCAGATATGCAGATGATACCACTCTAATGGCAGAAAGTGAAGAGGAACGAAAGAGCCTCTTGAAGGTAAAAGAGCAGAATGAAAAAGCTGGCCTGAAACTCAACATCAAAAAAACTAAATCATGGCATCTAGTCCCATCACTTTGCCACAAATAGGAGGAGGAAAAGTAGAAGCAGTGACAGATTTTATTTTCTTGGGCTCCAAAATCTCTGTGCATGGTGACTACAGCCAGGAAATTAAAAGATACTTGCCCCTTGGAAGGAAAGCTATGACAAACCTAGGTTTCACCATCTGCAGTGATTTTAAAGCACCCCCCCAAAATAAAGTCTCTCACTGTTTCCATTGTTTCCTCATCTGTTTGCCATGAGATGGGACCAGATGCCATGATCTTAGTTTTCTGAATGCTGAATTTTAAGCCAACTTTTTCACGGTCCTCTTTCACTTTCATCAAGAGACTTTCTGTCATAAGTGTGGTGTCATCTGCATATCTCCTAATCAATATTACTAAAATTATTACTGTTAAAATGACATCTCAATAAAAAATGTAGTTGAAAATCATGTCTATTTTAATAGAGAGCATGTGCAAATCTCAGGCTCTCACATGCTTCCAACACAGAAACTCTTCACAACCAAAACTATCGACAATGATAAAGCAAAGGTAGGATATTAAAGGCAGTAGACAGAGAGAGATATTAGGAATAAGAAAACTGAAATTCTAGTCATGGATCTGTCACTGGTTTGCTATAAGACCAATGGAAAATTCTTAAATTGTTTTAACTTTTTAACCAACAGATTGGTCATTAGTTCTAATTTTAATTCAAACTTTACATTGTATCCATTATGAATCCTACAAACAAGTTTTGCTTTAGCCATGATTTGGGATTATATGCTTCCTTTGTGGTGTTGGAGAAGACTCTTAATTAAGAGTCCCTTGGACTGCAAGGAGATCCAACCAGTCCGTTCTAAAGGAGATCAGTCCTGGGTGTTCATTGGAAGGACTGACGCTAAAGCTGAAACTCCAATACTTTGGCCACCTCATGTGAAGAGTTGATTCACTGGAAAAGACCTTGATGCTGGGAAGGATTGGGGGCAGGAGAAGGGGACGACAGAAGACGAGATGGCTGGATGGCATCACTGACTCGATGGACATGAGTTTGAGTAAACTCCAGGAGTTGATGATGGACAGGGAGGCCTGGCGTGCTGTGATTCATGGGGTCGCAAAGAGTCGGACACGACTGAGCGACTGAATTGAACTGAACCCCTCATTCATTATCTTAGTTTAGAAGGAAGTCCCAATATCCCTGTTTAATTTCTTAACATTTATCTTCCCTTTCACAATTTAAATTCCCTGAAAGAAGGAAGTATATTTGATCATTATTAAACATTTTGACCAGGCCCAAAATGCTTTGAATACAGAAGGTGCTCAGTAAATATTTATTGAATGAACAAATGGCTTTGAGTGGAGAAAAGTTGACATACTTCAGTGAGAAATAATACCTGAGTGGAAAAGAAGAAAAAAGAATTACCACTGAAGTCATCTGGTATAGAAATAAGAAGTATTACATATTTCAAGAACGAGTCAAATTTTCTATGTATGTTATGTAAATCAGGCAGCAAAAGATGACATATACTGCATAAATGTAATTTCTAAAAACAATGTTAAAAATCAATGCTTCATATGTTTAAAGGATTTAGACTACTTTATTTAGAAAATATATACTTTATTCCCATCGATGAATTATGTCTGAATACTTAATTAAACTACATTTTAATCACAACTTAAAATTGGTAATTTTGAAGTATGGCTATCATATCACAACACATCCAATTTCACAGTCTCCAAAATGAAAAACCAACTTTTTCACTGATATAAGCAGTACCCCAAAGTAAGATAAATAGTTACAATAAGACTTTGAACTATCTTATTCTTTACTACTTAAATAGAACACAGTTTATAAAATGACATACTCTATTACGGGTGGGGTTAGATAACAAAAACCTCCAGGGAGCCAGTCAACAGCCATCACTAGTTTCCTTATGTCTATTCACATTAACACAAGAACTACAAGTTGGACAGGTTAAACCACAAACACCACAGTTAGAGGATAACAGGTAGGCTATTACTGGAAGTCTATAGAATGGCACTAAGGCATTATGTATCAAGGAAACAATAACAATAATAATAATGTGAGATTCCCCTCCCCACTCCAGGTTGTCAATCAGCATTAGTGCTAGTCATGCTACTGAATGTAACCAAATGGCAACTAATTTTCTTCCCACATACTGTCTGATAAGCTGGATTTTCTTCAAATACACAAAATAAGGTAAAATGATTCAAAAGAAAAATGTAAAAACAATTATTGATCCAAATGCTGCAGCAATTCAAATGTAAATTATTCGTGGAATACTTTTGTCATTATCTAAAGCACCCTGGTAAGAACAAATGTGAAATGTTAGAGTTGTTTTCCTTCAATATTTTGGTTAATAAAACAAACAAACAAACAAACACCACAACCAGGGAGAATTCAGAATGAACAATAAGGAAGTGAAAACCCACCAAACCTCTGCTAGATGTCATTAAAATAGTGAGATATTTTTCATACCCAAACAAATTATTTCTCTCATAAGCATTTACCCAAGAATAATAAAAGCATAAATACACTAAAATACCTGCACATAGATGTTCCCAGCAGCTTTGCTTTTTGTGTGTTTTTTTTGTGTGTGGCCACAGAACATGCCAGATCCTAGTTCCCGAACCAGGGATCAAGCCCATGCCCCTCTGAAGTAAAGGCATGGAGGCCTACTCACTGAACCACTAGGGAAGTCCAACTTTATAAGTAGCTTTATTTGTAATCAAAAGTTGGCAACAATCCAAATATCCACGAACAGGCAGATAAATAAATTTTGGTACATCCACACAATGAAATATTACTCAGCAATAAAAAGGAATAAACTATGGCTATATACAATACCGTGGTAAAATCTCAAAAATCACTACAGTGTAAGAAATTATGTTTTTTAAAAAAGTACACACTGTAAGATCCTTTCATGTAAAACTCTAGAAAAAGCAAATAAATCTATAGTATAGAAAGGGACTTCCCTGGTGGTCCATTGGTTAAGACCCTGCCTTTGAGTGCAGGGTGTGTGGGTTTGATCCCTGGTCAGGGTGCTAAAATCCCATCTGTCTTGCAGCCAAAAAGCAAAAAACATAACATAGAAACACTACTGAAATAAATTCAATAAAGGGGCTTTAAAAATGGCCCACATTAAAAAAAAAAAAATCTTTAAAAGAAAAAAGAAAGAGAGCAGTTTTCTGGGCCTGGAAACTGAGGGAAAAGTGTGTAATGGCAAGATCACAAAAGGTCAAAAAGAAATTTTGGGGGATATTTTTATTATGATGATTGCTTTCATGAATAATAGTTTCATGAGTGTAGAGGTGTGCCAAAACTTATATCAAATTGTGCAGTTTACTGTATGTCAATTAGATCTCAACAAAGAAAGTTTTTTTTTTTTTTAAAGAGAAAGCCTTTTAATTATTTTATTGCCTTATCGTAGACATGGTTATATTTTCCTTTTATTATATTCAAGGTTGTTTATTAAAAACCATACTCTCCTCGAGTTAGTATACCTTAGCTCTAGTCTCAATTCCCTTACTTAGTGATGGCAGACAAATCACTTAATCTCTCTGGGTCTCATTTTTCTTATCTGTAAAATTAGATTAGGCTATTGACTATGCCAATGCCTTTGACTGTGTAGATCACAATAAACTGTGGAAAATTCTTCAAGAGATGGTAATACCAGACCACCTAACCTGCCTCTTGAGAAATCTGTATGCAGGTCAGGAAGCAACAGTTAGAACTGGACGTGGAACAACAGACTGGTTCCCAATAGGAAAAGGAGTACGTCAAGGCTGTATATTGTCACCCTGCTTATTTAACTTCTATGCAGAGTACATCATGAGAAACGCTGGACTGGAAGAAACACAAGCTGGAATCAAGATTGCAGGGAAAAATATCACCTCAGATATGCAGATGACACCACCCTTATGGCAGAAAGTGAAGAGGAGCTCAAAAGCCTCTTGATGAAAGTGAAAGAGGAGAGTGAAAAAGTTGGCTTAAAGCTCAACGTTCAGAAAATGAAGATCATGGCATCTGGTCCCATCACTTCATGGGAAATAGATGGGGAAACAGTGGAAACAGTGTCGGATTTTATTTTGGGGGGCTCTAAAATCACTGCAGATGGTGACTGCAGCCATGAAATTAAAAGACACTTACTTCTTGGAAGGAAAGTTATGACCAATCTAGATTACATATTCAAAAGCAGAGACATTACTTTGCCGACTAAGGTCTGTTTAGTCAAGGCTATGGTTTTTCCAGTAGTCACGTATGGATGTGAGAGTTGGACCGTGAAGAAGGCTGAGCGCCAAAGAATTGATGCTTTTGAACTGTGGTGTTGGAGAAGACTCTTGAGAGTCCCTTGGACTGCAAGAAGATCCAAGCAGTCCATTCTGAAGGAGATCAATCCTGGGATTTCTTTGGAAGGAATGATGCTAAAGCTGAAACTCCAGTACTTTGGCCACCTCATGCAAAGAGTTGACTCATTGGAAAAGACTCTGATGCTGGGAGGGATTGGGGGCAGGAGGAGAAGGGGACGACCGAGGATGAGATGGCTGGATGGCATCACAGACTCGATGGACGTTGAGTCTGAGTGAACTCCGGGAGTTGGTGATGAACAGGGAGGCCTGGCATGCTGCGATTCATGGGGCTGCAAAGAGTCGGACACGACTGTGTGACTGAACTGAACTGAACTGAAGTTGATATACTGTAGGCTAAATTGATATACTGCCAACTCACTTAATACTTTACAGATCTATAGACTAGACAAGATGCCTCAGCTTTTTATCACACTATGTTGTTCCAAAAATTCTATAGTAAATCAAATCACATTTGTGACGGGGAAAATATTTATTACAAAATTCAACAGTACCCGTCTATAATTGTTTAAAATGTTAAAATATGAACTATACACTGAAAAGAGCATAAATTTAGATTTAGATAGATCTACTGTCAAATTCCAGTTGGGCTAACTTGCTATGTAACATGAACGAGTAATTTTATTTCTCTGTGCCTATACAATATACAACAGCCAAGATATGGAAGCAACTCAAGCATCCATCAATAGATGAATGCATGAAGAAGGTATGGTGTATATATAAATATATCATGGAATATAGACTGAGGCTTGATCCCTGGGTGAAGTGGAGGAGGAAAAGAATAGGTGAGCAAAATTAAGAAATATAAACTTCAATTGCAAAATAAATGAGTAATTGGTATAAAATGTACAATTTGGGGAATAAAGTCAATAACTATGTAATATCTTTGTTTGGTAACATATTCTAACTAGACTTATTGTGGTGATTATTTGAAATGTACAGAAATACCAAATCACTATGTTGTGTAACAAGAACTACCATATTGCTGTAGGTCAATTATACTTCAAAAACAAGCAAACAAACAAACTTATAGAAAAAGAGATCAGATTTGTGGTTACCACAGGTAAGGGATGGAGGGAGAAAGGAATGGATTATAACATAAATGAGGACAAGGATATAATAAACAACATGATAAATATGATTAACATTGCTCTGTGTTATATATACATATACTGGTATTAGAGTAAATTCCTAAGCGTTCTCACCAAAAAGAAAAAAAATATATTTTTCCTGTTTCTTTATATGAGATGAGATATATTCACCAAATTTACTGTGATAATCATTTCATGGTGTATGTTAAGTCAAATAATTATGCTATATACCTTTTAACTAATATAGTATGATATATCAACTATAGCTCAATAAAACTGGAAGAAAAAACTAAAATATAAAATATACAGAAAAAAGCACTGGCTTAGACAGCCCTAGTTTCATATGCCTCTTGAGCTAACTTGCTGTGTAATATCACCAAGTAATTTTATTTCCCTATGCCTCAGTTTGTCATACGTAAATAAAGAAAATAAATTAATACTTCATAGAGTTATTGTGAGGATCAGTGAAATAAAAAAGGTAAGATGTCCAGCAGATGACTGTCACATAAAAAGTATTTCATACATGGTAATAACAATGATAAAACAGTGCTTTAAGTTATAAAACTATTTGCATGCTTTAGGTTATATTGTATTACATGAAAACAATTACCATTTATTGGCATAAATTAAAATAACTACTACCACTTTAAAAAGTATCTCTCACTATAAATTTTAAAAGGCAAGAGTCTGCTTACTCATCATGAATGAGGAAGGTTAGAGGAGACTACTTACTGAGTGCCCATCTACGTGTGGGGCACATAAAGGAGGAATACATGCTCTATTTCATGTAATCTACATAAATAAACCACAGAAGCAGAAGGCGGAAAGGAGTGCTGGAAGGCAGAGTGGAAAGTACTGCTACTTTTACATAAGATAATCAAGGAAATGCTCTCTCATAAGGTATTATTTCAGAGGGTTTTAAAGTATTTTAATTCACAAAACATTTTTCTACACAAAATATCAGTGCATTAGCCAAAGATTTCCCTGGTTAAACTACTTAAGAAGTCCCTTTAAAGTGATATATGAATGAACAGACACATAATACTCAAACACTATGTTGCAAGTTAAATTTCCCCCCAAAAAAGATTCAGCAACTATTAAAAAATTCTCAACTGAAACTAGGATATCTCATGAAAACTAAGCATTTGAGAGCTTTCATTTGCTTTCCCCTTAGCTCTCTGAGTTAAAATATCTTTCATCATCCGAGAAAGAAAACACCTAACTGATTAAAAAACTTTAAAAGTGGTGAAATCTGCATACTTCAAGGAAAAGGAGTAAATACGATATAAAGTAGAAGGCTTTATTTCTTACAGTAATGTTAGATTCACAGTGAAACTGAGTGAAAGTTACTAAAGCTATTTTTTAGAAGTTTACATTCTTTACATCTTTTTGGCTGTTCCCCTCAAAGAATAAAAACAGTACAATGCCTTATTTCTTGAGCTACTGACCAAAGTTTAGAACCAGCAAATATATCAAGGCCAGCTTCAACTATTAAAGTATCTGCCTGTCAAAATAGAAAAAAACAAGAAACATAATCTGAGGCAGCCTTCTGAATGAAAAGTTTTCTTTAACTTTCCCTGCCTGCATGCATTTGGTTCCCATTATCCCACTCTCCAAGAACATCTTTTCCTCTTAATAAAATTCCACCTATCCCTGGAGCCAGTTTAGATTTCACCTCCTCTCCAAAGTTTATCTTTAAGTGACCACTCCCCTCTCTGAAGTCCTATAGCAACTGCCTGGACAACACCCTTAGAAATTGTGTGACCTCCAGCCATCTCTTCCACTGCTGTTCTGAAATAGAATTTAAATCTTGGACTGGTAACTATTCATGATGCTCTTAGCAACTGAATTTAGTTTTGAGAGACCACTGTCAGTGAGAAGGCCCTAACCACATGCTGCTGCTGCTGCTAAGTCGCTTCAGTCGTGTCCGACTCTGTGCGATCCCATAGATGGCAGCCCACCAGGCTCCCCTGTCCCTGGGATTCTCCAGGCAAGAACACTGGAGTGGGTTGCCATTTCCTTCTTCAGTGCATAAAAATGAAAAGTGAAAGTGAAGTCACTCAGTCGTGTCCGACTCTTAGCGATCCCATGGACTACAGCCCACCAGGCTCCTCCATCCATGGGATTTTCCAGGCAAGAGTACTGGAATGGGGTGCCACTGCCTTCTCCAACCACATGCAGCTGTGTATATTTAAATTTAAATTAAACCATAAAGCAAGTTTCTCAGTTGTACTAGTCATGATTTACATGTGGCTAGTGGCTACCATATGGAACAATTACCATAAGGATATATGACATTTCTACCATCCCAAGAAGTACTACTGAATAATGCTGTTCTAAAGGGTAGTAGCCAGGTCCAATGTTTACTTGTATACCCTATAGTTCTTAACATAGTACCTAAATATGGTAGGCACTTCAATATTTAATTTAATAAAGACAAATTACTGTACTGGAAGAGAGGGTCCTACAAATGTCTTAAGTCTTTTAAAAATTTAAACAAATATTTTAAAATTTAGAGCATCTCTCCTCCCAAAAAAGCAATGAGAGAATGGAAAAAAAAAAAAAGAAGCATGGAAACAAACTACCACAGTCAAGAAATGATTGCTGCCAGTTGCTTTCATACTTGTCAATTCCATGTTGTGTGTATGTTCCTTACACTCACCTGTTTCACTATTTTGTTACTTCCCTAGACAGTGAAGGCATATTACTTGCAACCTCTGCTCTAAACTCTATGGACATTTAAAAATTATTTTTTATTGAGTAATATAAGAAATAATTTTGATCAGTTTTCTAAAGTTAATATCAAAATGCTAGATTTAAATAAGTTCTCAAGTTCAAGTAATTATTCAGCAATCAAAATAATTTCTAAATATAACCAGTAGGTTAAAAAGCTTTTTCATGCATTTAAAAATATCCTCTGATATATTTTTTAAAAGTAATCTAAAAAGACAGGTCAACAAACTGGCATTAACAAACATACACAATGCAGAATAATAGAAGGAATCCTAAACACACACACACATATCCCGCTTGCCCCTCTAGTTTTCTAAAGATGGCATTTGAGATTGTCAGCGAAAAAAGAGAACAGCTTCATCTAATTTCAATGACAGTAAAAATGCTTAGAATACAGTACAGAATTTCTAGTTAACAATATTGTACAGCATATTAGAAAGTAGTTAAGAGCAGATCTTATGAAAGTTCTTATAAGAAAAACGTGTAACTATGTGTGATAGTGATGTTAACTAATTTATTATGATAATCATTTAGCAACATATACTGTATCAAATCATTAATGTTGTATACCTAAAACTATCACACCATTATACAGCAATTATATCTCGATAAAAAACACAATTAAATTTTTAAACATAAAATTTCTAGGATAAAGCTGTTTTAAGATTTCAACATGAAGAAAAACTGGAAAAATTACTACTAATCATCATATGCTGTCTTCTACACCTGAGATCAACTAAACTCCAACTCTTAAAAGAGAACACAACACATATTGTCCTAAGAGAACGATGGACACAAAACAGCAATTCAAACGCAATCTATTTTTCTGAAAATCTCTGATATATATAAATATATATGACACTTTATACATTTTTAATGTATTAAACTTCTAAGACATTATTTACTTCCCTTGAAAACCAATTTACTTAACATTCATTCAGTACAAAGTACTTTAACACAGTCCCGTCGGTGTGAACCAAAACCTCGACTCACTGTAAAAAAAAAAACCACAAAAGAATACTATCTTTAAACAGATGTAATTATTTTCTAAGCAAAACTAAAACATTTCTTTATTCAAATACAAATAAAAATATTTCCATAATCCACAAGAGACTTTTCTGATTTCCTTAAATTAAAAATATTAAAATAGGCCTGTGCATTCATTATATAGTACTATTCCACAGAATTTTCTGTGATGATCAAAATGTTCTTTATATCAATGCTGTCCCTATGGCAGTCACTAGCCACATATGGCTACTGAGTACTTAAAATGTAGCTAATGCAATTGAAGAATTAAATTTTAATTTTAATTAATTTAAGTTTTAATAGCTACATATATATGACTAGTGGCTACTGTACTGAACAACAGTTATAGCCTATCAAATGATCACAACTAGGTATAATACCTCAGTGTAATACATATTAAAAGAAAAGCAGTAAGCAACCCAAGTGTCCATTAATGGATGAATAAACAAAATATGGTATATACATACAACAGAATACTATTCAAGCTTAAAAAGGAAGGAAATTCACACTACAACAAAGATGAACCTTGAGGACACTGTGTGAAGTGAAATAAGCCAAGCACAGAAAGATATACACTGCATACTTCCATTCATACGTCAAATTCAGAAAGACAGAAAGTAGAATCGTTTTTGCCAGGACTTGAAGAAAGATGGTAATGAGAAGTCAGTGCTGAATGGATGCACAGTGTCAGCTTTCTAAGGTGAGAAGAGCTCCACAGATTGGTGGTGACAGCTGCCCAGCACAGTGGATATACTTAGTGCCACTGAACTTAAGGCACACTTAAGAATTATTAAGATGGCAAATGTCATGTACATTTTACCACAATCAAAAAACTTTTTAAAAGCATCATAATCTGACCAAATAAGTACTTCTGATAAAATAGCTAACTGGAAATCTAAAGGGGATACCATGCTTCCTACACATGAAAACATCAGATCTGCTGAGAAAAAACTATAGTAAGCCCATAAGGAATAAAGGTGTATTACATTAACCCACTAGAACCAAGAGCTGAGCATTCTACTTCTTCAGGATCTAGCTGGACAGAGAATACTGTCTCTTTTAAGAAGGCACAAGGCTAGACAAAGTCAAGTCAAAGCTGAGCGGTAAAGTACTGTCTGTTTTGTTGTTTGGTTTAATTTGGTTTTAGGCACTGGCAATAGAGCTGGCCTTGGGCGAGACACATAATGTGCAACAAGAAAAACAAAACAGAAATACATTCAGTTAACTGTACAGTTATTTTTAACTTTCTTAGAAGATAGCATGAATTCTATTTTAGTAAAAGGGCATAATAAAAGTACAGCTCTCAGGTTGTAAGAGCCTAGCAGGGAAAAACTAGGGTAGGGATGACAATACTACCACTAAGGAGAAATTACTTAGGCGCAAGATAGGAGGATAAAATTAATGTAGATAACAAAAACAAACAGATCATCCTTTTTCTCACACATCTATCTGAATGTATTTAGGCCCAAATGGCTCCAATCACTAGAAATACTAACACATCACAACAAAATATTTTAGGAAAGTTATTAGATGCTCAAGTGGAAAAGGGTGTATAAAAATTTTAAAAACTTGTATATTTAAAACAGTTTGTTACTATATTTGACCCCACAGTCATAAACTAGAAATAAGTGCAGACTAAACTTTAACATCATTTATAGGAATAAATATATTATTCCTATAAATGATATAAAACAAACAAGCATTTTTTCAGTGCACTAATGCATTTCATGCACAATGAAATACTTTGCAGGTTGATACTATGGGTAACATGACTGGCCCATTTTAACATAATTTACATAAATATAGAAAATATGATTCAACTTCATTAGTAATAGCTTCTTTAAATGATTTTTAAATTTTGTATAAATTTTAAATCATGATAAACTCTCCAGAAGTTACATACTACTGCTGCCGGCATCACTAAACCTCTACAGTATTTTTATGTTATAAAAATTCTACAAAGGACTTTGATACTACCATGAATACTGATAGCTAGTTGGAAACTAAATATTACCTTTATAGTTCTGTTCTCTTGAAAAAAATTGACAAGCATTTTAAAAATAGCTCTAATAATGTTAACCACTTTTAGGTATACTAAAGAAAAAAATTACAACTTTAAAAGTTAATAAACTAGAATCGTATAGAGGACTAAAATGAAGGGTAGGAATCAAAAGACAACAGTTCATGTTAAAGCAAGCACTGGCTGAGTAAACGTGAACACCTGTAAACTGGGTATACTAATCCCTTCTCATGCCTAACTAAAAGGATTATTTTAAGAATCAACTGAAATAATACATATAAAAGTGCTTTATAACTCAAAAATGCTTTGCAAACATAGAGTGGTATTGCTATTAGTAATATTACTCATATTTTTTCAATGTTTTCCTCTTNCACCTGTAAACTGGGTATACTAATCCCTTCTCATGCCTAACTAAAAGGATTATTTTAAGAATCAACTGAAATAATACATATAAAAGTGCTTTATAACTCAAAAATGCTTTGCAAACATAGAGTGGTATTGCTATTAGTAATATTACTCATATTTTTTCAATGTTTTCCTCTTTATTTTATATGAGATAACTTTATAACTAATACTAGTTCCATTTCTATAATTACCATTACAGTATAGTCAAATACAGGCTGTTCACCATCTGGCCAACTTGAAAGAAAAGGAAAGGAAAGGTCCATTTTTTTAAAATTTAGTTAAGTGCTTTTCTTTTAGGGATTTGGTAAGTAATAATTTTACCTTAGATCTGATACTTAAGATTTCTAGTCCTTAAAAGGACAAGCCAAAACTAACTGTAGAATTTTGTACAGAGTTTTATGAGGTTTTAACACAATGCAAACACACGCCAGAAAAAAAATTATAGTAAAAAGAACTTTCCTGATGCTGGAGTGCAAAGACAAGGTCTCCAAAGCAATAAAATGAAAAGTCAATTATGCTAACAAATAAGCAACAGACAATTGGACATTTACTATAACTTACACATCAAAGCTCAAGTATATTCAATTAGAGTTGGCATTACTTATTAAAATTCAGAAGTCTATTACTACAAGTTTGTTTTTTCAATGCTGAAATGTACAGGACCATTTTGGAATTTGAACTATATAATCTTAGTTCAAATTTATAAAAAGTCCTCTGGGAAAGGACAAGGTAAGAATCTGAACTCTCTAAAGATAAGAATCTGAAATCTCTGAACTGTTTTACTGCTCAATATTTACAATGCATATTTTTTGCATGACAAGGAAATAGATTCTCAAATGAAAGCTTAATCCTGGAAGTTCATCATTTGTCTATGATTTCTTTTATTATCCTTACACACCATACTTCAGCATACTGATACTTTAAATTAAGACAATCATGGAAACACATACACCTTTTAGACAGCTATCCACATTATATTCTACATGAAGCAAAGGGAGGGAAGAAAAGGGAAAACAACCTATGAAGTATGATCAGTTCTCTAGAGCTTTTATGCCAAACTTCAGCCAGCCTGTCAACCACAAAACTTAAATATTTAAAGAAAAATGAAGTAATCCTAAAATATAAACTTCCAAGGGAAAGATTACTCTTTACTATATACCAGGAACTTTATGTAAATCATTCAAAAAAACACATCAGGGAAATGCACATCAAAACCACAATGAGATATTACTTAACATCTGTCAGAATGGCTAGCAACAAAAACAACACAAATAACAAAAAGAAAAATACTATATATTATCCCCTATTGCAGAATCTAAAAAACAAGAAAGAAAAAAGATACAAATGAACTTATTTACAAAACAGAAGCAGACTCACAGACTTAGAGAAGGAAATTATAGTTACCAGAGGTGAAGGGTGGGGGTAGGGGGAAGCATAGTTTGGGAGTTTCAGATTGACATGTATATACACTGCTGTATTTAAAATGGATAACCAGCAAGGACCTGCTATATAGTACAGGAACTCCCTTCAGTATTATGTAACAACCTAACTGGGAAAACAATGTGAAAAGAATAAATATACGTATTATATAACTGAATCACTTTGCTGTACACCTGAAACTAACACAACATTGTTAATCAACTATGCTTCAACATGAAATAAAAAGTTAAAATAAACAAACGTTGGTGAGGATACGGAGAAAAGAGAACACTCTTAAACTCTTGGTAAGAGTGTAAATTGGCGCAGCCACTGCAGAAAACAGTCTTCTCAAAAAAACTAAAAATAGAACTACACAGGACCCAGTAATTCTACTCCTGGGTATATATCCAAAAAAACAGCAAAAGATTAAAAAAGATACATGAATCCCAATGTTCATAGCAGCATTATTTATAGTTGCCAGGTTATGGAAGCTGCTGCTGCTGCTGCTGCTGCTGCTAAGTAGCTTTAGTCGTGTCCGACTCTGCGACCCCATAGACGGCAGCCCACCAGGCTCTGCCGTCCCTGGGATTCTCCAAGCAAGAATACTGGAGTGGATTGCCATTTCTTTCTCTAATGCATGAAAGTGAAAATTGAAATTGAAGTCGCTCAGTCGTGTCCGAATCTTAGCAACCCCACGGACTGCAGCCCACCAGGCTCCTTCGTCCATGGGATTTTCCAGGCAAGAGTACTGGAGTGGGGTTTATGGAAGCTATCTAAGTGTCTACCCACAGATGAATGGATAAAGAAATCTCACACGCCTCACACACACACTCACGAATACCAGTCAGCCACACACACACACACACACACAAATACCACTCAGCCATAAAAAAGAATGAAATTTTACCATCTGCAGCAACATGGATGGACTTGAAGGGTGTTATGCTAAGTGAAATAAGCCAGACACTGTATGGTGTCATTTATGTGTAGAATCTAAAAAATATAACAAACTAGTGAATCTAACAAAAAAGAAGCAGACTCACTGATAGAACAAACTAGTGCTTACCAGTAGGGAGAGGGGTGGAGGTAGGGGCAATACAGAAGTAGGGGATTAAGAGGTACAAAAAAGGATATAGTGTACAACCCAGGGAATACAGTCAATATTTTATAATAAAAAGCTATGGTTTTTCCAGCAGTCATGTATGGATGTGAGAGTTGGACTATAAAGAAAGCCGAGTGCCAAAGAATTGATGCTTTTGAACTGTAGTGCTGAAGAAGACACTTAAGAGTCCCTTGGACTGCAAAGAGATCCAACCAGTCCATTCTAAAGGAGATCAGTCCTGAATATTCATTGAAAGGACTGATGCTGAAGCTGCAACTCCAATACTTTGGCCACCTGATTCGAAGAACTGACTCCTTGGAAAAAGATCCTGATGTTGGGAAATACTGAAGGCAGGAAGAGAAGGGGATGACAGAGGACGAGCTGGTTAGATGGCATCACCGACTCAATGGACATGAGTTTGAACAAGCTCCAGGAGTTGGTGATGGACAGGGAATCCTGGCATGCTGCAGTCCATGGGGTTGCCAAGAGTTGGACACAACTGAGCGACTGAACTGAACTGATAAATGGAGTATAACCTTTAAAAATTGTGAATCACTATACTGTACATTCAGAGAAGGCAATGGCAACCCACTCCAGTACTCTTGCCTGGAAACTCCCATGGACAGAGGAGCCTGGTAGGCTGCAGTCCATGGGGTCGCTGAGTCAGACACGACTGAGCGACTTCACTTTCTCTTTTCATTTCATGCATTGGAGAAGGAAATGGCAACCCACTCCAGTGTTCTTGCCTGGAGAATCCCAGGGATGGCGGAGCCCAGCGGGCTGCCGTCTGTGGGGTCGCACAGAGTCAGACACGACTGAAGCGACTTAGCAGCAGCAGCAGCAGCATACTGTACATTGTAACTTACATAATGGGTTCCCCATGTGGTAAAGAATTCGTCTACCAAGCAGGAGACATGGGTTCCATCCCCAGGTCAGGAAGATCCCCTAGAGAAGGACATGGCAACACACTCCAGTATTCTTGCCTGGGAAATCCCACGGACAGAGGAGCCTGCTTCCTCTGTCCTACGGAAATCTTGAATTCCTCAAGAATTTAGGATTACTATGTAATCCCATAGTAATTTAGGACCCCTAAATTACTGTGTACATGCTCAGTGGCTCAGTCATGTCCAACTCTTTTGTGACCTCAAGGACTATACCCTGCCAGCCTCCTGTCGAGATTTCCCAGGCAAGAATACTAGAACTTCTCCAGTATTCCTCCTCCAGAGGATCTTCCCGACCCTCCAGCCACTCCCTCCTCCAGAGGATCTTCCCGACCCAGGGACTGAACCCGTGGCTCCTGTGACTCCTACTTTGGCAGGTGAATTGTTTACTACTGAGCCACTTGGGAAGACCAAATTACTACGACTGAAGGTAATGTACTTAAAATCATATACTGGTCAAGTGGCTCCACCTAAAAAAAATAATAATAATAATGCAGTTCTATTCCCTCATAAATACCACAGCAAAAATAGAAGAAGAAAAAAAGTTTAAAGTAATACACTTAAAATTTGGGGACTTTTAGGCAAAAGACTGATATTTATTCAACAAACTTTAATAAACAGCTACTATGTACAAGTTACTCGGCTCAGGACAAAAGGGTAAAGATGAAGATAGGATATACAGTTCTTTTCATCAAAGATTTTAAGCATTCAACACAGGAGAGAAGATGAGGTAGGATACAAACAACTATAGTGGAATACAATGTATGGTAAAAGTCATGAGATAGAAAATAGCCTACTTAAGTTTTGAGGAGACATTATACATGACTAGGGGAATACAAGGGAAAAAATTAAAAACCTGATTTAAACCAGGTCCTAAAGAAGCATTCCAGTTGATAAAATGTAACAATATAGACAGAGAATATAGGTGAGAAAAAAATTGCTAATCACAGTATGCCTGAAAAATAGGTTGTCTGCATGAAAAGAGTTAAGAATTAAAAGGTATTTTGAGGCCACAACAATGACAGCTTTCAGTGCTGAGCTAAGGAATTAGGACTACATCTCACAAGCAGTCAGGAGTCCCTGAATGCTGCAGACAACTTCTCAATCTAGCAGTTGCACACAGTCTAAACAAAAACAGAACGAGGCTGAAGAGGTAGAGGTGGAATATCAAGACCCTGTAATCCAATCCAAATGATGAGAGTCCAGACTCAGACAGTGGCAAAGTGATGAATGAATTCACTTTACATAACTAGAAGAATCAGCTGAATAGGCTGAGACAGCAGTCAAGTAAAGGTGACCAGTAGATTTTTTTAGTTTGGTCAATCACGGAAAGAATGATCACCTTTAGGGATACAGAGAAATCAGATGTAGTAACTGGTCACAGAATTAGTCATAGACATCATTTATTTATTATGCGTTTGTTTGTGCAAGCATATATTAACTATAAGCCATATGTCAGGTTAAAGCAGGACAGAAAATTGAGTAAGATTTAATTCTTATCCTGAAACTGAGAGATACACATATAATTTAACAATTGGATACACATCCAACTGCCATATTGGATAATATATTCAATTACAAGAGTTGCAAAACAGGAAGCAGGCTAATTTGCCAATGGATCAAAATGCTACATGATCAATCAGTAAATTTACTTATTTATCAAAAATGTACCTTAAGTCATAAAGTATTCTTGATTATATGATATAAATATATTTATATATTCAACAAATGCATTTTTCTTAGTGGAATTTTAAGGAGTGCTCAATTTGTCAAAAAGTTTTTCAGGCAGACCATCAATAAATTTAACTAAAATGAAAATTAATTTTTTCATCAAAAGATACCATAGAAATGACAAGAACGGTATTTAGTATTCTAGATCTGTAAATACCAATAAATCCTGCAAGAGAAGACTATTTTCTATTTACATTCAATATTAAATCTGATCAACTACAGCACTTTATTGCCAACCTATGCATATAACTGAATAACCAATTCAGGAAAATGTAAATCAAGACCTAAATCAAGACCATAATAAGATCGCATTTTTCACTTTCCTCATCTGCAAAACATTAAGACAATACCAAATGTCAGAGAAGATGGATAAGCAAAGGATCATTCATCTATTATATGCTGACATGAATATAAATTGGCACAACCACACTGGAAGTTGGGCATTACCATGTGAAGTAACAATTCAACATATTGGTGTATAATTAATAGAAATTCATATATATGCAAGAAGAAAATATGCACAGAACATCCATCATTGTTCACAATTACAAAAACCATAAAATAAACACCCAATAAGGAGGAAATCAGTGGATAAATATCCAAATATCCCATAAGGGGAGAGCTGAATATTTTACTCATTGAAATGTTACACAGCAAATAACAATATGGTTAAATCAGCAATATAAGTGAAAAATCAAGTTTGGAGAGACTATAAACAACTCAATAAGAGATACAACTTTTAGAACTATATATCCAAGAAAACTGAATTCAAAGAGAATGAACACAGAACTCAGCATGATGGTTACTCTGGATGACAAGAAAGTGGGGGTTCAGTTCAGTTCAGTCGCTCAGTCGTGTCTGACTCTTTGCGACCCCATTAATCGCAGCACGCCAGGCCTCCCTGTTCATTACCATCTCTCGGAGTTCACTCAGACTCACGTCCATCGAGTTCATGATGCCATCCAAGTAGGGGAATGGAATAAAGAAAAACCATGTGTAGGTTAAGATCCTAGCTTTGTGGGGGAATTAGGGAGTGTGTAGTGATTCCTGGGTGTTTATTACAATATATATAGATGGATGATTAATCCAAACCAGTGTACCTAAGGTTTAATAAAAAGAAAAATAAAATCTGAAAATTTAATGAAATTTGTTCAATGAAAATTCTGAAACAGACAAAAGAAGTACCTCCTTAGAGAATTACTACACAAACAACTATAGCAAAGGGAAAACAATATGATTAACTGTAAAATACATAATTTCAGCACACATATTGGGTTATAAGTATATTTTCTGTAATCTAAAATAAATTCTCAATTCTATAATCACAACATTCCAATAAATTAAGATGTTTGTAAGCCAGAGCAGTAAAGCTTCAACCAATTATAAAAACTAAACATTGCCAAGTTCCTAAAATAGACAAATTCTTATAATAATGGTATATATTATATAATTCTTATCAGTTCATCTCTATAATATGACATCAACATTTAGATGTTGAAGTCTAAATGATGTTACCTTCAGATATTACCTTCGGATCTAAGGTATTTATATCATCACCAAATACACTCCTCAGGCTTTCCTGTTCTTCATTTTTAACAGATAATAGTTATGTATACACTGTTAGAAAAATTTAATGTTTCTAGGATTGTGAAAAACTAAATGTGACAAGAGAGACAGCTTTAAATAAGATTTCATTAGATAAAATTAGGGGAATTTAGACATGTACCAACCAGTAATGCTGAAGAGGCTGAAGTTGAACGGTTCTATGAAGACTTACAAGATCTTTCAGAACTAACACACAAAAAAGATGTCCTTTTCATTATAGGGGACTGGAATGCTAAAGTAGGAAGTCAAGAAACACCTGGAGTAACAGGTAAATTTGGCCTTGGAATGCAGAATGAAGCAGGGCAAAGACTAATAGAGTTTTGCCAAGAAAATGCACTGGTCATAGCAAGCACCTTCTTCCAACACAAGAGAAGACTCTACACATCGACATCACCAGATGGTCAACACCAAAATCAGATTGATCATATTCTTTGCAGCCAAAGATGGAGAAGCTCTATACAGTCAACAAAAACAAGACCAGGAGCTGACTGTGGCTCAGATCATGAACTCCTTATTACCAAATTCAGACTTAAATTGAAGAAAGTAGGGAAAACCGCTAGACTATTCAGGTATGACCTAAATCAAATCCCTTATGATTATACAGTGGAAGTGAGAAATAGATTTAAGGGCCTAGATCTGATAGATAGAGTGCCTGATGAACTATGGAATGAGGTTNCTGTGGCTCAGATCATGAACTCCTTATTACCAAATTCAGACTTAAATTAAAGAAAGTAAGGAAAACCGCTAGACTATTCAGGTATGACCTAAATCAAATCCCTTATGATTATACAGTGGAAGTGAGAGGACTCAGGATACCTGAATTCTATCCTGGATTCTCTCCCCTGAGATGTTCTTGATGGAAGTAAACTCCACGAGACAAGAGAACATGACCCATTTGATTAGTATGAGGGAACTTGTGCTCCTCATTCCACTGCAGAGATTTTCATTAAACTGGGCTAAAACACATGGTTTAGACTTAACACAGGCAAGCCTTTCCTGGTCTGTTCTAGAAAGGCAGACCTCAAGTGATACTGACAGCCCAACAGAGTCTTCAGAGGAAGAGAAAGAGTAAGGTGGACATGCCCAAACAGGGAAGGCAGCTTCCTGCTCAGCCCACCACCCTGCACAGGACACAGGACCAGAGAGCATAATGGCAGGCATGGTCCCAGCTGTTGATGATGTGAGCCAATCCATGTGCAGGAATTTGAGCAGTCCTCTGCCAGATCCTTCATAAAGGATTCCCTGGTTATAGTGTAAACAAGATGGTTTGGGAAGGGTGACAAGAACATCAGTGAGTAAGCAAAAGCAAATGTCTATGCAGAAAATGGCACCCAGCATCAAGGTGAAATGGAAATAAGGTGTGTTTAACAAATGATGTAAATATAACAGTGGGACCCCAAACCCAGTGCCGTCTCCCCATTACACCTCCTCTGCAGTGCAGGAGTTACCTCAGCTCAATGCCAGTGCCCAGACTATAAAACAGATATGCTAACCAGACAAGGCAAAATGGTTCCCTGTGGGGATTATCACTCCTTAGTGAAACCAGACTTGGTAGAGGTCCCAGGGAGCCCACCGGGAGGTGAGACCCTGGGCAGGACACGGTTTAAGGACAAGAAACACACACTGTTGTTGGGGAAAGTTCTGTACTGCCTCTCGGTCACAACAGGGACGAGAGGCAGGCCCACCTTCGGGAGCTGACTGCAGCCCACACAGAGAATCAGTTAACAGAGGCCAGATTGCACGTGTGCCCTGAGTGAGGCGAGACTCTAGTCAAACTCAATATGGAGTTTGAATCTGGCACAATTTCCCTGAAACAGGTGGCCAGAGGAGAACAAAGGCAATTGCCCCAGAGCCACTGGGAATGACAGTGACAAGATTTAACTACGCAAATCCGCATCACAGTAAGGAGACTGCTCAGCCATCAGTAGCAGAAAATCCCGCTTTTTGGTGGCCTGAACAGTGATAGTTTATTTGCCTCACATCACAGGAAGTCCAGCACAGGCGGTCCTGGGACGATAGTGGCTGGATCAAGCTGTCAGGAATGCCAGCTCTCTGTTTTTCCTTCTCTGCCCTCCAGTCCTTGGCTTTATCTTCATGCTTGTCACTTCCTAGTTGCCAGCAAGAGATTCTGGCTCCCACCTCATTATGGGGCTCAGGTTTACATTTGAAGCAGGAGGGAGTCTACAGAGGAGGGAGAATGGAACAGCTTCTCAAACACAAGCAGAGACAAGAGGAGGCACCTCCAGCACAGGCTCTCACCCTCCCAGATCTACCAAATACTCAGTGACTAGATTTCTATTCATGCATTTCTGACAACAGCCAGTATCCTAATAATTGTTGCTATTTAGTCATTTCAGTCATGCCCGACCCTTTGCGACCCCAGGGTCTATAGCCTGCAAGGCTCCTCTGTCCATGGGATTCTTCAGGCAAGAATACTGGTGTGGGTTCCAATTTCCTTCTCCAGGGGATCTTCCTGTCCCAGGAATTGAACCCATGAATTCTGCACTAGCAGGTGGATACTTTACCAGAGAAAACCATCTTTATAATAAATGTGACTAATTTTCTTTTATCTTGATTATATTGGCTCAAGCTCACTTCCGTCACTTGCAAAAAGAATAGTCTGATTGAATGTATTTACGAGGTCAGGTTCACCTTAGTCATACAAATATCTCAGAGTTTATGTGGCCTTTCAACTTTATGTTGGAGATCTGTTTCTAAACATTATGTTTAATGGTTTATGCAATAATAATAGGGATGGTAGCCACTATTTATTGAGCACATGAAACACTGCAGGTACTGTTCGAGGCATTTTATGCTCATTCTTAACATCCTCACATCCTGACAAGTGTCCTTGTACATAAAGGTATTGACACTCAGAGAAGTAACTTTCCTGAGCTTGTTCAGCTAGTAATGATCCAACGATAGACTGACCCCTCTGTCTCCAGAGCTTAGTCCACTTGGATATGGTTTTTTGAAGTTATGATCTGAGGGTTTTCTGGATTAAACTCACGCTGGGTATTGCTAAATATTCAAATTCCTGAGTCCTTTTTTTAAACAGACTGATTTAAACTCTCTGGGGTTGGGACTGGAGGTTGGAATTCAAGAATCTACAGTTTAGACAAGTTTCTTGCCTAACTCTTCTCCAGGCTGTTAGTTCAAAACCGTAGGAGCTTCCCAGTGAAATCTGAAACTGACTCCATGCACAGAGGGCAGGGAGATACCATGAAAAGAGACCCTAGACCATTCCAGGTTGGTAGGTGGCAGTTTTAATAAGTAAAGGAACACACATGCAGGTTTGTCTTGGGTGGTCACAAGACAAGGAATCTGTATCTTTCTCTCCTTTTTAAAAGCTGAAATGTAGTTGATGTACAATATTATATAAGTTACAGGTGAACAATACAGTGATTTATAGTTTATATATATAAATTTTATATATTTTAAATTTTTTTAAAATTAACATTTTTTAACTTTATACATAAATTTCTTCTATTTATAGTTATTATAAAACACTGGCTATATCCCCTGTGTTGTGCAATATATCCTTGTTGCTTATTTTGAACATAATTGCTTGAACCTCTAATCCCCTACCTCTTGCCTCTACCGACTTCCCTTTCCCTGTTGGTAACCACTAGTTTGTTCTCTATATCTGTGAATCAGCTTCTTTTTTGTTATATTCACTAGTTTGTTATATTGTTAAGATTCCACATATAAGTGATATCATATAGTTTTTGTATTTTTCTAATGTATTTCACTTAGCATAATGCCTTCCATGTTGCTGCAAATGGCAGAATTTCATTCTTTTTGTGGCTTAGTAGTATTCCATTGTCTGCCTGATAAGGCAGGACATGTGAGTTCAATCCCTGGGTTGGGAAGATACACCAGAGAAGGAAACAGCCACCCACTCCAGTATTCTCACCTGGAAAACCCCATGGACAGAGGAGCCTGGCAGGCTACAGTCCATGAAGTCACAAAAGTCAGACTGGACTTAGCAACTGAGCACACACACACAGTGTTCCATTGTATATACTGATATATATACACCTCATCTTTTTTATCCAGTCATCTGTTGATGGACCCTTGGGTTACTTCCATGTTTTGGTCATTGTAAAGAATGCTGTTATAAATATTGGGGTACACTTATCTTTTGAACTAGCATTTTTGTTTCTTTCAGATATATATCCAGGAGTAGAATTTCTAGGTCATGTGGTAGTTTTTATTTTAGCTTTTTGAGAAACCTCTGGACTGTTTTCCACAGTGGTTATATCAATGTACATTCCCACCAACAGTGCACTAGGGTTCCCTTCCTCTATATCCTCCCCAACATTTGTTATTTATATTCTTTTTGATGAAAGCCATTCTGACCGATGTGAGGTGAAATCTCATTGTGGTTTTGATTTGCATTTCCCTGATGATTATCAATGTTGAGCATCTTTTAATGTGCCTGTTGGCCACCCACATTTCCCCTTTGGAAAAAATGTCTATTCAGTTTTTCTGAACATTGTTTAATCAGAAAATGTTTCTTTTGTTTTTTTGATGCTGAGTTGTATGAACCATTTATATATGTTGGATATTAACCCCTCATCAGTCATATTATTTGCAAATATTTTCTCCGATTCAGTAGGTTGTCTTCATTTTGTTGATAGCTTCCTTTGCAGTGCAAAAGCTTTTAAGTTTAATTAGGTCCCATTTGCTTATTTCTGTTTTTATCTCCTTCACTTTAGGAGACAGAATCTTAGAAGAATGTATAGAGGCCTTAACTGGGTTTAGTCATGTATACCATCCAGATGGTCTCAGTATCACATTCCCCTCTGAAGGGTGCATCCCTGCAATGACTCCAGCTATGAAAATGGTGGGCAGAACATATATTCCAAGAAGGAGGGAGTGAGAAGTCTCCAATTGCCTGGCTCCAGCTCACAGATCAAACAACAGGTAGGCACGCCCTCCTGATGGAGGACCAAAGCATGCTAGAGCCTGGGAGGCACAGCTTCTCCTCTCGGAAGTTGTCCTATGTTTAGTATGGTTAGCTCAACTGTGGCTAATGCTGAGGGCATTTTTTACTAGAGTCAGTAGTAGTGTAAGGACAAAAATCTTTTTAATATGAGGCCTAATTCTTCCTGTAGAAAATAGAAGAGACTCTCCTACCTCCTTTTTTTTAGAACAGTGACTTTGGAAAATTTATAATCATTAAGTATTTTCTCCTTCCCTGGTGGCTCAGATGGTAAAAGCATCTGCCTGCAATGCGGGAGAACTGGGTTTGATCCCTGGGTTAGGAAGATCCCCTGGATAAAGAAATGGCAACCCACTCCAGTACTCTTGCCTGGAAAATCCATGGATGGAGGAGCCTGGTGGCTACAGTCCATGGGGTTGCAAAGAGTCAGACAAGACTGAGTGACTTCACTTTCACTTTCTTCTTCTGAGATGTATATAAATCCTTCTGAAAATGAGATAGGCCATCTGTCAGCTCTAGGACCCAGAAACGTCTTTCTCATAGGACCTGGAAGCCATCCCTTTGAAAGGCAAATATCTAGGGAGGTAGCACCCCTCCCTCTCAGTTTCTGTGGGAAGGTCTGAGCCTAACCTCATTGGGACAGGAGGAGGGGGGTGGAGAAGGGAGGCTTCCCCAATTTGCAAAGCTACTTCCTGTCATAAAGACATGAGGCCTGTCTCCTTCTGGATCAAGCCAAGACACCAACACAGACGGTTGCCCCAGTTACCAGATAAAGTTGGGATGAACTATTTGTGGCAACTGGCTCCATCAAGTCCTCTTCCTTGATGACTAACTATTGTCTGTCTCAGAACATGTATGGAGTGGGTAGTATCTGCTGTGTTATGTAAGAACTGAAATGCCTTCCTGTCTTTGCAGTCTCTTAGTGGACTACCTGATATATACATCACATTGTGGCTTAATGCTTATTCAATAATAAAAGTGTTTTACTTCTCTACTACTTTTGTGAAGGGGTTTTCTGGGTTGGGAGATTTGTTTTTAATTATATTGACTAACTGACTTGCCTCTTGAGAAATCTGTATGCAGGTCAGGAAGTAATAGTTAGAATTGGACATGGAACAATAGACTGGTTCCAAATAGGAAAAGGAGTACGTCAAGGCTGTATATTGTTACCCTGCTTATTTAACTTATATGCAGAGTACATCCTGAGAAAAACTGGGCTGGATGAAGCATAAGATTCAAGATTGGAATCAAAATTGCTGGGAGAAATATCAATAACTTCAGATACGCAGATGACACCACCCTTATGGCAAAAAGTGAAGAAGAACTAAAGAGCCTCTTGATGAAAGTGAAAGAGGAGAGTGAAAAAGTTGGCGAAAGCTCAACATTCAGAAAACTAAGATCATGACATCTAGTCTCATCACTTCATGGCAAATAGATGGGGAAACAATGGAAACAGTGAGAGATTTTATTTTTTTGTCTCCAAAATCAAGGCGGATGGTGACTGCAGCCATGAAATGAAAAGACGCTTACTCCTTGGAAGGAGAATTCTGACCAACCTAGACAGCATATGAAAAAGCAGAGACATTACTTTGCCAACAAAGGCCCATCTAGTCAAGACTATGGTTTTTCCAGTAGTCATGTATGGATGTGAGAGTTGGACTATAAAGAAAGCTGAGCCCCAAAGAATAGATGCTTTTGAACTGTGGTGTTGGAGAAGACTCTTGAGAGTCCCTTGGACTGCAGGGAGATCCAACCAGTCCATCCTAAAGGAAATCAATCCTGACTGCTCATTGGAAGGACTGATGTTGAAGCTGAAACTCCAATACTTTGGCCACCTGATGCGAAGAGTTGACTCATTGGAAAAGACCCTGATACTGGGAAAGATTGAAGGCAGGAGGAGAAGGGGGAGACAGAGGATGAGATGGTTGCATGGCATCACTGACTCAATGGACATGGGTTTGGGTAGACTCCAGAAATTGGTGATGGACAGGAAGGCCTGCTGTGCTGCAGTCCATGGGATTGCAAAGAGTCAGACACGACTGAGCAACTGAACTGAACAGTACTAAACAGTAGCAATATTCTTACTCTACAAGATAAAAGAAAAATTATTTTGATTCTTCCCAAATCAGCTCAGTAGAATATATTCCTGAGAAAATGTTATTATTCATGACCATACTAAGAGTAAAGGTAACAAGCTCAAACACAAGAGGCATGGGTTATATTAAGCCTCATATCATACTTGCTGCATGTTCTCCCTTACAATGAAGATAAATACCCCCAAAAAGACCACCTCAGTTTTGTCATCTACGAACTGGGATGCCACAGCGACAAAACCACATAGCAATCTTAAGGCACTTCCTCACAAAAGGTTCCTGTGAAAGTGATTATCTGTGAAAAGGTCAAGTTAAAATAATTCTGGAAACCATTCTTGTAAAACCTCAAATCAGGAAATAACATACAATAGAAATAAGATAATAGAATCTAGAAAGGTTGAAGAAGTAAAGTGAAGTGAAGTGAAGGCACTCAGTTGTGTCCGACTCTTTGCGACCCCATGGACTGTAGCCCATCAGGCTCCTCTGTCCATGGGATTCTCCAGGCAAGAATACTGGAGTGGTTTGCCATTTCCTTCTCCACTGCTGCTGCTGCTGCTGCTGCTAAATCGCTTCAGTCGCGTCCGACTCTGTGCAACCCCATAGACAGCAGCCCACCAGGCTCCCCCGTCCCTGGGATTCTCCAGATAAGAACACTGGAGTGGGTTGCCATTTCCTTCTCCACTAGAAAGTTTAAAACAGACAATTTCCACCCACAACATCCTTTCCCTCAAAGCCCCCAGGGCAGACTTTCCTATAAACACTGAACGGGCCAAAAGTCCCAGTATCATTATCTCAGGCAGTGGGTCAGGGCTAACAAACCTACTCAACAAAGAACTAGGGGATGCGGAGTCAGGGACACACAGGTTCCTGTGGGAAATAAGTCCATTCCATCAAGGATATAAACACTGGCTTTTTCTGGAATTACTAGAAGATGATTTCTTCCTTCTGCCATTCTAGGGTTTTCACCTGCAAGGCAGATAAGGGAAAACTTAAAGGAATCAAAAGAAATGGGAATCAAGAAGCTACTAGGCAATGGAACAGGATAGAAAACCCAGAAATAAGCCCATGCACCTATAGCCAATTAATCCATGACAACACAGGCAAGACTTCATGATGCTGGGAAGACAGTATCTTCAATAAATGGTATTGAGAAAACTGGACAGTCACATGTAAAAGAATGAAATGAGATCATCAATTAACTCCATAAAAAAAAAAAAAAAGCTCAAAATGGATTAAAGATCTAAAATGTTAGATAAGACACTATAAAACTCTTAGAGGAAAACATAGGCAGAACACTCTCAGACATAAATCACAGCAAAATCTTTTTTAATCCATCTCCCAGAATAATGGATACAAAAGCAGAAATAAACAAATGGGACCTACTTAAATTCAAAAGCTTTTGCAAAGCAAAGGAAACAATAAACAAAACGAAAAGACAACCCACAGACTGGGAGAAAATATTTGCAAATGATATGACTGATAAGAGATTAAACTCCAAAATTTATAAACAGCTTATGACGCTTAATAGCATCAAAATAAACAACCCACTCAAAAAATGGGCAGAAGACCTGATAGACAGTTCTCTTAAGGGTACATACAGATGGCCAATAGGCACATGAAAAAATGTTCAAAATCTCTAGATATTAGAGAAATGCAAATCAAAGCTACAATGAGGTATCATCTCACACCGATCATAATGGCTATCATCAAAAAATCCACAAACAAATTCCGGAGAAGGTGTGGAGAGAAGGGAACCCTCCTGCTCTGTTGGTGGGAATGTAAAATGATACAGTCACTATGAAGAACAGTATGGACATTCCTTAAAAAACTAAAAATAGAGCTACCATATGACCCTGCAATCCCACTCTTGGGCATATATCCAGAGAAAAACATGGCGCAAAAGGATACGTGCCTCTGAATGTTCATTGCAGCACTGTTCACAATGGCCAAAACATGGAAACAATCTAAATGTCTATTGACAGAGGAATGGATAAAGAAGATGTGGGGGGGGTGTGTGTGTATTACTCAGCCATTAAAGAGAATGAAATAAGGCCATTTTCAGCAACATGGATGGACCTAGAGAGTGTCGTACCAATTGAAGTACGTCAGACAGAGAAGGAGAAATATCATTTGACATCTCTTATATGTGGAATTCAAAAAGAAATGATAAAAATGAACTTACAAAACAGAAAGAGACTCACAGACTTAGAAAACAAACTCATGGTTGCTGGGGGGAAGGGATAGTTAAGAACTTCAGGAAGGTCATGTACACGCTGTTATATTTAAAATGGATAACAAACAAAAACCTATTGTATAGCATATGGAACTCTGCCCAGTATTGTAGGCCATCCAGATGGGACGGTGGTTTGAGGGAGCACACCATGAATGTGTTTCTATCCTGAGAAGAAGTGTGTCTCAGTTACATGTATATGTATGGATACATGTATTATACGTATGACTGAGTCCCTTTACTGTTCATCTGAACAGTATCACAACATTGTTAATTAGCTATACCCCAATATAAAATGGTTTTGGTTTTAAAGAAAACAAAGAATAAAAATTTTTTTAAAGAAAAGAAAAAAAGATACTAGGGTTTTATGTTTGCAGTTTTGTTTTTGTCTTTTTTGCCTTTAGGTCATTTTGTTTCAATTATTCTCCTCGTGGTAAGTTTAAAATTTTTACATTTATAAGCAAATTATGAAGGAAGGAAGAAAACAGCGCCAACTTCATTTTTTCATTTAAAATTACCTGCAGCCAAAAGTAGTGCTTAAGTTCCATTAAGTGTTTTCTATTAAATGTATAAAAGATATAACAATAATCAAAGCTCCTTTACTAAAAAGCCTGAATTTGTGTTTTCATTCAATTGCGAGTTAAACATAAATCCTGAAAGAAAACTTCACCTATGGCTTTAAACACAGGAATGGACCACTTGCCTGGGGAATTCTCCCCAATGCTTCTTTTATTTCTAGTAGAACACTGTAAGTCTGGGTCTTTGTCATCGAGGGTAAGGCTGACAGCTCACCGTAGATTTCCGTTTAGATGAATGTGCTTCTGTCCTGAGAAGTGTACTGCCCCAGCTTCATTAATGTTTCTGGCTCGTCCTCAACAGCTCACAACTGACTAAAGAGAGAAGCACAGTCAAACTGTGCAGCCCCCGCTCAGGAAAACGTCAGTAGTGGGGCCACTCTGGACATTTGGAATATAATTGCAAACTTCAGTCCGAAGCCAGTAGAAAATAGAAGACCAGATAGGAAAATAAAGAACCTGTTACACAGAACTCCTTCAGTTGAGTTCAACATGGCTGCCCCCAAGCAGGAGGGAGAAATTACCGTGAAAGGGGTCAAGATTAACACTCCTTCCTAAGTCATGGGAAGGCTTTTCTCATCCTGAATGCATGGCCAACCTCCACTCTGGAAAGGTAATGTAAATACCAATTTAAGCTTGTATAACTGTCAATCAGCCAAGCATGAGCGGCACACAGCAGATGGCAGCTCTCGCCTAACTGATGCAAGGGTGGTCCTGGTGAAGAGGTGGCCCTAGGAAGGACATGGTGACAAACTGTGTCTTCAGTACCCCCACTCTGTCTTACTCCCACCTCCTCACAACTACCTCCAGCCTTCAGTACCCAGAATATGAGGACAAACCAACTGGTCATAATTTTAATTTATTGCTACTGGGGAGGAAACATGCTGGAACAGGAGAACATTAATATAAGATGAGGCTGAAATTAAAAGTCAGTGTGTAGACACTATATTCACTGAAGGACTCTTTGGGCCTAGAAAAGAAAACAATGGTCTCAACGGCCCTTGCTGAATCATCTAACTTGGGAGAAAACAAAACTGAACTTTAGGTCCTACCCTGATGCTCCTGGGATTTATTACCCCCTGCCCAGAAACCCCCCACCCCCTACATCTGCCAGGGATTTATCACCCCCTGCTCAGGGGACTTATTACCCTCTGCCCAAAACCTCCCACCCCCTGTTCAACTACAACTAAAGAATACCCAAAACGTCCCTCCTGACTAACGTTTCCCTTATCGCTTCCACAAACCTCCCTTTAAATATGAAGCCTCCCTGATCCGTCTCGTGCCCAGCCTGGTTGTTAGGCCTACTGTTGCCCCTCCTTGCCTGAATAAAGGTAACCTACCTCCGTTGAGGTCATCTCTCCTTTTCTGCCTCAGCCCGAACTATACCTTACACTTACCTGCTACCAATGATGAAACCTGTGTTTCCTGTCTGCTGGGTAGAGGTCTGATACTAACTAAATTCTTTCATCAGACATTATCTCTGGATCTCTAATGTTGAGGGTTTAGAGATTTGCTTTGCTTTTCATTTTAAACACAAAGAGCATCTGTTGGCTGAAATAATCGCCTATTACTGACACCTCATTTTCCCTTCTATTATCAGCCCAAAAAGTTTTGTGTGGCTGCCACAGGCAGAAAGCCTCTGCTGTTTACTCTGCAGCCATCAAAAGGTTTTGGAACTGAGCTCAGAGGGAGGCTGGGAAATGAGGCAAGCCTGCTGGTCTCCATGTAGGAGTGCACTGGAGGAGGAAGCGCCCCTGAAGACAGGAATTGCAACATGAGAACATTTCCCCACTTACCAGGTGGGGTTCCTGGTTCTTGCTGCGCTTGGGATCACAGTGGGAATAAAGTTGGAAGAACTGTGCTCTGAAGTACTTCCCAACGGCCCATTCCCTGTGGCTTCTGATGGCGAAAATGACAGGAAAAATAAACTGTGGGCACACATGTCTAAGCAATGTGTATTTCTCTTTCTGACTAATAAAACCTTAATTTTGATTGGGGTGGAAATATGTTCTCATCCCATGGAATGAATTTTGATTGTATAAATCAGTCATGACCACCCACTGTCCATTTTCCCGGACGTTCTTGCGCTGAAGAGAATGTGTCTCAGTCATGGTAATGAGTTGTCAGGGGCCTTTGGGGAAAGTTTCATTTTTCTAGTAAGTGAGAAAAATGTGTTGGGCACTACCCTTTTCTCCCCCTTTTCTTCCTGTCTTGAACACAGATACGGCATTATAAGCTTGAACATTCTGCTACCGTGAGAAAACAAAGAGGCCAAGAGCATCTTCGACATGCCAGCTCTAACCTTGAGTCACTGAGCTAACAAGGCCACCTTGTTACGTGGGGGAAATGTGTCAATAGTCTGGATTTCCGTTGTTCACAGAAATAATTTCTGAGTTTAAAATATCTGCTCATCTTCTATGGCTTTGAGAATAGAGCAGTTTCTCTTGAGGAACACCAGTCCTTAAATTGTCTTCCTGTTTATTGGGGATTTTTCTTATAATCCATTATTTTTTCAGTTTTATAATACATCAGGTCCACAAGAACTTGTCCTCGTGAAGGACCAATCCATAAAGAGATGACAATGGTGTTTTACCCTCACAACTCAAGACAAGAGAAGTTATATTGGTCTACCTGCCTGGGTCCCCACTGGTCACACACAGAAAAATGGTTTTCACAACTGGTTAACATCATGGTGTGGCAGGAGGCTCAGACACAAAAGGAAAAGTTATTCTCCATAAAAGCAGACTCAGAGAGATGCCAATAAGGAGGTGGATCTTAAAATCACAGTGTCACAACTGTAAAGTGTGTGCAAGAGTAGTCTCTCATAGAGGGAAGAAAAATTTGTCAAACTAAATGAAAGGCTGATATCTTTCAACAATTGATGAAATTGAGGAAAGACGGGCAATCCTCCAGGGCCCAATGACCATTCACAGGCAAACAAGCTGCTCATCTGGTTACAAGCAGTCTTGCCTCAATCATACACAACTATCAAGGGGCCACCCAAACTCCACGGTCCGTCTGAGAGAGGCACCAGAAGAGTTAGATACTGTGTGCTCTAAAGAACACTGCCAGAGCACAGTAAGTGCTCAATAAATATTTGATCAATGTATACCACATTTTATGACTTAAAAATAAAAGAGAAAGCCCCTGCAAAGTAACACTGGCCACATTCAAGCTTATATAGAAGAAACAAATGAGCAGGTAGAAATGCCAGTTCACATAAACCATGGTGAAACATCCTGGTTTCTGAACAAACTCCCAGCGGAGGGCTAACAGAGAATCCACTTTGTTAATCCAAGTGTCCTGGACTGAAAGACTTACATCCCAGCAGAGAGAACTTTCCTCTGAGAGCACCAAATGACTTCCAGTAATCGTTAGAGACCCCTTATAAGATCTAAGTGGATAAAATCATTCTTATTAAAATCGAACACTTCTTTTAAAAAATTTAAAAAGAGAAAAGGAGATTGTGAATTCCCCAAACCGATGGTTGAGTTTGATGGGTGAGATAGTAGGTCAGATTCTGCCCCTGGGAAAAGAGCTAAGACCTATTGAATGCTTACAATGTTTGGAATAGGTTAGTTCATTCAATCTTCAAAATGACCTTAGGCAGTTAATAAGCATTATTGTTGCTCATTGTATAGTTAGGAAACCAAGTTAGCAAGATTAAGTTACTTTCTTAAAATCACACAGCTGTAAAGGGTTGGGGTTCAGATTCAGCCCAGACAGTCTAATTCCAGAGTCCATACTAATACTCCCTTAAAAGTATCCCTATTTTCCTATAAAATGCTCACTCCTTCATGCAGGCTAAGGTATAGTTGGACTCCCAGGCCAGGGAGTGCCACTGGGCTTGGTCTGTGCTCAAGACAGAGAAGTAACCTCACTAAAAGCCCAAGAAAGAGTCCAAAAAGAGGGCTTCTTAGGGCCCCCCAGCTCTTTCTCTGTAACCTTCCTCTCTCCACAATGTACACTCCATAGCATCTAATAATGCTGTTTAAGGAAGCACATTTATCTTACCATGTGCTTCCCTCGTCTTTTTAGACTCTGGTATTTTTAATTCATTAGGAACTCTTTTGTTTATGAAAGACTCACTTCCAAGCTCTCTCACCAACTTACTATACAACCTGTACAGCAAGTCAATCATAGTTGAAATTATCTTGTTTCCCAACACGCTTGCTTATTTTTGTTTCTTCTCTCTAGAATGTTAAATTCTATGAGAACAAGGATCATTTCAATCTTGGCCTAACATGGTACCTGACACACAAATGTTGCTTAATTTATATTTGGTAAATGAATGAATAAATGAAGAAGAAAGCCACAGAAAACAAAGCAGTTGTATATTATGCCTGCCAGTTCAGGGTGGCACAGATAATTGAATTCTTTTTCTTCTTCATTATTGTTATTACCATAGAAACAGCTGTAGATTATTAAGTTGCTTATTAATTGCCAACACTATTGGACATGTTAAATACATTATCCCATTTAATCTTCACAAGTAATATTACTCTTCCTGCTTTACAGATGAGGAAACTGGGGCTTTGCTTGCCAAAGGTTTCTAATCACCCTTGAGACAGGGCTTAGATTTCTTAACATGGTTTACAACCTCATCTTTTTCCTTAACTCAAACTTCAAACTGATGCTACATTCTCTGTCAGTTAGAATTGTAGCATATGGTAGCTTACCATATTTATTTTTTCATCTAAGAAGTCCAGGTAGGAAACGCAGGGCTATCACGATAACTCTATGATATCAGCTCCTTCTGTTTTTCTTTTTCACGCTATTCCAATATGCTGTGTTGTTACTTCAGGATCACAAATGGTAGATGTTCTTGCAAGCATTCGATCAGCAGTCAGAGGAAGAAGGAGGAGGAATGGCAAAAGTCCATGGCAACAAAGTTTTCCTCCTTAATCCTAAAAACAAAAACTTTCCAGATTTCCTCCAACAAACTGGGCTAATATCTCATTGCCCAGACCTTTTACCACATAGTCATCATTAGCTGCAAGAGAGGCTTCTATGAGATGATGAGAAAGAAAACAGAAGACAGAAATGGCTCTCAGGTCAGCTAATCAGCAATGTCTGCCATCCAATCATCTAGACCTACTTCACACAGATGCACAACATGTCAGTACTCACTATTGTTTCCAGATCTTTGTTCTTCCTGCTCTGCTATTCAGCTCAGTGTAAATGTTTCCTTTTTTTTTTTTTTTTAATGCTTCCTGATTTGGAACTTCCCACCACCAAGAGTGGGTAAATGCTTCCTATTGGCACCTTGGACTGACTTGCCCTTTATCTCGTCTGTATTCTCTTCTAGACTGAACTCTTTGAGAGTGCCACATCTTATTCTTTGCTATATCCCTGGCATCCATCACAATGTCTGACTCAATAAACCTTTACTGAATGAGTAAAGTGATGAAACAAGGCATCAAATTCCGGTCATTTCAGTTCCAAAGTCCGTGCTCTGTTCACTAGATAACATTGACTCCTAGGATTAAACAACCTTTCAAAAATCCATTCAAGAGACTTCCCTGGTGGTCCAGTGGTTGGGAATTCACCTTGCAATTCAGGTGATTCTGGTTCAATCTCTGGTTGAGAAACTAAGACCTCACATGCCACGGAGCAAGTAAGCCTGTGTGCCACAACTACTGAGCCCATGCACCACAAGGAAAGATCCTACATGGCGCAATCAAGATCCTGCATGCCCCAGCTAAGACTGGACACAGCCAAATACATAAATAAATCCATTCAAAGTTCTCCAACCTTCACCTTCAGAGACACCATGGAGTTTTATTCTCAACATCATCATTATCATATTTCCCACATGCTGTCTAATAGAAGACCCAGAAACATTTAAAGTCACCAAGAGTTGAGCAGGAGGAAACCAGAATGTTAAAAATAGCCCAGTGAGGTGTCTAGTGCCCAGTACCAAAGAAAATTGAAAGCTGAATATAAATAATGAAAAATAGTTCAGAGTTCAAGCAGGATGCTCTGGTCTACTCAACTGTAGCTTTAGCACTAACTAGCATTTGCTTTTCATATTTCCATGTGTGTTTAGTAATTACAGACCATAACTCATGTTCTGTGATTTAAACAAAAAAAAACTGAATTCCAAATGCATTGTGATGACTCAGAGGTAATTGTTCATTTAGATGAAATGCACACCCAACAAACAGAGCTTTCAAGGCAGACAAGGCCCCTCAGAGGTGGCTAAGAAAATGTTATGCTTATCCTATGTAGTGTTGTTAGAAAAAAAGGAAACTTCTTGCCATCTGCTGGCAAGACACTGTTCCTCTACCTGTTCCTCTGGACCTTAATGAGGGGCAAACCAGCAATATCACTGTTGCAGCCACCACAGGTACAGATATCATTATCTTTACCTGAGAGTACAGTCTGTTTTTTTTATCTTTTTAATTTTGTCATGATAGGTCACTTCCTCTTTTTGTTTAATACTTCCCCTCACTCAACACATATATCTCATACATGTTAACACATAAACCTCATACATGTTAACTCAACACATATACCTCATACATGTTAAATGGATCATCCACTTTTCTGTCTCAGCATACTGCTAATGAAAAGAAATCGAAATAACTCTGGCAATCTAAAATATATTCACAAATGTTTTGGCATGCCTCCTTTCAAAAAGTATAGCTTATTTCCCTTCCCTTTGAATGTGGGCTATACTTAGCGACCCACTTCTGACAAGTAGAATACAAAGGAAATGACAGTGGAAGAATGGAAGAGCAGGTCATAAAAGGCACTCCTCCTCTGTCATCTTTCTTTCTTACTTACTTCCTTTCTCTTTACCTTCCTTTCTTCCTTCCTTTCATCTTTTCTTTCTCTGTCTCCTTTTTCTCTTATCACTCACTCTGGGAGAAGGTCCATGAGACACTCAAGAAACCTTGTAGAGAGACCCATGCAAACAAGGAACTGAGGTCATATATGTGAGCTTGGAAGCAGATCTTCCAACCTCAGCCAAGTCTCAAATGACTGCAACCTTGTGAGGGACCATGAGCCAGGATCATCCAAGCTGCTTACAAATTTCTGATCACAGAAATTGAGAAATTAAAAATGCTCACTTTTTAAGTCACTAATTTATTACATAGGAATAGATGACTGAAACAGCTACAATAAAAAAACATTTTGTACAATTAATATATACAAATAGCCCTTCCTCCCAATATGATTTTCATTTTTGCATATTATCTTCTGTTTTCATATTATCTTCTGTTGACTAAAAAATATTCACAGTCTGAAAATAGAGTTATTTTATTTTGTGGGAAATTTTTAGGACTTCAAGCCTGAGATACAGCATCTCAGGTAGCCCTGAGAGTCTGCTCCAAGGAGGTGGGAGAGGGAATAAGGATATATACAAGCTTATATAGGAAGGAAGCCAGTCTGAACATCAAAGATTACTATTAATTAGGAAAACCAGATATCTCAAGTTAAGAAATTCGGCACTCTTCCAGTCCATGGGGTCTCAAAGAGTCAGACATGACTGAGTGACAAACGTTTCCACTTTATGTATGGGGAGATGCAGGAGTCTGGGATTACTAAAGTCATCCCTTTCATATGATCTCAGCTATCTGGGGCCAGCAACCTGTTTTTTTGATTTCTCACATCCCCCTGATCTACTCAGCAATCACCTGGGAGGCGGGTAGGCACATCTGCTGGATCACAGGCTTTCTTTTCCTTTTCAGTAGCCCTCATTCACACTTGGAGGCCCAAAGTTGCTGATGGCTGTTACATCCTTGTTTATTGATATGGCAGTAGATATTCCATTTCATGGGCTTCCCAGGTGTCAGTAGTGGTAAAGAACCCACCTGCCGATGCAGGAGATGTAAGAGATGACGGCTCGATTCCTGGGTCGAGAAGATCCCCTGGAGAAGGAAACGATACACTCCAGTATTCTTGCCTGAAGAATCCCATGGACAGAGGACCCTGGCAGGCTACAATCCATAGGTCACAAAGAGTCGGACACAACTGAAGCAACTTAGCACACCACAGCATTCCATTTCACACTTCCATATGGAGATGCTTTATATAATTACCATAATGCAAATACAATTCTGACTTTTGCCATTTTCTCATATTTGGTCAGAAACATTTCCCTAGTTATTGTCTTCAAAGTTACCATTTTAAATATTTGATTAATATTTGATCATAGTTTATTAAACTACTTCCATGTATTGTACATTTCAGTTGTTTCCAGTTTTTCCTTCTAGAGCTTTTATTGCAGTGAATATCTTTGAATATACAGCTTCTTGCTTTTCTTGATTTATTTGGTCAGAATAAACTTTTTATATTTGAATTACAATAAAAAGATTGTGACCATCTTTGTGGCTATCATTACATATTGTCATATGTAGTTTTTCAAAAAGATATATCAATTCCTCAGCAATGAACAGATATATTGGCTATACTGCAATCATGATTGTGTTATAATCTTTTAAAGTTTTGCTAGGAGGTACAATATTGCATTGCAAGTTTGCTTTCAGTTGAATTTCTTTGATTTCTAATGAAGTTGTAGGAATTTTTTGCATATTTAATTATCACTTGTTTCCCCTCTTGTGAATTATCTCCTCCTGTATTTTATGCTTATTCTAGTCTTAATGAATCGGAGAAGGCAATGGCACCCCACTCCAGTATTCTTGCCTGGAAAATCCCATGGACGGAGGAGCCTGGTAGGCTGCAGTCCATGGGGTCGCTAAGAGTCGGACACGACTGAGCGACTTCACTTTCACTTCTCACTTTCATGCACTGGAGAAGGAAATGGAAACCCACTCCAGTGTTCTTGCCTGGAGAATCCCAGGGACGGGGGAGCCCTGGTGGGCTACCGTCTATGGGGTCGCACAGAGTCGGACACGACTGAAGCGACTTAGCAGCAGCAGCAGCAGCAGCAGAGGAGGAGCCTGGTAGGCTGCAGTCCATGGGGTCGCTAAGAGTCGGACACGACTGAGCGACTTCACTTTCACTTCTCACTTTCATGCACTGGAGAAGGAAATGGCAACCCACTCCAGTGTTCTTGCCTGGAGAATCCCAGGGACGGGGGAGCCCTGGTGGGCTACCGTCTATGGGGTCGCACAGAGTCGGACACGACTGAAGCGACTTAGCAGCAGCAGCAGCAGCAGCAGTCTTAATGAATATACTATCTTATAAATTTGAATATAAAATTACAGATTAGAAATATTCAGTTCAGTTTAGTCTCTCAGTTGAGTCCAACTCTTTGCAGGCCCATGGACTGTGGCACACCAGGCCTTCCTGTCCATCATCAACTACCGGAGTTTACTCAAACTCATGTCCATTAAGTCGGTGATATCATCCAACCATCTCATCCTCTGTCATTCCCTTCTCCTCTTGCCTTCAATCTTTCCCAGCATCAGGGTCTTTTCAAAGGAGTCAGCTCTTCACATCAGGTGGCCAAAGTATTGGAATTGCAGCTTCAACATCAATCCTTCCAGTGAACACTCAGGACTGATTTCCTTTAGGATGGACTGGTCGGATCTCCTTGCAGTCCAAGGGACTCTCAAGAGTCTTCTCCAACACCACAGTTCAAAAGCATCAATTCTTCGGCACTCAGCTTTCTTTATAGTCCAACTCTCACATCCATACAGGACCAGTGGAAAAACCATAGTCTTGACTAGACAGACCTTTGTTGGCAAAGTAATGTCTCTGCTTTTTAATATGCTGTCTAGATTGGTCATAACTTTTCTTCCAAGGAGAAAACGTCTTTGTATTTCATGGCTGCAGTCACCATCTGTAGTGCTTTTGGAGCCCCCCGAAAATAAAGTCTGACACTGTTTCCACTGTTTCCCCATCTATTTCCCATGAAGTGATGGGACCAGATGCCATGATCTTTGTTTTCTGAATGTTGAGCTTTAAGCCAACTTTTTCACTCTCCTCTTTCACTTTCATCAAAAGGCTCTTTAGTTCCTCTTCATTTTCTGCCATAAGGGTGGTGTCACCTGTATGTCTGAGGTTATCAGTATTTCTCCCGGCAATCTTGATTCCAGCTTGTGCTTCTTCCAGCCCAGCATTTCTCATGATGTACTCTGCCTATAAGTTAAATAAGCACGGTGACAATATACAGCCTTGATGTACTCCTTTTCCTATCTGGAACCAGTATGTTGTTCCATGTCCAGTTCTAACTGTTGCTTCCTGACCTGCATACAGATTTTTTTAAGAGGCAGGTCAGGTGGTCTGGTATTCCCATCTCTTTCAGAATTTTCCAGTTTATTGTGGTCCACAACTATTAAAGGCTTTGGCATAGTCAATAAAGCAGAAATAGATGTTTTTCTGGAACTCTCTTGCTTTTTCGATGATCCAGCAGATGTTGGCAACTTGATCTCTGGTTCCTCTGCCTTTTCTAAAACCAGCTAGAACATCTGGAAGTCCACAGTTCATGTATTGTTGAAGCCTGACTTGGAGAATTTTGAGCATTGCTTTACTAGCATGTGAGATGAGTGCAATTGTGCGGTAGTTTGAGTATTCTTTGGCATTGCCTTTCTTAGGGAGAAATATTAACTTTTTGTAAAAATCTTTGATTAAAATGCTTTTCCAGCCAGTTGTCCAGTTTTATTAGCTTTCTCATTATACAAAAATTCATAATTTTTTACATTCAAATGTATCAGTACTTTTATTTCTTCTATTACTTTCTATTGCTCAAAAGTTAAGACAGTTCACATTTTTCCTGTGATATGAGCTTCTATTTTCTTCTAGTTTCTCTAGAACTTATGAAGAGGTGTTTTGTTTTGTTTCTTATATTTACCTCAAATCCATCTGGAGTTTGTTTGGGTATATACTGTAAATATAGATTTTTTAAAAATTGTTCTTTAGCTTATTCATGTTTAAATTAAAAATAGTTCACAGGAAATTAGCTTTAAATTTTTTACATTTCTAGGGCTCACTGGAGATCACTGAGTGTCCCTCCACAAAAAAATGGCAAAGGTAACAGATTTGGAACCGGTGGTAGATGCTACTGATTGAAATCTCTTCCTTTTCTTTCCTGATAACCACAGAAGAGACAAGTGCTTCTAGGGTTACTGGGCTCTTCCCCAGCTCCAAGTGGTCAGTCATGACTGGCCAATGACAGAAAAAGACCTTTCCATCAAAGCAGTTACCTGCATATGATGCCTGAAACATGTTGGTCACCTAGTCATCACAAGAAGAAAGATTAGAAAGAAAATACGAGATAGAGATGGCAAAGCAGGCAAATGGTAAGACTTGGGTTCTAGATGATGCTGAGCCACAGAATTAATCAAGTCCAGAAACGCCCTCCCTCAGAACATGTTCTATGAGAGAATACACATTCCTACTTTTAAATCACTTTTAGATGTCTTTTCTGTTATTTTCAGCTGAAGGCATTCTAAGTTTTAAAACCTCAAAGAGTCGGACACGACTGAGCAACTGAACTGAACTGAACTGACATTTTTCTCCTTGCTCACTTATTTGTCTCATACCATTTAGAAAGTGTGGTTCAAGCTTAAGAACCTGATTTCCGAACTGTGAAAGTGTTCAACAGCCAGTGCACGTCTAGGAGAGGGTATTCCATGAACCTCCCTCAGTCTTCACCACACCAAGAGTTTACATAGTTATTTCTCTCGCATGTTCCAAATGCCTTTGTGCTCAGGGTACTTACTTTCTTTCTCAGATAAAAGTAGAGAACACTAAGGCCTTATAGCCTCCAATTCAAAAGGATGAGTTAAAATGAATGACAAGTGGCATTTGCTACTGCCATTGAATGCAAACCTCTCGACATCTCTTTTTCTCCAACAATACATTGAAAACTGAGCACTCTGACAGGATTTTGATAGTAAGAGCACTAAACTGCCATATTCTACAGATCCTGTCACAAAGGAACAATGGTTGGTCCTATTAATAACCATCTGAATGATTGCAAATATCCAAACAACTTGAAGGTAAATAACAAGTTAAAATAAATTTGATGATCTATATAAGTGGTTTTCATAGATTCTATGAGCTCCATGGCCTTCCCTGATAGTTCAGACGGTAAAGAATCTGCCTGCAATGCAGAAGACCTGGGTTTGATCTCTGGGTTGGGAAGATCTCCTGGAGGAGGGCATGGCAACCCACTCCACTATTCTTGCCTGGAGAATCCCATGGAAAGAGGAGGCTGGCGGGCTACAGTCCATAACGAGTCGGAAACGGCTGAGTAACTAAGCACATGAGCTCCACAGAATGCTAAGGGTTCTGCAGAAATATCTCAGATGAGGGTAGGAGGAATTGAGAAATTAGAGCTTGGTTCTGGCACCCTCTTCAAGTGTAAAGCTCTGCTTTTTTATCTGTGTTACATACAGATTGGTCTTGTACAGAATATTCCACTGGAGAAAAGATTTCTTTTTTAAATTTTGAAATACTAGTAACACTTGATGTTTGGAGCAATCCAGATGTTTGCAATCAGGCAAAAAACAATCAGATCATTAAGAAAAAGACAGGAAGAGAATGATACTATCTCTATCTTCTTTTTATTTTTATTCTTGCTATTTTCAGCCTAATGATTTAATCAACACATAGGTATATTTTCCAAATGAGAACTGAAAAAGATGAGGCTTTCAGTATTGGATCCATATTGTGTATCTGATCATCTTGACAAATGTTAGAGGGGTGGGCAGTAAGGGGAAGAAGGCAGGTTCTCATTGTTCCATTATAATATAATAACCTGACAGCACAAATTACTGGCATAGCTGTAGCATATTGGCATACACAGTCTATTTCTATTGATTCTTAAACTTAAAGAGTCCATGACCTCATCCAAAGTATGCTCTTTAATAATTCACTTCATTTAAGGGTCCATTAAAATGTCAGAACTGTCATAAAGCTTGTAAACACTTAGTTACCTCTAATGTCTTCAAAATAAAGATGCATTATTGATGAAATCTTGGTTTACAATCACTTTGCTTCCATTTGGCAAAGCCAATATAACACATGCTTTCTCCATATCCCATCACATGCTCCTCCCTCTTCAACTGCAACACTTTGTTCCTAGGTCTCCCATAGTTATTCAAAAAAGAGCTCTTTGGCATACTTTCTTGTTCTAAGCTAGGAAAATTGACTTATGGGCTAATTTGTTTCAAAAAAGATACCAGCATATTGGTCTGATTATAAAGTTGGCTGGATAAGCCACCAACCAGAGTATGCAAAAGTGAGAGCAAACTAGACAGTGTGAAATTTACTGCTAGCTGAAATGTTGATTTCTTTGAATATGTAAGGCTTTCTCCTGGAGAAATTTCTGGGAGAGTGTAAGCAGGAACCCTTGGTTTTATACACCTTCTCAATGGAACATGAGCACAAAGAACAGCATTAATCTGAGTATCAATCAAACAAGAAAAAGAAAAATACATTTTCTAAACTATAGGGATTCTCCCTAAAAATAAGTTTGTCAAATAAAATGCAAGATGCCTAGTTAAATAACAAATAATTTTTAGTGAAAATATGCCTTAAATATTGTGTGGGATATACTTATAATAAAAATTATTTGTCATTTATCTGAAATTCAAATTCAACTTGGTGTCTTGGACTTTTATTTGCTAAATCTGGCAGTCCTACCTTCTAAGGCAAATCTTAAGCTTCACCTAACATTAAAAACACTGATAGTCCTAGCTTAATAGTTTCTAATCCTGGCTACATGTTAGAATTATCTGTGATTTCACCCTTTAGAGCAGCTAAATCACAGTCTCTGGAGTGTGGAGTGGTGGGCCACAAGCATTCTTTCAAGCTTCACACAGGTTCTAATGGGAAATCAGGTTTCAGAACCACTATGTGAGAGGATTTTACTCACTTCAGTGTAAAATCTCAGAGAGGAACATCAGATATGTCTTGGGTCTAGTGGTAGGGATATACATGTCTTTTTAAAAGCATATTCAATATTTTAATGTAACTTTATATTTGAAAAAATAAAGTCAATATTTTATCGACTCTTGGCAACCCTATGGACTGCAACCCACTAGGCTCCTCTGTCCATTGGATTCTCCAGGCAAGAACACTGGAGTGGGTAGCCATTCCCTTCTCCAGAGGATCTTTCTGACCCAAAGATTGAATCCAAGTCTCCTGCATTGCAGGCAGCTTCTTTACAAACTGTGCCACCAGGGAGGCTCTTTATATCATAAACTACTCCCCAAATTAAGAATAAAAGACTGATTTAGCCCTGGAGAGCTAAGGGATAATGAAGCACAGGGCTCGAGACCTGAGGCAGGTCCTAGATGAGTGGAGTGGCTGGGACAGAGAACAAGAGGAAAACAGGATTTGAAGGATGCACAGGTATCCCAGGTCAGAGGCTACCACAGACTAGAACTCAGGAGGGTGAACAGGGAGTAGAAGCAGAGCCCAGGAGTTTAGACAGAGTCATCAGTCAGGCCAGAGGACGCACAACTGATCTTGTAGCCCTGCTGATTGTAGCACCTGGGGAGATGGAGGCATCGTACCAACGCCTGGTAGACCCAAGACTCACAGCTGACACAGGGGTGAGCATTTGGCTAGAACAGGGGAAAGAGGTACAGAGAAGGGCATCAGGTGAAGTCACCTGCTGTGATCCAAAATGAGTTTTGCACTTAGAAGACATAGCTTTTTGTCCTGTGTACTTTAAGCAAGTTGAGTGACATCTCTCAATTCCAAAGGTCTTTTCTGAGAAACGGGGAGCCCGTAACCTTTGCAGGCACTTGTAGGTAGCATTTTAAATCATAAGATATATGTCAAAGTAGAATGTGATCTATAGGTGTCTTCATGGAAGCCTGTCACTTTCTTGGTAACCATCTCTACTGCCATGGGCCCCATGGCCTCCATATCCAGGCCTCCCCTACTCCTCTTCAAGGCTCATTGCACTCTCACTCGTGTGGATGGCTTGTGTACAGGACAGCAGGGATCCAGTGCCTGTGCTGACACCCTGCCAGGTGGATCCTCAATGAAGGCCTTAACTGGACTAAGAAATCCAAACAGATGTTTCTACCTCTGAAACACTTCTTGGTATTCCAGTCACTGAATATTTTCACTTTCTCCTCTATTTATATCAGTTTAAGCCTTGTATTTATTAGCCGTGTGACTTTGAACAAATGATTTAACTACTCAAAGCCTCAGTGTGCCAATCCTGTAAAATGAGAGAATTAGTACCGTGTTGACTTAAAAAACAGTCACAACCTAAAAGTTGAGAGTTATGTTTTATTCAGTGAAATATTTAGGACTTAAGCCCAGGAGGCAGCAACTCAAGTAGCCTTGAGAGAACTACTCCAGGGAGGCAGGGGGAGGAACTAGGTTATATAGAAGCTTGCAACAAAAAGTTAGATATCCCAAGTTAAGGAATTTAGTGCTTTTCTATGTATGGGAAGATGCAAGAGTCTGGGCTCACTGAAATAATTTCTTTTATACGCATCTCAGGTATCTGGGGCCAGGATCCTGTGTTTTTCACGTCCTAAGTTCCTCAGGGCTCCCCAGAGGGAGTGGCTGCAGCCTAACGGCTGTCAATCACAGGAATCCTTCTCCTTCCTGAGTGCCCTGGAGGGCTGGAATTGCTAAGGACTATAACATCCTTGTTTATTGATACGACAGGAAATATTCCCATTTTCAACCTTAAAGATTTGTGTTGAGAATTAATTTAGATATGTATGAAAACCTTTAGCCCAGTATCTGATACTGTATACTTCCAAAATATTAGCTATTACTAGAATTATCATCACTCAATTCAGCATTACTCCAGCAAGATTCTTGACTAGGACATACGCATTCCATGCCACTCCTAAGGTTTGCACTTAATGCTACAGCCCCACAGTAGAAAGTGGGCATTCTGAAATCACCTACTGTTTCAGGAAGCATGAAAATAAACCATAAATATCCCGCAGTTCTCACTGACTACAAAATAATAAAAGTCATCCTGCATTTGCTATATTCCCCTCCATCTTTATTTTCTGTCTTGGGTCTATATTTTATTGAGATTTCCACTCTACTAATAAAATAACATCATGCTTTTATGATCTTCTCTATGTAAAAAGCCTTAAACCATCTCTCCACCCCTCCAAAGGCATAAACTTAAACCTAAAGCCATATGGCACTAGAATTAAAGTCAGCATATTGCTGCATTGTATAATCCACCATCATTATAAATGATTTCTTGGTGATAACATTGTATTAACCCACTCTGCTGTGCAGTGATTCATTATAGTCTAAGTTTTCCTTTGCAGCCCAGGCAGCTGTCTTTCAAATGGAGCTCAGCTGAATTTAGCACACAGACATGTTGTGTTGCCAGCACCATTCCCCAGCCCCACCGGCTGCCTCGAGGAAGCTGCCTGCTTCAGACTATCTGCGGGGTTTCTGGTTTTTAGTAAGAAATGCTGCAACTCCATAGCCACAGGATCCCATTATAATGTATGGAGGTAATCAGTTCTATACATCATTAAAGACGCATGACCTTGTGGCTCAAATTACACTAGAAAACGTTTAAGTCAGGGGCGCAGCTTTCTAATTTGTTAATTTGCAAGTTTGATGGTATGAATGAGATTCACAAGAGAGATGGGGAATTTCCTACTATACATCATTAAAGACACATGACCTTGTGGCTCAAATTACACTAGAAAACGTTTAAGTCAGGGGCGCAGCTTTCTAATTTGTTAATTTGCAAGTTTGATGGTATGAATGAGATTCACAAGAGAGATGGGGAATTTCCTTTAATTAATGAGAGGATGTGAATGTCCCCTCCGTTCAAGGAGTGAGCTTAGTACTTAACATGCATGACAACAACTACCTAGGCACCTTTTATGTATATATAAAATACATTACATATTAAGCACACAAGTATGTTTGTCACTTTGATGTCCCCAATCTTAAAGCCTATCTTAATACTCAAGTAAAATGATTCAAACAATAATACTTTTGAGAAAGAGAAAAGCAGCCCTGAAATCCAGGAACTGGCCTGGCACACACAGTTGGGTGTTCTTCTGTTGAACATAAACAATTTTATGGAACATCAATATCAGACAAGGCCACTCTGTGGCCATGATGGGTAAAGACAGAAACAGGACAACTCCATATGCATAAACACAGATTAAACCATGAACGCTGTCCAACCCACAAAACATCCCTATCCCTGGTAACAAAAGTGACTGCTGTTTCTTTACCAATCACACCTTGAGCCTCTCCTTTAGTCTGGTTAAGATACCCAATCAGAGAATTACCCCTCCTTCTGACAGCATCCAATCAGACCAAAGCTCTGTTTCCTTAAAACCTCCCCACACATCACCAACACAAGCTCAAATCCTGTAACTGAATATCCTCTGCTTGGGATGCCACACAGTTTAACAAGCAATAGCCTCAGCTTGCTTCACTGCTTTTCTGTTCCTGGTGGTCTTTGGCTAGAAGACATCAACACCACAAGGTATCAGTACTTATCCTTCCTGCCTTTTCAAATGGCACCTGGTGTCTGAGGGAAAGAGGTTTATCTGGCTTCCACACCTGGATCAATCCTGCAAGTTCTCTAGATGCTAACTGGCACTCTTAGTTCTACCTTAGGAGCTCTAGGACCATTATCTTTTGACTTCTTCCTGAAGAACACGACAAATGCAAGGCTGTGAGCAAAACAAGCTTTAGTGTGAGGATTTCAAAGTAATGGAGTGCAGCATAGAACATGTAACTTAAAGCTGACTAATGTACATCCATGTGCTAAAGTTTTTCAGGTACTCTCTCTCACCTGCTCCCCACTGCCACCCTCCTCCAACCCCATCACTCCTTAAAATTTTGTATATAGGTTCTCCTCACTCTCTTACCTCCATGATACCAGCTTTGCTTACATGTTTATCTGTCCTTCCATCCATCTGTCCTTCTGTCCTCTGTACCCTCAAATCTCAGCCTTCAGCAATGTCTCCCATATGCCTCTCTTATTTATTTGCAGAGACCTCAAACCCTGGTCTTTCTTAACCATGGAAAGAGGTTAGGATAGTGGCAGTGGAGGTAGAAACTTTATTACACATGTCATTTCCTCTCTTGGATGCCTCTTCTGAGCAGGTCATGTTGTGGTTGGGATGGAGCTGGGGGAACACAGAGGGATCACAATTTTTATGAAGCCATAATCCCAAGGAGGTATTTAATTTTCAAAACAAAAGAAAATATTCTTCCTGGTGAAATTCTGCTCTAATTCTACTAGAATTTGAATTCTTCTAGTTCAAACTTTCTTGGTTGGGAACCTCAGTGAGAAACACATTTACATGGCAACCCAGCATATATATATACACATACAAACATGATAGATGATAGGAAGAAAGAAAGATGTAAAGACACTACATCCTCATTAAGATGCTCTCTGATAATTTTTTATTCTACTTTATTGTTTAATCAAAAACTTCTACCTGGCTGCAACCTGTCATGATGATTTCATGACCCACTAACAGATCACAGATTGTAACTTGATCACAATCTCCTAAAGCAACAGCATTTAAACTGACAAAAAAAAATTTTCCACTGTATGTAGAGAGAGAACTCTTACACTGACATACACACACATGGCCGCCTGAGGCATCATCTGGCCCATGGAGTGGGTTCCGAAGCCAGAGGATTAATTCAAGAGAGAAAAAATAGTAAATGAACTCCTCTTAGCTCTAGGTTATATAAGCAACATGGACTCACCAGATTGTAGCAAGGCTCAAAACAGACCAATTCACATGGTGACCAGTTCATGTGAAGGACTTCCTTACAGGCAGAGGGAGTTGAAGCTTGGCCAAAGGCAGAGTAAGCTGATGGCCAGATCAGTGGTGACTCAGAATGTGACTGAAGTGGTCTCCAGGGACAGAAGTGAAGAATCCAGCTACCCAAGAAAGATACAACATAGAACGTGGGAGAATGCAATTAAGCAAAATCAAGAATAATGAGACCATAGCAAGAAATAGGACAGCTCCAGGGAGTCAGTGTCAACATAGGGGAGGAAAGGTGGTTGATGGAAAGAACAGAGGGAGGAATGACGCCAGGAACAGAGACCAGCTGGGGATAGAGAGGCAGAAGCTACACAGGTGTGGTGATATTTACTCTGTCTCCAGAATCAGAAACTGTGGGTCCTGTGGGAAATGGATGTGCTTTCTTTTAAAATATTTATTTATTTACTTGACTGCATCAGGTCTTAGTTGCAGCAGTCAAGATCTTCAGTGCATCATGAGAGATCTTTCAGAGAGGTACACAGACTCTCTAGTTGTGACACATGTCCCCAGAGCACACAGGCTCAGTATTTGGGGCACAAGGGCTTCGTTGCTCTGTAGCATGTGGGATCTTAGTTCCCTGACCAGGGATTGAACCTGCATCCTGTGCACTGCAAGGTGAATTCTTAACCACTGGAACACCAGGGAAGTCCCTGGCTGGAGTTACTTACAAACATCAACACACCTTTCACCTATTAGCAGTTCTTCTCTGAGCCAGAAAGTTCACTTGTGAATGTGAAGACCCCTGTAATTTTTGCAGGGTGAGACCTCATTTCTATGAAAGGCAAAGCCAAATTATGATACATTATTAAGCCCAGCAAGAGCTTCCTTCATGGCTCAATGGTAATGAATCTGCCTGCCAATGAAGGAAATGTGGGTTCAATCCCTAGGTCAGGAAGATCCCCTGGAGAAGGAAATGGCAACTCACTCCAGTATTCTTGCCTGGGAAACCCGATGGACAGAGACTATAGTCGCAAAAGAGTTGGACATGACTTAGTACTTAACAACAACAACAAAAACCCAGGAAACGTATCAACAATGATGGTGATAACACACTGGTTTCAGCCAGAATTTGAGACAACATTTCATTTTGACTAGCTACTTTTCAGCACCTTTACCCTTAGAATTTATCTATTCTCAAAGAGATGTTTGAGGTGTTCATTCATTATCTGTCCCTGAAATTAAATTTATTTTAACTGATTTTTAAACTCAAGACAGCCTTGCTGGTATGTTTACACTGTGGTGTTTATTTTCAGAGGTAGAACTGCAATAAATAAAAAATATTTTCCCTTCAGTAGAAAGGGAAATATTACACTTAGATATTTATAACTATGACTGGTTATTTTTTAAAACATGAATTCAAAAATACCATAATTATTATACATTGCTAGCAATAATTTTCTGAGTGTTTCTGGTATAAAGACTGAAAGTAATATTCATGACAGGAACTATACCTCAAACTGAATATGGAATAAAAATGGATTTAAATAACCAGAGTGAACTGCATATCTAAGTAGTACATGCAAATCAGTTTAACTGTTTTATGTTAGAGTTACTATAATGGGAAATCACCACAATAAAAGTAATAAAGGTAAAATTTCTGAGTACTTATTTTATTCCAAGTACCATCATGGATATTTTACATACATTCTCTTCTTTAATACAACAGCCCAAGGAAGTAGGTTCTATTAACCCTATTTTGTAGATGAGGAAACCAAAGTGCAGAACAATTAAGTGATCTGCCCAAGGTCACAAAGCCAGTAAGTGGCCAAATATGACTGAGACCCTTATTACCTGGCACAAGCCTATACATGTTTTGTGCTGTGACATGGTCTCCATCTCAGGATTTTGGGGGATAATATTGGACTGCAAGGAGATCCAACCAGTCCATTCTAAAGGAGATCAACCCTGGGATTTCTTTGGAAGGAATGATGCTAAAGCTGAAGCTCCAGTACTTTGGCCACCTCATGCGAAGAGTTGACTCATTGGAAAAGACTCTGATGCTGGGAGGGATTGGGGGCAGGAGGAAAAGGGGACGACCGAGAATGAGATGGCTGGATGGCATCACTGACTCGATGGATGTGAGTCTGAGTGAACTCCGAGAGATGGTGATGAACAGGGAGGCCTGGCGTGCTGCGATTCATGGGGTCGCAAAGAGTCAGACACGACTGAGCGACTGAACTGAACTGAACTGATGCAGGTGTTTATTCTGAGTATACAAGGTTTTGTCCAATAAGATGCCATCATCTTATTAATGGAACCTGTAATATACAGAAGCAGTGACTCTAGAGAGTTATGTTCAACTGTCAAGAAGTAACCATACTGTATACTCACTCATGTGGGTTGCAAGCTGAACTCAAGTGGGTTTCAGAGGGTTTCTTCTCAGAGAGCTGCATTCTCAGCAGGAGCCTTCTACACCACTGCAATATCTGGGGAGTCTGGTTTAGCCTGTGGTTTCAGATGGATTTGGATGTTTCCCCCAGCAGACTGCATGCTCCTTAGAGAACATAGTAGGTAGCACAGAGTGGGCCACTCACTGAGGACACCTATAAATCATGATTATCTGCTTAGGGTCTGTAAGGGAGCAAGAAATTTTCCTCCTTTCTTCTAGGTTCTTCTATCTCTCATTGACATGAGACAGATTAAGAGGGGAAAATAAAACAAGAGTTTAATAACATATATATAGTGATCAATGCAAAGAAATAGAGGAAAACAATAGAATGAAAAAGACTAGAGATCTCTTCAAGAAAATTAGAGATACCAAGGGAACATTTCATGCAAAGATGGGCTCAATAAAGGACAGAAATGGTATGAAGCTAACAGAAGTAGAAGATACTAAGAACAGATGGCAAGAATGCACAGAGGAACTATACAAAAAAGATCCTCATGACACAGATAACCATAATGGTATGATCACTCATGTAGAGCCAGACATTCTGGAGTCCAAAGTCAAGTGGGCCTTAGGAAGCATCACTATGAACAAAGCTAGTGGAGGTGATGGAATTCCAGTTGAGCTATTTCAAATCCTAAAAGATAATGCTGTGAAAGTGCTGCACTCAATATGCCAGCAAATTTGGAAAACTCAGCAGTGGCCTCAGGACTGGAAAAGGTCAGTTTTCATTCCAATTCCAAAGAAAGGCAATACTAAAGAATGCTCAAACTACTGCACAATTGCACTCATCTCACAAGCTAGCAAAGTAATGCTCAAAATTCTCCAAGCCAGGCTTCAACAGTACATGAACCATGAACTTCCAGATGTTCAAGCTGGATTTAGAAAAGGCAGAGGCATCAGAGATCAAACTGCCAACATCTGTTGGATCATCAAAAAAGCAAGAAAATTGCAAAAATATATCTACTTCTGCTTTATTGATTATGCCAAAGCCTTTGACTGTGTAGATCACAAGAAAGTGTGGAAAATTCTTTAAAAAATGGGAATACCAGACCACCTTATCTGCCTCCTGAGAAATCTGTATGCAGGTCAAGAAGCAACAGTTAGAACTGGACATGGAACAGCAGACTGGTTCCAAACTGGGAAAGGAGTACATCAAGGCCGTATATTGTCACCCTGCTTATTTAACTTAGATGCAGAGTACATCATAAAAAATGATGGGCAGGATGAAGCACAAGTCTGAATCAAGATTGCTTGGAGGAATATAATAACCTCAGATAACACAGATGACACCACCCTTATGACAGAAAGCAAAGAACTAAAGAGCCTCTTGATGAAAGTGAAAGAGGAAAGTGAAAAAGCTGGCTTAAAATTCAACATTTAAAAACAAAGATCATGGCATCTGGCCCCATCACTTCATGGACAATAGATGGGGAAACAATGGAAACAGTGACAGACTTTATGTTTTTGGCCTCCAAAATCACTGCAGATGGTGACTGCAGCCATGAAATTAAAAGACGCTTGCTCCTTGGAAGAAAAGCTATAAGAAACATAGTCAGCATATTAAAAAGCAGAGACATTACTTTGCTGACAAAGGTCTGTCTAGTCAAAGCTATGGTTTTTCCAGTAGTCATGTATGGATGTGAGAGTTGAACCAAATATAAAGCAAGCTGAGCACTGGAGAACTGATACTTTTGAACTGAGGTGTTGGAGAAGACTCTTGGGAGTCCCTTGTACTGCAAGGAGATCAAACCAGTCAATCCTAAAGGAAATCAATCCTGAATATTCTTTGAAAGGCCTAATGCTAAAGCTGAAACTCCAATACTTTTGCCATCTGATGCGAAGAACTGACTCCTCCTTGGAAAAAACCCTGATGCTGGGAAAGATTGAAGACAGAAGTAGAGGACAGAGGATGAGATGGCACCACCAACGTGATAGACATGAGTTTGACCAAGCTCCGCGAGCTGGTGATAGACAGGGAAGCCTGGAGTGCTGCAGTCTATGGGGTCCCAAAGAGTTGGACACGACTGAGTGACTGAACTGAACTGAACTGAATACATGGGAGAGTCATAGGAAAACTGAGTAATTTACAGAAATGGCTGAAAACCTCTCCTTAACTACCATCTTCAGCTAAAGACTAAAGAGGCTATTGGGGGTAGTGGTTTGGGAGTTGAAGAGAAGGAAGGCAATTGACATAGATGTGAAAAAGCAAGTGTTTGCTAAATAAATGTTTGCTGGGCCCTGCAGAGACAATGGGACACAGTGTGTGCTCATTCAGTCGTGTCTAGGACACAGAGAGGAATTCGAACAGACTTTGCTGGGTTCTTTCTTGTCTACACATCTAGTTCATGGTGTAATGATCTCTCCCTTCCTGGAATAGGTCCTCTGTCTACATTCTTTAGACAACCAGGAGGAAGATCACAGATTCTTCCCAAGTCTTTGAGACTTGATTGCTTTCAGCTAGGAATAACTGGCATGCCAGAGACATTTTGGGGTGACAAATTTTGATCCCCTGCAGGTCCCTCCCAGCAGAATACTTCAGAAGAGTTGCGCCCTACAAAGATTTTCCCCCAATCCCTCATTTTCATAATTTCATTTTCCTAACCTCCCTTCCAGATTCCCTTAGAAATAAAAGCATCTCTCACTCTCTTCCCTAGACGTGCCTTCCAGGATTCAAATGCACATGTTCAAATGAGTATATCAAGGTGACAAACCTGAACTTCCCTGTGCTCTTCCTTCATAAGAGGGGACTGAAGAACGTTTTCCATAACATCCTGCATACATCCCTCAGCAGCAACCAGGCATTCCTCCATAGGGAAGCAAACTGGATATCTAAAATAGGCCAAGAAAGTATTAGACAATTGACCAAGAAGACACTTGGCATCACAAAGCCATTAGCTTTAATTTGTTATTCAGTCGATAAGTTGTGACCAACTCTTTGTGACCCCGTGGACTGCAGCACACCAGGCTTTCCCGTCTTTCACCATCTCCTGAAGTTTGCTCAAACTCATGTCCATTGATTTGGGGATGACATCCAACCATCTTAACCTCTATCTCCCCCTTCTCCTCCTGCCTTCAATCTTTACCATCATCAGGGTCTTTTCCAATGAGTTGGCTGTTTGCATTAGGTGACCAAAATATTGGATCTTCAACTTTAGCATCAATCCTTCCAATAAATATTCAGGGTTTATTTCCTTTAAGATTGACTGGTTTGATCTCCTTGCTGTCCAAGGGACTTGCAAGAGTCTTCTCCCTTACCACAATTCAAAAGCATAGATTCTTGGGCGCTCAAACTGAATTTCAATTTTAATAAGCTAGTAAATCATGTTAAACCAAATATAAAGCAAGCTGAGCACTGGAGAACTGATACTTTTGAACTGAGGTGTTGGAGAAGACTCTTGGGAGTCCCTTGTACTGCAAGGAGATCAAACCAGTCAATCCTAAAGGAAATCAATCCTGAATATTCTTTGAAAGGCCTAATGCTAAAGCTGAAACTCCAATACTTTTGCCATCTGATGCGAAGAACTGACTCCTCCTTGGAAAAAACCCTGATGCTGGGAAAGATTGAAGACAGAAGTAGAGGACAGAGGATGAGATGGCACCACCAACGTGATAGACATGAGTTTGACCAAGCTCCGCGAGCTGGTGATAGACAGGGAAGCCTGGAGTGCTGCAGTCTATGGGGTCCCAAAGAGTTGGACACGACTGAGTGACTGAACTGAACTGAACTGAATACATGGGAGAGTCATAGGAAAACTGAGTAATTTACAGAAATGGCTGAAAACCTCTCCTTAACTACCATCTTCAGCTAAAGACTAAAGAGGCTATTGGGGGTAGTGGTTTGGGAGTTGAAGAGAAGGAAGGCAATTGACATAGATGTGAAAAAGCAAGTGTTTGCTAAATAAATGTTTGCTGGGCCCTGCAGAGACAATGGGACACAGTGTGTGCTCACTCAGTCGTGTCTAGGACACAGAGAGGAATTCGAACAGACTTTGCTGGGTTCTTTCTTGTCTACACATCTAGTTCATGGTGTAATGATCTCTCCCTTCCTGGAATAGGTCCTCTGTCTACATTCTTTAGACAACCAGGAGGAAGATCACAGATTCTTCCCAAGTCTTTGAGACTTGATTGCTTTCAGCTAGGAATAACTGGCATGCCAGAGACATTTTGGGGTGACAAATTTTGATCCCCTGCAGGTCCCTCCCAGCAGAATACTTCAGAAGAGTTGCGCCCTACAAAGATTTTCCCCCAATCCCTCATTTTCATAATTTCATTTTCCTAACCTCCCTTCCAGATTCCCTTAGAAATAAAAGCATCTCTCACTCTCTTCCCTAGACGTGCCTTCCAGGATTCAAATGCACATGTTCAAATGAGTATATCAAGGTGACAAACCTGAACTTCCCTGTGCTCTTCCTTCATAAGAGGGGACTGAAGAACGTTTTCCATAACATCCTGCATACATCCCTCAGCAGCAACCAGGCATTCCTCCATAGGGAAGCAAACTGGATATCTAAAATAGGCCAAGAAAGTATTAGACAATTGACCAAGAAGACACTTGGCATCACAAAGCCATTAGCTTTAATTTGTTATTCAGTCGATAAGTTGTGACCAACTCTTTGTGACCCCGTGGACTGCAGCACACCAGGCTTTCCCGTCTTTCACCATCTCCTGAAGTTTGCTCAAACTCATGTCCATTGATTTGGGGATGACATCCAACCATCTTAACCTCTATCTCCCCCTTCTCCTCCTGCCTTCAATCTTTACCATCATCAGGGTCTTTTCCAATGAGTTGGCTGTTTGCATTAGGTGACCAAAATATTGGATCTTCAACTTTAGCATCAATCCTTCCAATAAATATTCAGGGTTTATTTCCTTTAAGATTGACTGGTTTGATCTCCTTGCTGTCCAAGGGACTTGCAAGAGTCTTCTCCCTTACCACAATTCAAAAGCATAGATTCTTGGGCGCTCAAACTGAATTTCAATTTTAATAAGCTAGTAAATCATGTTCCTTGAATTTGGAAACTATGTACATTTTTAATGGACATTGTCCTCTCTCAGGAGGAGCTATCTCTAGTTTTTTTGCCATAATTATGGGATACATGAACTAATCATGATTTCTTATACAAGTGTAAGGGTATAAAATTTCAATAGGCAAGGAGGGGAGAAACAAAATGGAGAGCAGTCTTCTAAATTTAACATAAATGGGACAATAAACAGTCGTGAAAGGAATTTTGATGATACAATAACTTTTATTAGCTTGATATGCTGACTGAGAAAAGAAATAGCATGCATTTTTTATAAGTGACTTTTAAGGAAGAATAATTTGTTTGCATAAAATATGATTACTTACCCTCATAAATGTTTATTTGAATTTATTACACTATAACCAAAGCCAACTGCATCAGCCACAGCAGGGAAACCCAATTCTGAATTGCAAAACAAACCAAAGGTGTGACTGGGAGCTCATCAGCATTTCATGCTGACTCAGAGAAATTTCAGCAGTTAAGATTCTGCTGATTTCCCAGGATAAGAGGCTCTAACGAGGCTGAAACCTTTAGAAACAGGAAAAAACAACAACAACAACAACTCAGACTGGGGCCCATCCCTCCCCAAAAGAACAACGCCCAGAAGAGGCAGGTCAGCACCTTTCTCAGGTTCACCTGAGTTTCCAACCTGCCATTCCTACTGGATTCTGTCAACCAGCAACCTGAATCCAGTCCAGCAAGAGATGCCATTTTTATAGGTTAGCTTTTAAACAAGCTCAGAAGAATTTAGAGCAAAGGTTACAAGTACTATGCCCTCCAACTCATGAGTCTTCACCATTTCTGCTCTTCTTGGGCTCCTATCCTCCATCATTTACATATCCAACCACATGGGCTTAGGACCTCTAACCCACACACCTGCCTTTCAAGAACTCATGAAATACTAAGCTCTTTGTATCACCAAGCTGAACACCGGAAGCCCTTTAAGGACATAGGCTCACAATGTCTCCATCTAGAAGGAGAGAGTGCAAAAAAGACTTTGACAGTGGCCTTTCTAATAATTATCTCATTGAAGCTGCCAAGGAACCACAAGTCAGAGGGAGCCCCGAGACTTAGTATCCCCATTTCCTAGTGCCCAGGCCTTTCAAAGGTCCTAAAGTTACCTCTACTTCTAATCAACTGGATGTTCAATAAGCATTTATTGATGAAGGATGCAAGGAATGTCATGGAGGAAATGCAGAAGGACAGGCAAGGTGCTAAGGGTCAGAATAGAACATCTTGAAATCATGTGATCGTGCAAAAAGTAAAATTATTTTCATTCTGGTTACTGTCCATAATTGGATAACTTATTTACTTGGTGTTATCAAGGAAAATCTCTTCAATACTATTATTTTTGTTTTTAAATAAACATGAAAGCATGACTTCTGATGTCACCTTGCTACTTCTACTGTTTAACTTTGTCTCACAGAAAACAATGTAAAAGAGGGACAGGAAAAGAGATAGAAATAAAAATGTAGAAATATTGAACCTCCCAACGTGCCAAGCCCTGGGCTTGGTAAGTGTGTGTCATGGGATCCTCACTGCTCCTCACTGTAGAAATCTGGAAACAGGACTCACAGAGGACCCTGACCAAGGTCACAGAGCAAGTAACAACATAGCTAGCCCATACTTGACCTTTTAGAGCTGTTAGCCAATTACCATTACAAGCCTTTGCTTCATTTTTTCAGATTATATTGCATGACTCAGGCTTTGGTCTTTAAGGCTGAAATAAAAATACAACATATTTACTGTGACATTTTCATTTACATGGGCAATTTCCATTTCCCCTTCACATACCTAGCTAAGGCCTTAGTAGTCCACAGTTCACTGAGTAACCACAATTTTCAATCTGATTCCCAAAGCTGTGACTTTAGAATGCAGTTGCAGAAGACAGGAGGGGCAGGTGTCAGTATTAATGCCACCGCATTGAGACAATTACAGGAAATGTAGCCTGAAGGAGGATTTTTCTGAACTCTACTGATAATGGTTTTAATGCTGTTATTACCTTTGGCTATAGAGGAGCCCGATATTAGTGAACAATTTCAGCTCCTCTAACAGAGACCTCTTTCCCCAGACCTCTCTCCACTGAGCACTACCAAAAAGCTTAAATATAAGGGCTGATAACTGTATTCCTAGACACCATGTTATGACTGTGTCCACCATAGGAAGCTGATGCTGTCTTTTAAAAAAAAATCATCATGAAGGTATCCTCACAGCATGAAATCTGAGAAAGAGCTGAACAGTGCACACAGTGTCAAGAGGAGAGTTCACCAAAAAATTGCAAATATTTTATTGCCACATTATTTCCCTTAGCCTCCTTGTTGTCCAGACTTTTCCAGCCTTTAAACCACAGGTAGCTCTGGTGAGGCTTGAGACAGATGGCAACCGAGATAAATGTGTGTAATATCCAGCACCCACCTTGCAGCTTCAGAGGCTCACAATATCCCAGCTCCTTCCCGAGGCTGCAGGAAAGGTTGCTTGCTAAAATCATTTTTTGGTTAACAAGAAATCTATGCAACATTTCATGCCCGATGTTTCAGAAGCCCCCTTTGAGGATCCACAGTCTGCATTTTAATTTAGGTCTACATGTTTCGTTTTTTAATAGAATGAACTGTGCATAACAACACACTTCACGATATGAAATGAAAAGCCCTTGATACAGTTCATCTACTGGAAGATTTTAACTCTAAATCCAGAACAAATAAAAGCAAAATAAACACAGCAGGACTCCAGCTTTCCTCTGCCAACATTTGGTAACTAGTTTGGGCACGAAATGAGGAAAGATTTGGGGCACGGAAGAAGTCGAGAAAGCAGTAAAGCACATGAATGTTCATGATCTGCTAAGAAATTCTTAATCTCATCTCTAGTCAATGACCTTTTATTGAGCATCACAGTATGTTAGACGTTGTCCTGAATCCCTCTTGGTCATTTTGCCACATTTGCTGGTAATCAATCCTTTTGCAGTCAGCTCAGATTTCAAATAACCTTTGAGAAGTTTTTTACTGTTGTAGCATGTAAATGGATATTTCACATCCATTCGAGAGCCTAGCAGGAAGGTTAATCTAGAGATAATAAACATTTTCCCTTTTCTTGCATTCAAATCCATGAGATTTTATAGAATTCCAGGAACATGTTGGGAACACAAATTTTCTCACAAAAGCTCTGTCCAGGAGCTGGCAGTGGTCTTCAGGAACCTGTACTCCAATGTCTGACTGAAGAGGAGTAAGATCAGGAGTGCTTAGCCGATTTGCCCACAATTCCACAGTGGCCAGAGGAGACTCCTCCAAACACGTCTTCAGAAGGCATGCTATATTTGGCAACTGATTCTTTGTCTGCCCTACACAGTGTGTTAAAAAGCAGAGACGTTACTTTGCTGACAAAGGTCGTATCGTCGAAGCTATGGTTTCTCCAGTAGACATGTAAAGATGTGAGAGCTGGACCATAAGGAAAGCCGAGCACTGAAGAATTGATGCTTTTGAACTGGGGTGTTGGAGAAGACTCTTGAGAGTCCCTTGGACTGCAAAAAGATCAAACCAGTCAAGCCTAAAGGAAATCAACCTGAATATTCATTGGAAGGACTGATGCTGAAGCTGAAGCTCCAATACTTTAGCCACCTGATGCAAAGAGCTGATTTACTGGAAAAGACCCTGAAGGTAGGAAAGACTGAGGGTAATAAGAGAGGGGGGCAACAGAGGATAAGATTGTTGGATGGCATCACCAACTCAACAGACAAGAGTTTGCGCAAACTCAGGAAGACAGTGAAGGACAGGAAAGTCTGGCATGCTGCCGTTCACAGGGTTGCAGAGCATTGGCACAGCTTAGCAACTGAACAACAACAAAAATAAATATTTTTAAGGTTTCCTTGGTGGCTCAGATGGTAAAGAACCTGCCTGCAATACAGGAGGCCTGGGTTCAATCCCTGGGTTGGGAAGATGTCCCGGAAAAGGGAATGACTACCCACTCCAGTATTCTTGCCTCTAGTATTCCATGGACAGAGGAGTCTTAAGTTCCTCACGAAAGTAAATACAATGCTAGGTAAATAATGAGTATTTAATAAATATTTGTCTTTGAAAAGACTGACAGTAAGAACAGGGATTGTAGAAAGTTAACACTTCACACTTGTAAAAAACAACAAACAACTAAACCTTTGAAATTCTAATCTGCTTCATCAATAAGTTGGCCAGTATGCATCTCTGTCCCACCTTAAAACTTCATGTACAAAAGACCTGACCTAAAGTCATGCAGCCTTCTTCTCTATTGTAACAAAGGGTAAAAATAAATAAATAAATAAACCTCTATTTCATTATTTCTGAATAATGAAACACATTACCATCCAAAGACTTTGAGCATAACTTGGCATAAGTTCATTTTTCACACATTCGGGACCTCAATGTCTATTCCTCTTTAATGAAATATCTATAGAAAATATTGCAGGATTCGTTTGAAAGAGAAAAAGAAATACATATCAAATTATAAGGAATAAGAGCTGGAAATAACTGCTTAAGGTACAAACACAGGTAGGATATACCTAAATTCCTCTAAGCTGGTTGATAAAAATCTAGCAGTTATGTCATAATAAGAATGAAGAAAGTTTATACTCTAAAGAAATGCCCTACGAGCATACCAAGCAAACTGTGGGTATAAAGTCCCTAAGAGTTTACACACCATCTGCCTTGATATTAAAAAATGCAGTTCTAGGCATAAAGGGAAGCATAACAAATTAAAGAAACTTCTAAACTGGAATGTCCTGAAATTCAAGCTCTAAACGTTCCTCTAAATGGGAGCTGACAAGGTGAAGACTTTTTCTGAACAAACACATATTACAAGAGCATTAGTGAAGCAGTCACACGTATATCAGTCTGTGTCCTTTCTCAGGAAGAGGTAATTTTTGAATATTCTGGAGACAGAATACAGATGCCTACATTGATCCATACCAAACCAAGAAAGTATCTTCTCTGAGGGAAAATCTGCAATTCTTAACCACCATCGACCACAGACAATTGATTAAAACACACTGCTACTGCTTTACACCAACCATGTTGAGGTTCTGTCACCTCTAGTGGAACTTCTGAGGAACACCTAAGAAAGTGGCCTTCCAGACCCTGATGCTGGGAAAGGATGAAGGCAGGAGGAGAAGGGGACAACAGATGATGAGATGGTTGGAAGGCATCACCAACTCAATGGACATGAGTTTGAACAAGCTCTGGGAGATAGTGAAGGACAGGTAAGCCTGGCATGCTGCAGTCCATGGGTTTGCAAAGAGTCAGACATGACTTAGCAACTGAACAACAACAGCACATTATCAAGCGCTCACTGGCAAGTCATCCTTCGGTTCAGTTCAGTCCAGTTCAGTCGCGTCCGACTCTTTGTGACCCCATGAATCGCAGCACGCCAGGCCTCCCTGTTCATCACCATCTCCCGGAGTTCACTCAGACTCACGTCCATCGAGTCCGTGATACCATCCAGCCATCTCATCCTCGGTCGTCCCCTTCTCCTCCTGCCCCCAATGCCTCCCAGCATCAGAGTCTTTTCCAATGAGTCAACACTTCACATGAGGTAGCCAAAGTACTGGAGTTTCAGCTTTAGCATCATTCCTTCCAAAGAAATCCCAGGGTTGCTTAGGAGGTGATAAAATAGAAAGCATGGAAATACCTTCAGAGACTAGCTCCAAGAGAAGTCACCAAAGCCTACCCAAATCTTTCCAGTTGCTTTCTAAACCTCTCAAAAAATGATTCCTTTTACTAATGAAGTTATGTGTGTGTGTCAGTTACTCAGTCATGTCCAACTCTTTGTGACCCCATGGACTGGAGCCCACCAGGCTCCTCTGTCCATGGAATTCTCCAGGTAAGAAAACTAGTACAGATTGCCATTCTCTTCTTCAGGAGCTCTTCCCGACCCAGGGATAGAACCTGGGTCTCCTGCACTGCAGGCAGATACTTTACCATCTGAGCCACAAAGGAAGCTCAAAGTCATTTAGTCACTTTATTTAATGGACACTTTTAGTATCTAAAGGATACTATAGTCCTTTTAGATACTTTCACTATCCCTATTGTGTAAATAAGGATACTGGGCACAGAGAGACTAAGTAACTTGCCTAAGGTCACACAGCTCATAAGTGATTTGAACGCATATTATTCGGGCTCTTAAGTACACACTGCTCTGCACAAGTGTGATTGACCAGTAACCCTCTTTGGCCATGATCATCACCTACTTAACCCGGTTAAGTGGTGATGGATTAGGATTCAATATATGAACTTGGAAAGGGTATAAATATTCAGCTCATAATGGTCACAGAATCACAAGTCTTGATTTTCATCACATTCAAACTATGAAGGAAAGAAGAAAAACTGGTCTTAGAAACACTGGGGAGAGGGGACTCCCAGCAGCCAATAGTGTGAACCCATCTGAGCAGCATCCAGGGACCAGTGAAGCACTTGCTCAATCCAATGTGAATGCTAAGCCACCTGATGTGTTATGTCTTTTCTGGAAATATATGCACTGGAACATACCAACAGAGCCAACAACATGAACTATTTGAGCCATATTAAGTGCCCTAGTCCTGCTTCCATGGTTGACAAGCGGCCTTTTGATAATTTTGCTTCCCATGCACATAATATGTCTCCAGGGAGAGCACACCTGTCAGGTCAACCAGGAATTCCCAGTCCCAAGGCAATTGCATTTGTCATAGTAAATTATTAAGCTGGTATCCAGACTTTGTATGTCAGCCTGTTGAGAGTTTTCATGAAAAGAATCTCCCATCAGCCCAATCAACTCAGGAGTACCAACAAGATCTCTGAATTTTGGAGCCCAGAGGGCCAGACTCTGATTCCTCCAAGGATACACCACCTTGTGGAATCTCCGAGTCACCAAGAATCTAGTTGTGCAGCACTCTGGATGGATGACCCTGACAAAATAGCTGACACTCTTTGTGGCTGAGCAATAGGATCACACTTAAAGAACAAGTGAAGCATAGAGCCAAAAGAACAAACTTTGGAGTTAGACAAACTTGTGATTAAATCCCGGCCCTATAACTTACTAGCTTTGTTGTTTAACCTCTGACTGTCAATTTTCTCATTTGTAAAGCAGAAGAAATGCCTTTATTAAAAAATCAGTGGTTCTGAAAGTATAGACCCTGGATGCCTTAGTCTGCTCAGGCTGCTATAAAAGACTACTATAGCCTGGGTGTCTTATAAACAACAGCAATTTATTTATCACAGTTCTGGAGGCTGGGAAGTCCAAGATCAAGGCACTGGTAAATTTGGCATCCTAGTTCACAGACAGCTGTCTTTCTGCTGTGTTTTCACGAGACAAAAGAGACAAGGTAACTCTCTTAGGCTTCTGTTATGAGGGCTATTCCTACTCATGAGGACACTGCCCTCATGACCTAATCACCTCTCAAAGGCTCCCCTCCTGGTACCATCATGCAGAGGATTAGGATTTTAACATACAAATATTAGGTGGACATTCAACTTCTTAAAAGATGGGACTACCAGAACACCTGATCTGTCTCCTGAGAAACCTGTAAGCAGGCCAAGAAGCAACAGTTAGAACCAGACATGGAACAGCAGACTGGCTCAAAATTGGAGTATGACAAGGCTGTATATTGTCACCCTGCTTATTTTACTTATATGCAGAGTACATCATGAGAAGTGCTGGGCTGGATGAATCACAAGCTGGAATCAAGTTTGCTGGGAGAAATACCAACAGCCTCAGATATGCAGATGATACCACCCTAATGGCAGAAAGTGAAGAAGAACTAAAGAGCCTCTTGATGAAAGTGAAAGAGGAGAGTGAGAAAGCTGGCTTAAAATTTAAAATTCAAAAACTAAGATCATGGCATCCAGTTCCATCACTTCATGGCAAATAGATGGGGAAACAATGGAAACAGTGACAGATTTTATTTTCTTGGGCTCCAAAAATCACCGCAGATGGTGAGTGCAGTCATGAAATTAAAAGATTCTTGCTCCTTCCTAGGTTTGTGTAGGCAAACCTAGACAGCATATTAAAAAGCAGAGACATCACTTTGCCGACAAAGGTCCATATAATCAAAGCTATGGTTTTTCCAATAGTCATATAGAGCTGTGAGAGTTGTAATATAAAGAAGGCTGAGTGCCAAAGAACTGATGCTTTTGAACTGTGGTGGTATTGGAGAAGACTCTTGAGAGTCCCTTGGACTGAAAGGAGATCAAACCAGTCAATCCTAAAGGAAATCAACCCTGAATATTCATTGGAAGGACTGACGCTGAAGCTTCAGCTTCAATGTTTTGGCCATCTGATGCAAAGCGCAACTCATTGGTAAAGACCCTGATGCTAGGAAAGATTGAGGGCAGGAGGAGACAAGGGTAACAGAGGATGAGATGGTTGGATGGCATCACCAACTCAATGGACATGAATTTGAGCAAACTCTAGGAGATAATGAAGGGAAGCCTGGCATGCTGCAGCACACCACAAAGAGTGGGGTCACAAACAGTCAGACACAACTTAGTGACTGAACAATAACAGCAACATAGCACTGGACATGCAGCACCAACATTTTAAAGAATTCATTATAAATGTAAATTCTTAAACCATAAAATAACCCTACTAAATTGGAAGTTCTGAAGATTGAGCCCAGCAACCTGTATTTTAACATGCCTTCCAGAGTATTTTGATGCTCACTAAAGATTAAGAAATACTGAGAGATTGTTGTGAAGTTAATAAATTCTGTATACAATGTGTCTAGTATAGCACCCAGCACAAAAGCAGACACTCAAGATACTTTTTCCAAATAGGAAAAGGAGTACGTCAAGGCTGTATATTGTCACCCTGCTTATTTAACTTATATGCAGAGTACATCATGAGAAATGCTGGACTGGAAGAAGCACAAGCTGGAATCAAGATTGCCGAGAGAAATATCAATAACCTCAGATATGCAGATGACACCACCCTTATGGCAGAAAGTGAAGAGGAAGTAAAAAGCCTCTTGATGAAAGTGAAAGAGGAGAGTGAAAAAGTTGGCTTAAAGCTCAACACTCAGAAAACGAACATCATGGCATCTGGTCCCATCACCTCATGGGAAATAGATGGGGAAACAGTAGAAATGGTGTCAGACTTTATTTTGGGGGGCTCCAAACTCACTGCAGATGGTGATTGCAGCCATGAAATTAAAAGACGCTTACTCCTTGGAAGGAAAGTTATGACCAACCTAGATAGCATATTCAAACACAGAGACATTACTTTGCCAACAAAGGTCCGTCTAGTCAAGACTATGGTTTTTCCAGTGGTCATGTATGGATGTGAGATTTGGACTCTAAAGAAAGCTGAGCGCTGAAGAATTGGTGCTTTTGAACTATGGTGTTGGAGAAGACTCTTGAGAGCCCCCTGGACTGCAAGGAGATCCAACCAGTCCATTCTAAAGGAGATCAGTCCTGGGTGTTCTTTGGAAGGACTGATGCTAAAGCTGAAACTCCAATACTTTGGCCACCTCATGCAAAGAGTTGACTCATTGGAAAAGGCTCTGATGCTGGGAGGGATTGGGGGCAGGAGGAGAAGGGGATGACAGAGGATGAGATGGCTGGATGGCATCACTGACTCGATGGACGTGAGTCTGAGTGAACTCCAGGAATTGGTGATGGACAGGGAGGCCTGGCGTGCTGCGATTCATGGGGTTGCAAAGAGTCGGACATGCCTGAGCAACTGAACTGAACTGAACTGAATAGCTCAGTTGGTAAAGAAAGTGAAAGTGAAGTCACTCAGCCGTGTCCGACCTTTTGCGACCCTGTGGACTATAGCCTACCAGGCTTCTCCGTCCATGGGATTCTCCAGGAAAGAATACTGGAGTGGGTTACCATTTCCTTCTCCAGGGGATCTTCCCGACCCAGGGATCAAACCCAAGTCTCCCTCATTGGAGGCAGATGCTTTAACTTCTGAGCCACCAGGGAGGCCCAGTTGGTAAAGAAACCGCCTGCAATGCAGGAGACCCTGGTTCAATTCCTGGGTCAGGAAGATCCACTGGAGAAGAGATAGGCTACCCACTCCAGTATTCTTGGGCTTCCCTTTTTCACTTTCACTTTCATCACCACAGAAAATCTGAAGAATGAAGGAGTCTGCCAAGATTTCCTTACCTAGTAACAATTAAGAAACTTGCTGTTTTAGACATATAGTCAAAATCTTGTAATTGTTCAGTTTTGATAGATTTTCCTTCTTTACTCAGCAACACAGATGCTTTTTCACAAGCTGTACAGCATTCATATTTCAATGGTTGCCCAGAATTTCATGAGGTGGACATGCCATAAATTAATTGTTTCCTTGGTTTTGATTAATTATGCTGCTTCTAATTTTTCAAGAGATGTCTGTGGCATACAATGTATTCCTTTCCTTTGGAACATTTCAAACTCCTAAATGGAAGAATATTATGTCCCAGAGAATGAATCTGTGTGAGTGTTCTTATAAATGGCCTAGAAACAAAGTGTTATGCTAGTGTGTTCATTGTACTATCCCCAACTAGAAATGATATCACTTGGCATTTTATTAAGGAGAAAAATAATTAGTACTGTTAGAAATATTTTTAAATTACTACCAAGTTTGAATATTTATGTTTACTAAAGTGTTATATGACATATAATTTGTTATTTGAGTAACTCACAGAAATTCACAATTATTCTTCTCTGTAAATCTATACAAATGGGTGACCCTTTTAAATCTGAAAAACTGTAATTCTGATTTGGTTAAAAGCTGATGGATTTCTGTATCCTTTTATGTGAGAGAATATGTAAATAAATAAAATGGAAGATAGATTCCTTTTATAGACTTGTGTTTAAATATTTAGAAACCTGGTGAATTTTACTGTTGATAAATAATTCTAAATCTTGCCTTGCATCAAATTGATATATGCAATATATGAACAAAATTGAAAACAGTATAACATTAGCAATCATATTATCAGTAAAGACAATTATGTATTATGAATAAAAATAAAAATATGAGATTTAACTGCTGTGTAATTAAACACATAAGGAATTGAGATATTCATATCTGCTTCTGAATTACTATGTTGAGAATATATATAAGCTGAAAGATTAGAATTGTTTTGTTACTGCTGTTATCACCACCACAGTAGGAAATATACTATGTTTGGAATGTGGTTTGGTGGAATATAATGGGATAAATATTTATTCCTAATTGCTGTTTTGCTAAGATCCTAGAATTGTGCATAAGATTGAAGGCACGAAGAGAAGGTAACAAGAGAGGATGAGATGGTTGGATGGCATCACTCTGTGGACATGAGTTTGAGTAACTTCGGGAGTCAGTGACGGACAAGGAAGCCTGGTGTGCTGCAGTCCATGTGTGTCCACACAACTGAGCGACTGAACTGAACTGAGAAGCGTACATCTTGTTTATGCCTATGGAAAGTAGGAATCTTGAATTTTTTATTTTTATTAAAATTAGAAATTCAATTTTCAGGCCAAGAACTATAAACTTCAGTTCCAAACTAACACATTACAGAAAATATGAAAACATAAGAAAATAAAGAGATCTATTATGAACTCCAATAAAATCTAGACAAGGTTTCTAGAAACAAAATCAATTTACTAAAAACTCTTTACAAGAATATATTTATGAATTATCAACTTAAGAAAGAACATATAAGACCTTTAAAGAGAATATTTTAAGATTCTAATTATAGGTTATAAAAGATATGACTTACGTGTAGAATCTTTAAAAAAAAGGGTACTAATGAATTTTTTTATAAAACAGAAGTAGAGTCACTGATGTAGAAAACAAATTTAAGGTTACCAGGGCATAAGGCAGGAAGCGTTAAATTGGAAGATTGGGGCTGACATATACATACTACTATACATAAAATAGATAACTAATAAGGACCTATTGTTAGCACAGGGAACTCTACTCAATACTTTGTAATGGCCTAGATGGGGAAAAAATGTTAAAAAAAGAGACGGGGTGGGGGGGTGGATATATGTATAAGTGATTCACCTAGCTGTACACTCAAAACTAACACAAGATTATAAATCAACTGTACTTCAATAAAAACTTTTTTTAGAAGACATGAATAAATTGAGAAGCTCAGCCATGTTCATGGATGTGATAGCAACATGCTAAAGATGCCAATTTTCTCCAAATTAACTTCCAGACTTAGTTTAATCCCAAACAAAACCTGGTTTGAGGAATTTGATAAATTTATTACAAACATTTATAGCAAAACAAAAGAACACAGACAGCTAAGTTAACTTTGAAAAAGAAGAGTAAAAAGGTAGTACTTACTCTACCAAATATTAATACATATCACAAAACCTTAGTATTAAAAATAATATGGTGCTCACCAAGAAATACATAAACTGAATAGAATAGAGCTTAGAGATACACAAACACATGCATACACATAACACACACACACTCACAGAGAGACATTTGATTTGTGATAAAGATGGGTACCACAAAGCGCAGATGTTGTTGTATAGACCTCTCACCACCTCAATTGTTACCACTCTGTCAAAACCACCATAATCCTTCACCTTGATTCCCATAAAAACCTCCTCTCTGGTCTTCCTTTTTCCTTAGATACTCTTCAGTTTATTTAACAGTGATCCTGTTAAAACATAATCAAATCATGCTTGTGCTTTTCTTTTTTTTTTTTTTTCCAGCTTTACTGGGATAAAATTTGACATATAATATTGTATAGGGGCTTCCCTGGGGGCTCAGAGGTTAAAACATCTGCCTGCAATGTGGGAGACCTGGGTTCGATATCTGGGTTAGGAAGATCCCCTGGAGAAGGAAATGGCAACCCACTCCAGTATTCTTGCCTGGAGAATCCCATGGACAGAGGAGCCTGGTGGGCTACAGTCCACGGGGTCGCAAAGAGTCAGACATGACTGAGCGACTTCACTTAAGGTGTATAGGGTTGATTCAATATACTTATATATTGCAAAATGATTACCCTCATAGTGTTCATGCTTGTGTTTTTAAAATATGAACAACTTACATGAAGACACAAAAGACTTTCTGGTCCAATCAGGTTAGGCAGAGAATGAAGAGAAGTGTTAGTCACTCAGTCATGTCCAACTCTTTGTGACTTCATGGGCTGTAGCTCACCAAGCTCCTTTGTCCATGGAGTTCTCCAGGCAAGAATACTGGAGTGGGTAGCCATGCCCTTTTCCAGTGGATCTTCCCAACCCAGGAACTGAACGTGGGTCTCCCACATTGCAGGCAGAGTATAATAGCTAATAATTACTGTATACTTTCTATTATTAGGGATTATATGATTTATATATAATCTTTAAGATTACACATATCACTTAAAATTATACATAATCAATTACTTAATCTTTACAACAAACCTGTGAAATAGTATTTATTCCCCCTATTTTAAAGAGGCACAGAGATAAAATGATTTACCAAAGGTCACAAGTTAAATACTTACCTCTCTGTGTAGAGGCAGAGCTGGGATGTGAATCCTGGAATTCCAGCTCCAGAATATTTGAGCAAGGTTTGCAGCTCAAAAAGATTTGTTTCCTAAGACTTTTTTAGATTCTCCATGTAGTTTCAATTAATTAGAAAATTAAGCCATGATGTTCATAACTGACTTTACAGCTATTATTCAATTAAATAGTAGGAGGGAATTATTACAAAATTTATTACAAAATTCGACATGTTGCCTGACCCAGCTTTCTGATGTCTGCCTGGTTACTACTGCACTATTCTTTATACTATTCTCCTCTGCAGCAGGCATGGGGGATCTTTCCTTGGTTACTTGATTTTTCTATCCCTCCATGAGAGGTCAGACTGACAATGGGCCAGCACATTCCAGGGCTGTCCTGACACCTGATTGTTGATGCAGTTGTGGAAGCAGTTTTGCTGGTTTTCCAGAGAAAGGATGGAAAGGAAGGCTAGCATGGGCAACAGAGTGGCGTGGGCTAAGGGGATTCAGTTTGCAGTAACCTGAAAGCCAATAAAAACTTAAAGCAAGAACAGTAATGCAAGGGGCAGGATGAACTGCAAAGGGTGTGCATGTGGGTGAGAGAGAGAGAACATTTAATGTGTCAATACTCTCCTCTGAGTTGAACAAACCATGTGTTTACATAGACCCTGCCCAGAGCACCTCAATTATCCAAATTAGCCAAGAAATCAGGGACATTAACCCAACTTTAAAGACAAATATTGACCAGTGTGGCCATGACCTAAAGAAAAGACACAATGAAACTCTAAACCTGAAAAACTGGATGCAACATTCACCTTTAGGATTGAGGGTTTGAGGAGTCTAGTGGGCAGAAAGGGAACTGATGATATATTTGTTATTGATAACTAATATCATTTTTCTTCCAGTTTTATTACAAATATAACTGACACATAACATTGTATAGTTTAAGATGTATAACATAATGACTTATAATATATGCAAACATTGCACAATGATCACTACCAATAACTCCAATCAACATCCATCATCTCACGTGATTTTTTTTATGATGAGAATTTTTAAGATCTATTCTCTTAAAACTTCTAAACACATATTTCTGTATTGTCAACTATACTTACTATGGTAGATATTACATCCCCAGAACTTATTTATCTTATAACTGGAAGTTTGTACCTTTTGACTACCTTTACCCATTCCTCACTCTCCTTGACCCCCTATAGCAACTGACATTATTTCATTTGAAATTTAACAAATGTATAAGAGTCTTTTAGGTTTATCACAGGTAGTATTCATTGAATATTCAATATCTGTGCCAGACGCTGAGTTATCTTCCTGATTATATAACTCTGTGGAATATGGACTTACTATCTTCATTTTATTGATGGGGAAATTAAGATTCACCTTGATTCCCACAAAAGCTTCCTGTCTGGTCTTCCTCCATTTTCTTTTGATGCTTTTCAGTCTATTTAACAGAGATCCTGTTAAAACATAGTCAAGTCATGATATCAAAGAGAAGAATAAGGATTTTAATTCAAGTCCAAGTCCAATACCTGGGCCTTAAAAGTTATTTTAATAATGAAAGATTTGTTCATTTGAAAAAAATTAAGTACCAGAGATAATAGAGTAATTAAGAATAATAAAGTGAACATCTATGTCCCCACTACTCAGATTAAGAATAAAACATTTCAAATACATTAGGCTCCCATGTTCATTTTGCTCCCTCTCTCACAGAGAAGATCATAAACTTTAATTTGGTTTATCATTCATGAACATCCCTTTATATTTTTTTCTATATTTTTTTCTATATTTCTTCTGCTGGTGTACTTAAATAATATTTGATATTGTTTTGCATGCTTATTTAAACTTTAAGTAAATGATACACTGTATCCTTTATCATTTATATTTCACTCATGGTGAGTGTGTGAAATTTATCATGTTGATAAATTTACCTCTAGCTTATTTATATTCTTTGCAGATGGTGACTGCAGCCATGAAATTAGAAGACGCTTACACCTTGGAAGAAAAGCTATGACTAACCTAGATAGCATATTGAAAAGCAGAGATATTACTTTGCCAACAAAGCTCCATCTAGTCAAGGCTATGGTTTTTCCAGTGGTCATGTATGGACGTGAGAGTTGGACTGTGAAGAAGGCTGAGCACTGAAGAATTGGTGCTTTTGAACTGTGGCGTTGGAGAAGACTCTTGAGAGTCCCTTGGACTGCAAGGAGATCCAACCAGTTCATTCTGAAGGAGATCAGCCCTGGGATTTCTTTGGAAGGAATGATGCTAAAGCTGAAACTCCAGTACTTTGGCCACCTCAAGTGAAGAGTTGACTCATTGGAAAAGACTCTGATGCTGGGAGGGATTGGGGGCAGGAGGAGAAGGGGACGACAGAGGATGAGATGGCTGGATGGCATCACAGACTCGATGGACGTGAGTCTGAGTGAACTCCGGGAGTTGGTGATGGACAGGGAGGCCTGGCATGCTGCGATTCATGGGGTCGCAAAGAGTCGGACACAACTGAGCGACTGAACTGAACTGAAACTAAAGAATTTAAGCATTTTCTCAAGGTGATCAAAGTATATGGCAGGGCCTCAGCTGAATCTTAGACTCTCTGACTTCAGAGATTTGTATTCAATCAGGATGTCTCTCAACAAATAAAAGTCTGGTCTCAGTGCCTGGCATATTGTAAACACTCCATTTATGTTACTATTGCAATTCTATAATGGCCAAATATTTACAGAAGAAAGGGTAGAGTCTTGAGGTATTGGTTAGAAATGTTTAATAAGTGCAAGAGAAGCAACATAATCCCAACCAATAATTTCAGAGGACAGCGTACATCCACTTTGAATGGTAAAGTAAACTGTGCTTGTAGGTCTGCTGCTAGAGTAGTTTACATTCATCTATAAAGGAATAAAAATATCACATTTGGGGAACAGAAAGGAAAATGGCTTGGCTGGCGTAGAATATCTCCACTGGAGTATGGCAGGTAAAAGAAGTCTGTGTGAGTGTTAAGGGACCAACTGGGGAACACAGGTCACTCTATTACTCTATTATACGTTTAATTTTATTTCCAAGAAGAAATGATCGACTTGGGACAAGAATTACTTCATGACTGAAACAGTGACTGGCCAGATATTTGTGCTTATAAGAACTTTTACTTTGGGTAAGGGGTGTGACTGCAGCCATGAAACTAAAAGATGCTTACTCCTTGGAAGAAAAGTTATGACTAACCTAGATAGCATATTGAAAAGCAGAGACATTACTTTGCCAACAAAGGTCCGTCTAGTCAAGGCTATGGTTTTCCCAGTGGTCATGTATGGATGTGAGAGTTGGACTGTGAAGAAAGCTGAGCTCCGAAGAATTGATGCTTTTGAACTGTGGTATTGGAGAAGACTCTTGAGAGACCCTTGGACTGCAAGGAGATCCAACCAGTTCATTCTGAAGGAGATCAACCCTGGGATTTCTTTGGAGGGAATGATGTTGAAGCTGAAACTCCAGTACTTTGGCCACCAACTCTGATGCTGGGAGGGATTGGGGGCAGGAGGAGAAGGGGACGACAGAGGATGAGATGGCTGGATGGCATCACTGACTCAATGGACATGAGTCTGAGTGAACTCCAGGAATTGGTGATGGACAGGGAGGCCTGGCGTGCTGCGATTCATGGGGTCACAAAGAGTCGGACATGACTGAGCGACTGAACTGAACTGAACTGAAGGGGTGTAAAAGGTTATTTACTCCCAAATCATGTGTGGTTTTAATAATAACTTGCAAAGGGTGAGTGGAATTAATGAAGTGTGATTGGAATTGGTGCCAATCAGATAATAAGAATAATGTTTAGAGCAGACATGGTTTCTCTCTGAAACAAGTCAGGCCCAGGTGAGGCAGGAAAAAGCCAAATGTTTTCTCAGCCCAGCAATGATGGGACTTACTCTTCTGAAAACTGCAAAGCCAAAGCCACGCTGGATAGGGAAAACATTCCTTGTCCTGTGAGAATGAACTGTGTGGTTTCTAAGAAAAATGAATGCTTACTCTGGCGAAGGGGCTTACTTTTTAAGGAGGTAAGAAAATCAGCCATGGAAATGCCTTTCTTGCAAAACAGATCCTCATTAGAGCACCCACCCTGACCCCCACGTACAGGCCCAGGGCCTACCCCATACCTCAGCACAACCCTTGGCCAAAGCCTAAGACACTGGTCGCTGTTGCAGTTGCAGGAAGCCCCCAACAGCAGAGCTGCTGCTGAACATCACAGAGTGTGGCTTGGGAGCAAGCCTGACTCGGGGCCTTGAAGAGGGGTGTCCCACGGGAGTGACATTGGAGAGAAGGACAAAATGCCCTCCTAGCCAAGTTCTAAGCCTGAAAAGTCTTCCCCATTTGTGTGGTTCTGAGTAAGACAAGGCTCACACAGAACCACTCTTCTGAGACTCCCTTGTCCCTTCAATAAAAGTTTCATAAACTTGCCTAATAGTCCAGTGAGTTTTATCGAGCAGAGAGCAGAGCAGCAGGGAGACTCCAGGAAGAGGAGGGATTCATCCACTTCCACTCTCCCACAGAACTCCCCCAGAAAGAAGCTGCAGGGCTTTCCCACAGTTTGTACAAATTTCCAGGGAATCAGGTTCACGTAGGCCCTCTGCCTCCAGGATCCTGCTGAAATTGATCTGTTCCCCACAACACTCATGAAGCTGAACTTAGTCCCTTTTCTAATCTGAACAACCTGAAATGTATATGGGTTAAATCTGATTTAGTGAAGATTTCAGTGAGGCAAAGACAGTTCACACCACAAGGATACATGCCTTTTCAAATGGAACCATATGTGGCATCATTCACAACTGTCTGCAGCCACAGTAAGACCTGGGAGTGTTTCTGGCCCTGCTCCCCACCCAGCCCAGCTGCTCTTCACATCACTGGCTCTGAATCACCATCCTTCCTTCCTTCTCTCTCTTTCCTTCTTTCTTTCAGAGAAAGAAAACAAAATCGAATTCCCCTCCTTGGTCCTGTAGCTCAAGTGGTTACTCTTGGTTGCTTCTGCCCTTGGGAGTCTCATCCCTCATCTTCCCTTCAGCTAGGTTTAAAAAAACAAAGACAATTCTCTCCTTGAAATTTTATTCCAACTAAGCAGGGCCAAGATTCAGGTGAGGTGTGTGAGGCTCTTATCTCAAGCACAAAAATTTGAAGGGACACCAAAAAACTCTATAAGCGAGATAAGTAATATTTTAATGTGGTACTTTTAAAAATCAAAATTAATACTGAAAAATTCCATGATGAACAAAATAAGGTGTAAAAGGTTATTTACTCCCAAATCATGTGTGGTTTTAATAATAACTTGCAAAGGGTGAGTGGAATTAATGAAGTGTGATTGGAATTGGTGCCAATCAGATAATAAGAATAATGTTTAGAGCAGACATGGTTTCTCTCTGAAACAAGTCAGGCCCAGGTGAGGCAGGAAAAAGCCAAATGTTTTCTCAGCCCAGCAATGATGGGACTTACTCTTCTGAAAACTGCAAAGCCAAAGCCACGCTGGATAGGGAAAACATTCCTTGTCCTGTGAGAATGAACTGTGTGGTTTCTAAGAAAAATGAATGCTTACTCTGGCGAAGGGGCTTACTTTTTAAGGAGGTAAGAAAATCAGCCATGGAAATGCCTTTCTTGCAAAACAGATCCTCATTAGAGCACCCACCCTGACCCCCACGTACAGGCCCAGGGCCTACCCCATACCTCAGCACAACCCTTGGCCAAAGCCTAAGACACTGGTCACTGTTGCAGTTGCAGGAAGCCCCCAACAGCAGAGCTGCTGCTGAACATCACAGAGTGTGGCTTGGGAGCAAGCCTGACTCGGGGCCTTGAAGAGGGGTGTCCCACGGGAGTGACATTGGAGAGAAGGACAAAATGCCCTCCTAGCCAAGTTCTAAGCCTGAAAAGTCTTCCCCATTTGTGTGGTTCTGAGTAAGACAAGGCTCACACAGAACCACTCTTCTGAGACTCCCTTGTCCCTTCAATAAAAGTTTCATAAACTTGCCTAATAGTCCAGTGAGTTTTATCGAGCAGAGAGCAGAGCAGCAGGGAGACTCCAGGAAGAGGAGGGATTCATCCACTTCCACTCTCCCACAGAACTCCCCCAGAAAGAAGCTGCAGGGCTTTCCCACAGTTTGTACAAATTTCCAGGGAATCAGGTTCACGTAGGCCCTCTGCCTCCAGGATCCTGCTGAAATTGATCTGTTCCCCACAACACTCATGAAGCTGAACTTAGTCCCTTTTCTAATCTGAACAACCTGAAATGTATATGGGTTAAATCTGATTTAGTGAAGATTTCAGTGAGGCAAAGACAGTTCACACCACAAGGATACATGCCTTTTCAAATGGAACCATATGTGGCATCATTCACAACTGTCTGCAGCCACAGTAAGACCTGGGAGTGTTTCTGGCCCTGCTCCCCACCCAGCCCAGCTGCTCTTCACATCACTGGCTCTGAATCACCATCCTTCCTTCCTTCTCTCTCTTTCCTTCTTTCTTTCAGAGAAAGAAAACAAAATCGAATTCCCCTCCTTGGTCCTGTAGCTCAAGTGGTTACTCTTGGTTGCTTCTGCCCTTGGGAGTCTCATCCCTCATCTTCCCTTCAGCTAGGTTTAAAAAAACAAAGACAATTCTCTCCTTGAAATTTTATTCCAACTAAGCAGGGCCAAGATTCAGGTGAGGTGTGTGAGGCTCTTATCTCAAGCACAAAAATTTGAAGGGACACCAAAAAACTCTATAAGCGAGATATGTAATATTTTAATGTGGTACTTTTAAAAATCAAAATTAATACTGAAAAATTCCATGATGAACAAAATATCAGAATTTTAAATAAAGTAGGCTGCTGTTGTCTGTTTGCTTAGGACTCTTATTTTGCAACATAAACACTAGTTTCCAATTAGCCCAAGGTTTCCAGGCAGAGGGGCCATTGTGTCCCCAACTCTGCATGTTTTTGACAGTTGACAATAGAGTGTTTCAAAATATAGGAAGATATTTTGATCAGCGTATCTAGAGATACACATTTGTGTTGTGCCTTAGGCCCCAATATGGCTTACAGGGTCCCCAGTAGGGCTGCAGCTAAGGCAGAACTGGCGCTTTCCTGGTGTTAAAGGTCACCATGATAATGTACCAGAGAAGGGAGCAGCAGGGCATCCTGGGTAAGAACTTTGAGTCAGAGACCTGGGCTGAGGTACAGCTGCTCCTCAACCACAGGCCGCGAGGCTCCAGGAGACTCAGTTATCCATCTTCTCTCAGGTTCAGGGTCCTCCCTGGGAACACACAGGAGGTAACAGTGCCTGCTTCCCAGAATAGTTGTGAGGATTAGATTAAATATTAATCATCAAGCACCTAGAATATACAAAGTGACCCATAAATATTAGTTGTTATTCTTCTGTGTGTTGTATAATACTTAGCTGTGATGGGCAAATAAGTTGATTGTATTTGACGATATATCTCCTAATCTAATGGTGTGCCTATTTCATTGATAATTTTGCTTGAGGAGGATCTGCTCAGCATATAAAAAACAAATTTGTTTGATAGTAATAAATAAATAGTACCAATGCTTTTTCTTTCTCTCCATGAAATTCTAATTGGTCTTTTAAAGTCTGTTTTTTGATGTACTGTGCAAACCCAATCCTAGGCTGCAAGTTAGCAGACACTAGGTGCAGAAACATCAGCATATACACAACTTGCCTTATCTAATATAAACAATCATATACTGTATACCTACTATGTGCTCTATGTGAGTCGCTTAGCAAACTTTAACCTTGCACCAGCTCAATAAGATTTTACAACTGACAGAAGGAAGCTCAGAGAGGTGAAATAACTTACTTAATATAACACAACTAATAATGGTACAATGAAGACTTGAACATTGTCCTGTTCGTGCATTATGAATACTTCCTTTCTTTTTCTCATGGATTACCGTAAAATAGAGATGAAAACAATGGTATGGTCATAGTTCTGAGATTGGAATGTACTTGTGGTACTGCAGGTTAACATGTATTTCCAATCTGGTGAATTTCTCTGACTACAAGAACCAAACCCAGGGCTGAACCTTTGAATAAAAGCAACTGATGACCTGCTAAGAGAGGTTAAGCACAACTTCTTTTGTTTTCATCAAGTAGGTTTCAAGGTAACAAAGTTCATAGCTTTTCAACAAGCCCTAAGAAGTTTAGGGCCTCTAACAGAAGCTCATCAGAAAGAAAAAAACCAAGTTGGGAAAAAATGTATTTTATCATTGCCTCAAAACTAGGAATGAGGTTAGAGGACACATTCAAATGAAAATATGTGAATAAACTCACTATAAATTCATTTGCGAACCAGGAGGTTTGAGCAGTAGGGGCATTTGATGGCCCAGATGTTGTCTCATTCTTTTTTTGCCACTCAATCTACTTGGATCTTTTCTTTTTTTCCCCTTCTAATGCTCTAACGCTGATGATATTGTTTGAAATCAGCCTGGGACCGGAGACAAAAATGCAGATGCAGTTACAGAAGCATGAACAGCTGAAGCATGAAACTAATACGATCAAGAAAAGTAATAGAAAAATCCTAGAGGCTTGTTTTAAAAAAAAGAGACAATGCTGAATCAGAATCTTTACTGCTGGGTAAATGAGCTGGAAGGACCATTACTGGAGGGAAAGTAATAATTATTCACACCAACATTAGCTGGAAACAGGGTAGCTATGAGCAGTTTACCTTCCCTTTAAGGCACTAGGCCAAAGCAAGAGTGGGCATCCTGCTTTGCCATGATATTCCTCATTTATTTTTTCTCACCATCCTTGTGTCTCTGTGAGAAGGGATTGCTAGAACTTGGTTCCAATCCTGAGATCAGATTTGGAACAGAATTCTTCCCACCTTCTGAGATGTCACATACCCAGCTGGAAACCCTGAGCCTCTGTGACAGTGCCACATTCTGCTTGCTATGAGTTACATCCTCAACGCCTCCTGAGGCTGCTGGCCAAGGCTGTTCACAGAGAAGGGAGGCACATGTGCCAGGGTTGAGATGAGGATGTGTTAGAAAATGCAGAACAGAGTACACCATCCTTCCCTCCTACAGACTCACAAAAATAAGGCAGAACAAATATCAGCCAGCGGTTACTTTGCGTTCTGAGTGAATTCTTAAGATGTGAGACCATCAGGCAAAATGGGTCCTCCAGGTGCAAGTGAAATCATCAGTAAGATCAGAGGAGGAAGTACTAAGAGAAGTGAAGCAGAGACAGTTCCCATGGCTTTCTGTGCCGATTCCAAATGTTACTGCCAGAACATTGAGCCTAGAGGCACAGGTGAGTGCCCTGTGTCAATAAAGTCTCTCAATCCAGACTCTACAGTCACCCACCCACAAGATCCCCTCCTATACAGGTTCCTCCAAGATCTGCAATACCTTTGGCATCTAAGCTACTTCTTCCCTTTTTAGGCTGTACTAAGACCTTACTTTCGGAGAAGACAATGGCATCCCACTCCAGTACTCTTGTCTGGAAAATCCCAAGGACGGAGCAGCCTGGTAGGCTGCAGTCCATGGGGTCGCTGAGTCAACATGACTGAGCGACTTCACTTTGACTTTTCACTTTCATGCACTGGAGAAGCAAATGGCAACCCACTCCAGTGTTCTTGCCTGGAGAATCCCAGGGATGGCGGAGCCCAGTGGGCTGCCATCTGTGGGGTCGCACAGAGTTGGACACGACTGAAGCGACTTAGCAGCAGCAGCAGCAAGACCTTACTTTATCAGCTGGAGATTTACAAGTGTGGGAGGGGCAGATCTTGAGAATGAGCATCTTCTTTCAAGGATCTGCCTCAGGTGAGGTCATTTTCACAGACTACAGGGGCTACTTCTGCCATCCTGAGGGCTTCAGGACAATCTGGGGATGTACTGTTCTCAGACACATCTACCAAATGGGTCCATCTCAAGCTTTGGGGCCCCACTTGTTTCCGACCAGGGCCTTGACTCTGACAAAAAAGACCTGCTGGGCTTACTCATTCAGCCTCATTTGTAGCTCTGCCACCCTTCTGACGAGATCCTTACAGTTCCCCGCAGCCTTCCTGAATCTGCAAGTGGCGACAGCCTCCTTCAGAGGTGTCATCAGAGGCCTTCTGGCTTCAAAGCATGTCATGCATTGGAAGTTGATTATAATAGTCTACTACTGTCTTTTTTATTTGCTTTTAAGAGTAACACAGATAAACATAAAAAGATGCTGAATATTGCTAACTACTAGAGAAACGCATACTCAAACTTACGATGAGGTTCCACCTCACACCAGTCAGAATGGCCCTCATTAAAAAAAACCTACAAATGCTCGGAGAGGGTATAGAGAAAAGGGGACTCTCCCACACTGTTGATGGGAATGTAAATTGGTACAACCGTTGTGGAAAACAGTATGGAGATTCCTCAAAAAACTAACAATAGAGTTGCCATGTGACCCTGAAATCCCACTGCTGGGCAGTATCTGGACAAAATTAGGATTCAAAAGGATGCTTGCACCCATATGTTCATTGAAGCACTGTTTGCAATAGCCAAGACACAGAAGCAATCTAAATGTCTACTGACAGAGGAATGGATGAAGATGATGTGGTACATATATATACAATGGAATACTACCCAGCCAGAAAAACTAATTAAATAACATCATTTGTGGCAACATGGAAGGAAGATTATCATACTAAGTAAGTCAGAAAGAGAGACACAAATACCACACAGCATCACTTATATGTGGAACATAAAATATGACATAAACTACCCCACCTACAAAACAGAAACAGACTTCACAGACAGAGAGGACAGACCTGTGGTTGCCAAGGGGGAAAGTGAGTAGGGGAGGCAAGGATTGGGAGTTTGGGATTAACAGACACAAACTATTATAAATAGAGAATGGATAAAGAACAAGGTCTTACTGTATAGTATAGGGTACTGCATTCAGTATCCTGAGATAAACCAAAATGGAAAAGAATATGAAAAGAAAGTGTGTGTGTATATACACACACATACACACATATATATAACTGAGTCACTTACAGTACCTCAACTATACTTCAATAAAATAAATTTTTTAAAGACTTGCATAAAATAAGAGTAATGCAGCTAACAGAAGCCATATCACTCTATCATCCT